>JASDDO010000029.1:42243425-42843425 GCA_030015575.1 Agapanthus africanus | reverse complement strand
CGGGTACATGGTGGACCCGGTAAGGTACCCCGGGGCAAGAAGCGCGTGATGATGACGATGTGAGCCTGGCAGGGGAGCACCACCTACCGGTGATTTTACCCGACGCGTCGGATATCCGGAGGATACCGTCGTGGTCTTGAGATGGATGGTAGGGGCCGGTCTGGACTGACGGCGCCCTAAATATTGTGATTGAGACATTGAGATTTCGAGATATTGAGGTACAGAGACTGTGATACAGAGATATCGAGATATTGGAATTACGTTTTGTGCCGATGCTAGGCACTGTTTTATGCTGATTTCATTATGATACCTCATTTTAAAAATACAAAGGAAATCTCACTAAATTATGAAAACAGTTTCTTCATTTACATGTATTCGGTTTTCATGCATTCGTACCTCATTCACATGATATATTGCTACCTGAGGCACTGACACGGGCACATGAGATTACACTCGGGTTAGATATTTACCCTAGCCTTTGTTATAAGCTGCATGTTATATATATAATTGAGGATATATTATGATCATTGACCTAGGTTGCGTTATTTATGCGATTTCTTTCCGTAGATGTTTTTCTATTCACGAGTTGGCAACTCACCCCCATTGTGCCCCAGTTTCTTGCAGGTTTTGCCATACAGGTTTCATTACGGCTTTGCTGGCACTGCTTCCCATTTCCGGGTGACTGCTAGTAGGTGGGTTTACTTGTATCGTACCCCCATTATATATCTTGTATATCATTATTCTGTTGTATCTAGAAGTTCCATCAACCAAATATGTATTTATTTCAGAGATAGAGACCAGTGATGTTAGTTATTTCGACCTTAGAGTCGCGCGTTATATTTCTGTGGATTTTTGGTGGTTTTCAGTTTCCTTTTGAGTTTTGATCCTCGCCCTTGGCGTTGTATATTATTGCTTGTGTGGTTGTGACCGTCGATTGACGAAGAGCTAGCTCCCGCTTGGGGATGCCTTTTTGATTTCGTATACTATTCATGTTGTATCCCGTTTGGGGGCCAGTTTTTACAAAGGAGACTCTGCCGAAATTTTCGGGAAATGTTTGATGTTTTTTTTAAACCGCATAATTCGGCTTATGCTATTGAAACCACTTGTTTTAATTGGTTTTCCTTCACTCTAATACTTTTCTTGGTTTGGATTTCTGGGTTTTCGGCTTAGATTACGTACGCCTCGAGACGTTCAAAGTTTAAGTGCCGGTCATATTCCGTACTTTCGGGACGTGACAGTTTGGGTGCTCGCGGCAGCGGTGTTCCGCCTTGGTGCACTTCGTCGACGGCGTCGGGGGTGCGGCCGCCTACTAAAGTTTGCGACGAGAATTCGATCAGGATGTCGGGAATCTTGTTGAATTGCCCGACTTGGTATTGAACAGTTTTTTCGATTTTGAGACTAAAATGCGGGGTTTATAATTGTTAGGCATGTGATGTCTAAGGAATTCATTTGATTAGGCATGCGATGTCTAAAGAGGTTGTGGATTCCAACTGTTGTAGTTTTACACTTTCTTTTCTGTGACCATAAGTGTAATATGTGATATCGCCGGTTTTGTTGCTATATGTCAACGACAATTGGGATACGCATGTTTACTTACGTTGATGACATATGATGTTATGTGTTGCTGGATATGTTATACTGGATCGTCGTGTTTGAATAGCCGGGGGGGGTTTATGTGAGATGGGTGTTTTTCATTTTCTTTCATGTAAAAACTTGTATGTAATATTCTTTTATTGGGGCACTTCCGGGTTGCGGAAAATGTCACCTTTTGTATATTATTTACTTTTCCGCACTAGGATAGACCCAAGGAGGAGGGCACAAGTAACCGGGTTCTAGAGTCCAGTGGGAGACCAACTCGAGGAGTCGAGTCCGGGTCTCCTAACTCTAGAATTGGTAGGGTTGCTTGCCGCTCTCGTAGGGGTCTAGGGGTGTGGGTTTGGCTATTCATCGCGATAGTGGAATCCGTGTTTCATACTGGCTCGTATTAAAAACACGGACATCCTAGTATATCCAATGTTTCATATGATTCTTCTGCTGCGATATCTGTGATGTGATCATTTGATATGCTGTGATAGATATAGTATATAGTATATATGATATATTATATAGACGTTGCTTATGTTTTACACCCGCGCTAGCCCTGCCTCGCTCTGCCGTTAGTTACCTAACCTAACGGTGCAGACGGGATATCGAGGCGAATGCGGACGGCATAAGTGTACGTCGTATTTATCTGTGATGTTTAGGTACTTAAATGATGGGACTTCATTAATATGATTAATGAAAGAAAAAGAAACCTAAGATGTTGTGGAATCGAATTTCAAAAATAAAACAGGTAGCTACAGTTCTTGCTTTGCACAGCAGTATATATGATATATCCTGCACCTTATTCGATGAGGAAAGGGCCGACGATCCCTTCACCGGGAGTGACCCCTTTAGCAATAACTGGCAGATGCTATAACCCTCGGTTTGTCTTTTGATTGCTTCTATAGTTTCTGCTTTGCACAGTGATAGATATGATATATCCCTCACCTCATTCGACGAGGAAAGGGCCGACGATCCCTTCACCGGGAGTAACCCTTTTAGCAAAACTAGAAAAGCCTCAAAAACACTCCATTTTAAAATCATTTGATTCTACAACGACATCAAGTTCATTACGCAATAGGTTTTTAGAAAAACCTGTCGTAGCCCTCCGTCATTTCAGATAAGTCATTCTTAGTATTCGTGCTGCGTTTGTTGACCTTGTTAAGGCGCAGTGTGCGGTAGCTAACCAGTATTTATCTGCTTATATATATGATGCAGATTGGGTTAGGGTAGTCATACGGCCTTGTTGACCTTGTCAAGGGTCGTGCGGGTGGGTTTGATTCAATCAAGAAATGACAGGTTGAACTTGACTTACGGTCTATGGTTTGTTGACCTTGTCAAGGTCATAGATCGTTTGTGGCAAAATTATCGGGAATTTCAAGTGTTGAAATTTGCAATGAGATTGCATACCTTCTATGAGATAGTTGGATCCCGATACCCGCTGCGAGTAATTGTTACTCCTGGGAGAGTTTTACACATTACAATTAGCCGATCAAGTAGGTGTCTAGAAAGGTGTCAACGGGGTTACGCCTCGTGCAAAACGAGGTTTACTGTAATTAGGTTCGTGCGAAAGCATGGGGGACCTCTCTCAAAGTACCGACACTGGCCTGGCTGAAAAATTGGCGAACTTGTAGTGTGTAATTAATCACGTCTAGTCTTTCCTTTTAAGGTTTGAAGGAAGATTTGATAAAAACAGTGGGAGCCATCCTGATTAGATAAAATAATAACTAATCTAATCTTGACAGAGCGCACGCAGAGTGTTTTCTTCTCTCTCTTTCCAGGTAGCGACCATATCACGCCTTAATCAAGATAATAATACGGATGTATTGACCGAACCCGCTTGTTATACTGAGCTGGGGAACATTGGTCCTGCTCCAACTTATAATTGTTATAAGACAGAGCAGGAAATAGGGGATTACCAGAATTCCCGTGCCGCCCAAACGAAGAAAGTGCATGCTGATGCATCTTCTTCGGGTGTGTTCGTTACTTAGAACTGTTTCTCAGTATCCTTTACGTCCTGAGTATGTGATACCGGATTAGGATCCCGCATATGTAATCTGTTACATGGGCTACAGAAAGGTAGAAAACTGAGAACGGGTGATAAGTTTCATGAGAAAGAAAACGGTGCAAGTGTTGCAGCCAAGTCTGTTGGTCACTGTTACCCTGTATTCCAAATACATTGATTTTGAACGAATGTTATTAGATACCGAACCTGATATACAAAATCATATCGATCTTTTTATTAGTAAAGAAATGATAAAATTTTGTATTGTTGGATAATATTTTGAACATTTCCTATATCAAAAGTTGATCGGTTCAGGCACGTTATCTAAAAGCATTGATGTTCTAAATCAAATTACAGTTCTTAGTATACAGAACACACACAAGAGGAAGAGTTCAGAAATGAACAAATCCTTCTTGAAGCATTGTAGACTAGGTCATATCAATGCGACCCGACTGGCTGAAGTTACATTTAGATGCATATTTAAATGAGTTTGAATTTACATCTTGTGAAACTTGCCGGTCATGTCACAAAGATACGATGACCATTGCTCTGTTTACTGGAAACAGAGAAAGAGTTAGTGAACTCTTGGGATGATACATGTTGATGTATGTAGGTCCCCTGTCTACACATGCCAAGACCGGTTCTTTGTATTTCATTACATTCTCTGATAATCTCTCAAGATTCAGACATATGTTCCTGTTGAAACACAAGTCCGAACCTTTTGAGATATTCACAGAATATAAGTTAGAAGTAGAGAACCAAAACGTGTATAAGTATTATGTCCTTTGATGTGATCAAGGAGGAGAATACTTGAGCACGGAATTCTTGGACTTTTCTAAAGGAGAATGAGATTCTCTCTCAGCATTACTCCTTCGCTATAAACCATAGCACGATGGTATATCGGGGCGGAGCAATTGCACCCTATTCGATATGGTGCGCTCTATGATGAGTACTACCGAGTTACCTGTTTCCTTTTGGGGGTTATGCACTTGAGAAGCTGCATACCTATTGAATTAGGTTCGAATCAGATCACAGCCTACCACTCCATATGAGATATGGTATGGGAAGAGCCCATGTCTTAAGCTAGTTAAGATTTGGGGTTGACCGGCCTATGTCTAAAAGCAAAATCCGGACAAGCTCGAGGCGAGGTCTGTAATGTAGAACTGGAAAGGTTCCAGCTCTACAAACTACAGCAGATGATTTGATAGAACCAAAGGATTCAATAGTTACCAACGAACCTCAGCCTCTCCGCCGATCTGGTAGGGTTCCTCATCCGCCTGAGAGATACTTAGGTTTCTCGATGACAGTGGGAGCGAGGAATGCATCATGAGATGATGACCCAACTAGTTTAGAGCAGGCCATCGAGAGTAGGGACTCTGTAAGAATGGCTGGATGCTTAGTGATCTGAGATGGAATCCTTATACACCAACAAAGTATGGACTTTGGTTGCTATATCTGAAGGGTTAAATCCCCATCAGGAGCAAGTATATCTTGAGAAGATTACTTGGTGTAGATGGAAAAGTTGAGACTTTCAAAACAAGACTTGTTAAAGGTTTTCGTCATCGACCAGGCGTGGATAATGATGAAACCTTTTCCAGTGGCTATGCTTAAGTCCATCCGGATCCTGCTTGCCACGGCTACATACCATGACTACGATATCTGGTGGTTGGGTGTCATGACTGCTTTTCTAAAATGATGTTTTAGAAGAGAGCGTCTGTAAGTACACAGCCAGAGGGCTTCGTAGACAGTGGGAGCAGCGGAAACCTGTAGAAGAAGCTTTATAGGATAAAGCATGCATCGCAGAGTTGGAACGTCTGTTTTGATGTAGTAGTCAAAGAGTTTGACATCATCAAAATGGTAGATGAACCTTGTATAAACAAAAAGGTAGTTGGGAGTATGGTGACGATCCTCGTAGAGTACGTGAATGACATACTCTTGATAGGGAAGGAGTTTCCTATGCAACGCTCGATCAATCTCCGCTTATCACAATGATTCTCCACATAGGATCAAAGTGATACCTACTAAATCCTGGGTTTTGGATCTATGAGATAGATCTAAATGGATGTTAGGATTCTCACTAGATATAGTGAGATGGTATCAATCGATCCTGGGGAGAATCACTGGAAGTGTTCCAAGGGGATAAAGACGACTGAATGTCAGTCACAAGCATTGTCTTTACCCTCTATGGAGGGACGGTATGTTGGAAGAGTTCCAAGCTAGATACCGTGACATGCTAGACGATTAAAGGCAAGATACATCACTACTTAAGATGCTACCAAAGAGGCTGTCTGGGTGTATATTAGTTCATGAGATGAACTTAGTTCCTCCCATTGTGTGATAATGGAGTTATGGCTTATGCCAAGGAACCCCGGTCCCATCAACGACTCAGGCGTACTCTGAGGCAGCATCACCTGATCATAAAGATAGTTGATCTCCAGGGTGATCGAGGTTAGGAGAGTAGACACAGAGAACAACACGGCGGATCCACTCAAAAAGGCATTTTCCCAGAGAGAGACTTTTATGGGTTGGTTGAGTATGAGATACTGCAACCACAACTATCAGATGGACCTAGTGCAAGTGGGAGATTGTTAGTTATATGTATACCCTACAGGCCATTACTATACATAGGATGTATATTGTAGTGGATGCTTGGACATATATAGGGAGGACTTTCTTGCTCGACATGATAGTATCCTATCTGGTTGCTCTTTACCTTAACGTGTACACTGATTGTCTCTCTGTTACATGTTGGTAAAGCCCTTAGGATGTGTACTTGACTACCTGGACTATGATGCGGATCATACTAGTGGGGACATGGTAGTCCATATGTACATCCTTCAAGGTTCCTAGTCGTGGGTGTATCGAGACAGGGCATCGATATACCAGTGTAGACTAGCGTATACCTTCTCGACCCATACAGATGGGCGATGGATGATCCCATATCCATTGGTGTTTGACATCAGAGATGATATACGGGTGCTCAGTGGAGACTGGGTACACTGGACGGACTCCCAGATGGTATTATACCTTACGTCAGATGGCAGTTCTCTGGTGACACTGGTACAGGTTAGTCTGTAGACCCGAGATCGTCATAGAGTCTTGTGTGATTCCCACTGTGCTTTGATTTCCACCTTACCACGTCCAAGAGGGCGTGCAAAACGGTGGTTTTTGGGTACAGTCCCGAATCACATGGAGGCAATGAGCGAAAGGAGGGGATTCGTCTCTCCCGGTATAGGGAGTTGATGTTGCGCTGTATTCGATTGGCTATAACCCGAAATCCCTGGCCAGGGTTGCTGAGATTTACTGGTAAGTGTTACCAGTAGTTTCTCGAACTGTTATGGACCTCATATCGACACGACTTATCGAGCTATTGGGGTCTGACGTTTACCACCCCTAGGCGAGATATGCGACATATCAGACGAACAGACCGGACTGTACGGTAAGTGTTACGGGTTGGATTCACAGGAGTGTGAGCGGGCTTGCTCGTCGATCTTTTGGTCGCTCAATACCCGGGTGGCCGTTACGTTTAGCAGACCGCTTGCGGCTTGTGGGTGTTTGATATGATCATCATCTGCTGCAGCGTATTGATGAGCCTTTAGAGTCCTACACAGAGGTTTCCTGGCTCAAACAAAACGAGATAGGAGCGCATATGTGATATGTGAGGGACCGAGAATGATACAAGTATGTGATACCGTATTCTATTCTCGCGATGATTGTATCGATTGGTTGTATGCGACATAACCTAGTTATCGAATCAAGTGTTGATTCGATATGTCGATACATTGATATTAGTCGGTTATATGCAATATGACCGGATCATTAAGTCAAGTGTTGATTTTTTGATTTAATGTATAATTATATATTTGATATATTACTTTACATTAACTAATATTGGTTCACTTAAGATGTTTTTCTCACTTGATGTGCACAAGTAGTATATGTGATATATTTTTGTGCACTTGATTGTATCATATTTGATGATACATGCAAACTTGGGTGTGTTTGCTTTTAAACTATGATTTAGGTTAGTGGTTAGGGTTTTAAATGTTTTATTTATTTTCTTTATACATTTATTTTTAAGGGCAAGAGAGAAAATGGTTGCTTCTTTTGTTTTTTGTTGAAGCTTCATGAAGCTTTGAGAAAGCTTTGACCATTTTGTTTTTTTTTTTCTTAACCCTAACCATTTACTTTAACCCTAGTTTATTCTCTACACTTGTTAACTCACCCATGGTTGCTAAATGATAACCATCACTTCATTTTCTTTTTCTTTCTTCTTCATCTTCTTCATGAAGAGAAGAAACCATGGCTAGAAATTCTATGTGATGATTCCAAGTGAGAAATCCAAATCCAGAGTGAACCCACATCCTATTTCTTCATCCTCTACCACTTACCATGTAGTATAGGGTGTTTTCTTCACAAGTTTCATGACTTGGTGAAGTTGGAGCTTGATCTTGAGTTGCCTCGACGTAGATCATCTTCGGCATCGAAGTCGACGACCTAGCCCGATCATTTCTTCGACGAAACCATCGCTAGAGTCCAGGATTCGATGATCAGAGCGGAGGGACATCATCATGGAGCTAAGAAAGTGGAGGACCGGATCTACAAAGGTTGTAGTCTCTTTCACTTAGCAGTAAAGTCATTTACTAGCTTGTAGTTTCGCCTATTCTTTAGTTAACGATCTAGTTTAGGATTTCTCGGCACCGGAAAATTTTGAATTTGGCATGGTTGATGCCTTGTGAGACCTCATTAGTGTGCCTAGGAACCCTACACGATGGATATAGGCCGTCATGAGATGGATATGGGCCGATCCGGACTAACGGAGCCTGTGGGCCGATCCGAACTGATGGAGCCCGAGATATGAGGATTTATGTGTCGATGCTTGACACGGGTTTCATGATGTTTCGAGTGTCGACGTTGGACACTCAGTTTCCATGACTTTGATGTGTCATTGATAAACACACGTTGGTTGATATCCTCATACATACATGCATATGCTTTCATGTTGTTTTGAGTGTCAATGTTGGACACTCAGATTCCATGATGTTGGTTATGTCATTGATGGGCACGTGGATGGTATCCACCTGCATATAGGCAAATGATTCAGATGTTTATTTGTATATGTCATTGGCATTGATTATATTGTTGACATATATGCATACATGGTCATCCTAGATATCATATTATTACCATCTTGATATAGTGACCTAGGAAATCGTTGTTTTATTCGATTTCTACCTGCTGATGTTTTCTACTCACGAGTTGGCAACTCACCCCCGTTGTGCCACAATTGTTGCAGGTTCAACCGCTTGGGATCAGTAGCGGTATCGCTGGCACACAGCTTGCATTCGGGTGTTTTGCTATAGTAGGTAGGACACATTGGATTGTGCCAACTCTTGTATTTATTATTTCCTATTGTATCTAGATAAACTCCATCAATCAGAAACTAAACTCTGTATATTTAGTGGACTTAGACGGACTTGTGTGGTTGCGAGACTTAGAGCGATGGGTATATGATCGCTATGTGTGGATTTAATGTCTTTCTTTATTCATATTATTCTTTCTGGGTTGATCTTCGCCGTTGGGCGTCGTATACATCGCTTGCGTGGTTGTGATTCTGCCATTTGGCGAAGAGCTAGCTCCCGCTTGGGGATGCCTTTTACATTATTATGTATTTGTGGTTTCGATTCAAAATATACAAGGGAGGTGCTGCCCAAATTTTTACAAAATAATGAAAAATGTTCTCAAATTTAGTACATTCTACTTGCATTTTTCTTATATCATTAGTTATGCATTTATAGATAAACTTTATTTCATTATACCCTTATTTCAAAACTGCACCCCCACTATTTTCCGTAAAAAGGTTTAGATTTTCTGGGCTCCGGCTTACTTGAATTATGTTACGCCTTTATACGTTGCGTGATTTAAGTGCCGGTCACGTGCTAAATTACGGGTCGTGACAAAGTTGGTATCAGGGCGTTAGGTTTAACCTTGGTTTGAGTCTGGGTTTGACTATGCGGAGTCTAGGGCATATATATTTCGGAACCTAGGCTTGACCTTACGGAACTTAGACTTGACAGGGGGTATTAGACCCGAACTTTCGTTTCATTGGTTGACCTTGATTGATAGAGTAGGTAGCTTGAGTAGAGTGACGTACCGTACGTATGTTCTGCGGTTTACTTACGATACGATACTCCACTTAAGAAACCTTAGGATGTATATTCTTGAGATCCGTGCTTCTATTCCTTCCAATGATCATACTCTCATTGATTCCGTTCCTCCTTATGATCATGTATCCATTTTGGATCTGTTGATTTCTTTCGTTCCTCTGATCTATCTTCATCGATACCTACTTGAGGTTCCTGTCATCATAGTTTGAGCATAGATTGAGCTGCTGCTGCTATAAATGTGGTCAGAGCGAGCTCGTCACAGACGAGAACAGACCATGATGTTTTCTGGTGACACAGGAACGTGTAAGTATAGTGTTTGTATCGTGACCTCTCGTTTGAGGCGAGTGTTAGGTTTTGCACCGGATGATCGGGCCATTGATAGAGGCTTCCAGATTGAGAGGACTCCTGATGTACAGCCTACCTCAGAGATCGTGATGTTGTCTACCATGCAGACAGATGACCCAGCTGTTGCTGAGATTGATGGGATGTCACCTCCAGAGTGTTAGAGTTAAGACCACTGGAGCTTTCAGACAGAGATGTGATAGAGGACCGCTAGTCCATCTTGAATAAAGAGACGAAGATGATTCTTCCAATTTAATGTGCCGACGCAGACTCAGTTGAGTTGAAGAATTCCAGTTGAAGGATCTTACTCAGATCTGGAGTAGATCGATCAAGAGAGGACGTTGTTCGTCGGATGCTCCGATGTGAGATCAGTAAGTTGACCAGTTTCGGATAGAAGGACCTCACCCAGATGCATTCTGAGTCGATCGAGAATGGACGAATAAAGTTTATTCCTCCGATAATTTGGACGAGTTCTCGAGGACATGCTCGGCTAGATATCTTCTACAGCGTGATGAAGATACCGAGTTCATAATTTCTAGTCTGTGTGAGGGACTCCGGATTGACCGTAGCCGATGACGAATTGCAATATGCAGACAGCAAGAGATGACATCGAAGTGGACGATAATAAAGACGAGTGGAACAAGAAGTTCGTGCGAGATGTTAGCGAGCAATTGTTACGCTCCGTTGATGCCAGAGGATTGATATGTGTGCAGAGGCATTAGTTATGGCCGATTTTAAAGTAAAGTCGTATTGAGGACGCTGCTGACCGGTTATGAGGAAAAAGGAGTTAAACAAGAGTGGCAACCTCTGTATAGTTCGGCATAGGTGAGATCAGAAGAAACCATGAGCAGGTTCTTTCCAGGACACCTCAGTGATAAAGATTTGCACCTAGGATCGGTTGTGTCGCGTGTATTTCGAGGGCCAGATGCCGACACCAGTGACGTGCTGCTTTACGAGTGGTCATGCTGATTGACCAAGAGATGACCAGAGGAGTGCCAGAGAAGAATCGTTTCCGTTAGTACACCTGACCGGGCCGACGAGCCAAAGGATTGCGAGATTGGTAATTTAGAGAGTAAACGAGGACCTAGAGACTGAAGACGCCAGACCGTGAGCAGGAGGCAAGTAGATGATCTTGCTCTGCCAATTTTGGGCGCACCGACATATTTTCGACATTGAAGGAGGTGTACTTCGGTGTCATTTATTGTGATTCGTGTTTCGTGATCCGAGTATCACACTTTTAACGCTTGGCTGCACCTATTGGATATTTTCTTTTGTGCACAGTTATTGCACATGATTTATTTTTATACACCACTACATCGGTTTGCGATTTGTGCATATCTATTGCACTTGATATCAATTTTATGCCTTGGCTGCATGTACTTATGACTGTTGATTTCGATACTATCGATTTGATTTTGTGCATGTGGTACGCAATCGATTTGGTTTTTGCACTCGGTATACCTTGCATGTGCTTGCAGTGCATTAATACGTGTTTTGTGCACGCAGTGCACACGTTTATGATTTTATACACCTTGGTACACTCGGTGTTTTTTTTATACGCATTTGAGTTATTGATGAGTTTTCGTGCACTTGTTGCACCCGATTTGTATTTTGTGCATTGGTTGTACTAGATTTATACTCCATGCATTTGTTGCACCAGATTCGTATTTCGTGCATTTGTTGCACCAGATTTGTATTTCGTGCATTTTTTGCACCATATTTGTATTTCGTGCATTTGTTGCACCAGATTTTTATTTCGTGCATTGGTTGCACCGAATTTATGTTTTTGTATGCGTTTGCACTTGACGTTCATTTTCGTGCGCTTTACAGCACTGGACATTTATACGGACCTGACGCGCTTGGTTTGGATTTTTGCGCATATTAGGCGCATGGTATGGGATTTTGTGCGCACCAGATGCACTTGATTGAGATTTCATTCGTGCATGTCGGATTCACTTGATTGAGATTTTATTAGTTCATGTCGGATGCACTCGATTGAGATTTTTATTCAAGCATGTTGGATGTACTTGATGAAGACTTTATTTGTGCATGGTTGTTGCGCTTGATTGAGATTTTCGTGCACTCTAGATGCACTTGATGATTTTGTCATGCACACCAGTTGCATTTGACAGATGCTTTCGTGCACACCCGTTGCACTTAGTTTGTCTTTTGTTCACATTCGTGGCACTTGTATTTGGCTTTGATTTTCGTGCGCACCGGCCGCACATGATGATTGAATACGCCTTTTGAGGTTGACTTTTGCTGTTGAGAATTATATTTTGATGTTGAGTACTATATTATGTAGTAGCAGAGCAGGACTGATCTGAGGACAGTGCCTAAGTACTTTTGCATGCATTAAAAGTTTACAAAGAGGTTTTCAAAAATGAGCTATAGCCTCACTATTTATTAAGTGTCCGTAAGAGACACGAATCTTTGAAGGGATACGCTAGTGCCCCAGCCAACTTCCGTGGCCAAATGCAGAACAAAAATTTTACAACGATACGAAACTTGGCGCTAGAATAAACCAAAACCGGATCTTTAATCATAAACCTAACTAGCAAATGAGGGATCTATCTACTATGATAGAATATATACCTAAAGAAAATAAGTCCTTTGGGTCTTCGATCCTCTCCTTAAGCTCCTCGATGGAAATATGGATCGAGGTTGAACTTCGGCCTCTTTGTGTCAACGATGATCCACCCGAAAGCTCCAACCTTGAGCTAAACCTCCAACTTGAGATAACTAGAATACTTAGCTTGCTAATTTAAGTAGACTAGAGTGAGTAGAGTGTGATTTAAGTGGCTTAGTCTCACTAACCGTTGATTCTCAACTCATGAGACACTAGGGTTTAAGAGAGGAAGAAGGAGAGACCAAGCATGAGAGCTCACTTGAGAAAAGAGAAAAGATTTTTGATAATGATAATAGAAATTGTGATGGCTAGCTTCACATGACCACAACCATGTGATGAAAAATATCTCCTCAAAATATCTAGCGTCAAAAAGTCAATCCAAGTCAAATGGTCAAGAACAAGTAGCCATGCCATAATTATCATTAGCAAAAATAACAAATACTTTTCTCCACCTCATAATGGTTTTAATCAAGTCAATGGTCAAAACCCTAATGAGGTGTCTCCTTCTATATGTTAGTTGTATGTATGCCCTAGAGGCCAGTATTGTGCAGATGATGTATATTATATTGGATGCTTGGACATATATAGAGAAGACTTTCTTGCTCGATATGATAGTATGCTATCTGGTTGCTCTTTATCTTAACATGTATACTTATCTCTTGATACTGTCTTATAGCTACATGTTGGTAAAGCCCTTAGGATGTGTACTTGACTACCAGGACTATGATGACATCATACTAGTGGGGCCAAGGTAGTCCATAAGTACATCCTTTAATGTCCCTAGTCATGGGTATATCGAGACGGGGCATCGATATACCAGAGTAGACTAGCGTTTACGCTTCTCGACCCATGAGATGCGCGATGGATGATCCCATATCCATTGGTGTTTGACATCAGAGATGGTATACGGGTTCTCAGTGGAGACTGGGTACACTGGACGGACTCGCCGAGAACTCCCAGATGGTATTATACCTCACGTCAGATGGCAGTTCTCTGGTGACACTTGTGCAGGTTAGTCTGTAGACCCGAGATCGCCATAAAGTCTTGTGTGATTCCCACTGTGCTTTGATTTCCACCTTACCACGTCCATGAGGGCGTGCAAAACGGTGGTTTTTGGGTACAGTCCCGAGTCACATGGAGGCCATGAGCGATAGGAGGGGTTTCGTCTCTCCCGGTATTGGGGGTTGATGTTGCGCTGTGCTCGATTAGCCATAACAGGGAAGTCCCTGGCAAGGGCTGATTTAGAGATTTACTGGTAAGTGTTACCAGTAGTTTCTCGACCCGTTATGAGGCTCACATCGGCACAACTTATCGGTTATTGGGGTATGACGTTTACCACCCCTAGACTTGATATGCGACATATCAGACGAGGAGACCGGACTGTACGGGAAGTGTTACCGGCAGGTTTTTACAGGAGTTGGAGCAGGCTTGCTTGCTGATCTTCTGATCGCTCAATACCCGGGTGGCCGTTACGTCCAGCTAGTACCGCTGACGGCTTATGGGTGCTTGATGTGATCATCACCTACTGCCGGCGTATTGATGAGTCTTTAGAGTCATACATAGAGGTTTTACTGGCTCAGGCAAAACGAAATAGGAGCACCTATGTGATATGTGCGGGACCGAGAATAATGCGTGTATGTGATACCGTATTCTATTCTCGCGACTTTTTGTATCGGTCGGTTATATATGATATAGCCGGGTTATCGAATCAAGTGTTGATTCGATAAGTCGATACAATGGATATTAGTCGGTTATTTGAGATATGACCGGATTATTATGTCAAGTGTTGATTTAATAATTTAGTGTATAATTGTATATTAGATATACTAGTTTACATTAACTAAAACTTTTTCACTTAAGGATTTTTCTCACATGTGCACAACTTTAATATATATGTGATATATATTAAAATGTGTTTTCTTTTTGTATCATGGTTGATGATACATCATATATGGGTGTGCAAGACATACACCATTCTATTTTAAATGGTGGTTAATAATTATATAAGGTAATTACAAATTAATGGAGCTTTTCTCACAAGCATGAAGCTTGTAGAAACTTGTGGATGCTTTGATAAAGTCCACTAACTTTGTTTTACTTTAGATTTTTATTAACCTAACCATTTAGGATTAGCCATAGTAATGTCTCTACGTGAGTTGGTATATGATACTCACTCACCATGGCTAGCTCACTCACTTGATCATTATCCTCATCCTTTTTCTTTTCTTCATCTTCTTCTTCTTTGAGCAAAAAGAAAAAACTTGCTAGGGTTTTAAAAAGATAGTGAAAGATTGTAAGAAATAAAATTCTAAAGAGAACCCACTTCCTATTTCTCCATCCTCTACATGACTAGCACTTTAGTATAGGGTGTTTGCTTCACTAATTCTCTAGTTAGTGAAGTAGTAGCTTGAGTTGATATTCTCTCGACGTAAATCATCTTCGGCCTCGAAGACTTCAAGCAAGGACGCTTCTTTCGCTTCGTGAAGCCATGCAAGAGTCCGGGAGAACCACGATCGCAGCGAAGGGACTTCAACAAGGAGCTAATGAAGTGAAGGACCGATCTACAAAGGTTGTATTTCGTATTCACTTAGTCGTAGATGATATTTTCTTGCATGTGAAACCCTAATTTTCTAGCAAAGATCTTGTTTAGGGTTGTTACGCACGGCTAAAATTTTAATCGGGCATGGTTGATACTTTGTAGAACCTTGTTAGTGTGCCTAGTAACCCTACAGTGGTATCAGAGCCTAGCTAGAGCATTAGGCGACGTGTATACGAAGTTAAAACTTCGAACGAACCCCGAAACGTCAATTTAAACCCTTCTCTGGACATTTTTTAAAACTGTGTTATTTTCAGAATTAAAAATACCTAAAAAATTCAGCAGGGAATTATAAATATTACTGTGAAAAACGAGGCAGCAATCCGTACATTACGCCGCGGAACCGCGGCCAAACCTCTCTTGGGCCACGGAACCGTGGTGGTACTGTTGAATTGGGCTTTCATTCTTCAACAGTAATATCCATATCTGTATGTTATATTTTCTGGATATTTTTAATCTGACTCATGTGTTGAGTGATCTGGGGTTTATTTTTTTTTCGTTGATTCGATCGGAATATTTAATTTCGTTATGTTTTCCGGATAATTTAGAAAGTATTAAAATGTTCGAACGGATATCATTAACTCAATTTTTCCCGGCACGAAAAACTTTCAAGTATTGAATTTTTCTTGAGTTTAAATCTTTCGGAAAAACATGCAAGTAACGTGATGGACCCTCTAGAAGAACACAAACCTTAACTCGATTATGTGACTATCTAAACCACCTCTAAACCTTAGGGTTTGGAGCAGTACGACGTGCCACATGTGAGGCGTTGGCTTGACCCTTCTACGGCTGGACCGTTGCTACTGTGACGTATTCTGGAATTTTTGAACTCCGCTCAAGTGTTGAGCTATTAAGGAAATCTTGGGTATTTGATTATTCGATCGGAAAGTTTAATACTGTCTATTTATCTGGAATGTGATACAATATGTGGAATTCATATAGTTAGGCATGAATGTGAAGTATGTGATATTTCGGATTTACGATGTCTAAAGAGATTGTGGATTCCAAATGTTGTAGTTTTACACTTTCTTTTCTGTGACCGTAAGTGTAATATGTGATATCGCCGGTTTCGTTGCTATATGTCAACGACAATTGGGATACGTATATTTACTTACGTTGATGACATGTGATGTTATATGTTGCTGGATATGTTATATTGGATCGTCGCGTTCTGAATAACCGGGGAGTTTTATGTGAGATGAGAGTTTTTATTTTTATTCATGTAAAATTAAATGTATGTAATATTCTTTTATTGGGGCACTTCCGGGATGAGTTCGATGTCACCATTTGTATATTATTTACTTTTCCGCACTAGGATAGACCCAAGGAGGAGAGCACAAGAAACCGGGTTCTAGAGTCCAGTGGGAGACCAACTCGAGGAGTCGAGTCTGGGTCTCCTAACTCTAGAATTGGAAAGGTTACTTGCCGCTCTAGTAGGGTTCTTGGGGTGTGGGTTTGGTTATTCATCACGACCGTGGAACTCGTGTTTTAAAGAGGCTCAAAATAAAACACGGACGTCCTAGTATATCCAATGTTTCATATATTTCTTCTACTGCGATATCTGTGATGTGATCATTTGATGTGTTGTGATAAATACTGTATATAGTATATATGATATATTATATAGACGTTACTTATGTTTTACACCCACGCTAGCCCTGCCCCGCTCTGCCGTTAGTTACCTAACCTAACGGTGCACGAGGGGACATTAAGGAGAATGCGGATGGCATAAGTGTGCGTCGTATTTATCTGTGATGTTTAGGTGACTTAAATGATGGGACTTCATTAATGTGATTAATGAAAGAAAAGAAACCTAAAAGATGTTGTAGAATCAAATTTTTCAAAATAGCTACAGTTTTTGCTTTGCATAGCGATATATATGATATATACTGCACCTTATTCGATGAGGAAAGAGCCGAGATCCCTTCACCGGGAGTGACCTCTTTAGCAAAACTGGCAGATGCTACAAAACTCGGTTTGTCTTTTGATTGCTTTTAGAGTTTTTCTTTGCATAGCGATATATATGATATGTCCTGCACCTTATTCGATGAGGAAAGAGTCGAGATCCCTTCACCGGGAGTGACCTCTTTAGCAAAACTAATGAAAGCCTCAAAATCACTTCATTTCAAAATTTTACATGATTCTACAACGATATCAAGTTCATTACGCAATAGGCTTTCAGAAAAACCTGTCGTAGCCCTCCTTCATATCAGATAAGTCCTACTTAGTATCCATGCTACGTTTGTTGACCTCCGTCAAGGCGTAGTGTGCGGTAGCTAATTAGTATTTATTTGCCTATGCATATAATGAAGATTGTATTAGGGTAGTCGTACGACCTTGTTGACCTCCGTCAAGGGTCGTGCGGGTGGGTTTGATTCAATCAAGAAATGACGGGTTGAACTTGACTTGCACCATGTGGTTTGTTGACCTCCGTAAAGGTCATGGGATGCTTGGGGCAAAATATTATTGGGAATTTCATGTGTTGAAATTTGCAATGAGATTGCATACCTTCTATGAGATAGTTGGATCCCGATACCTACTGTGAGTAATTGTTAGTCCTGGGAGAGTTTTACACAGGACAATTAGCCGATCAAGTAGGTGTCTAGAAAGGTGTCAACGGGGTTATGCCTCTGGGAAAACGAGGTTTACTTTAATTAGGTCCGTGCGAAAGCACGGGGAACCTCCCTCAAAGTGCCGACACTGGCCTGGCTGAAAGATTGGCGAAATTGTAGGGTGTAATTAATCCCGGCTAGTCTTTCCTTTTAGGGTTTGAAGGAAAATTTGATAAAAACAGTGGGAGCCATCCTGATTAGACAAAATAATAACCAATCTGATCTTGCAAGAGCATACGCTAAAGTGTTTTCTTCTCTCTCTCTCCAGCTGGCGACTATATCATGCCTTAATAAAGATAATAATATGGATGTATTGGCCGAACCCGTATATTATACTGTGCTGGGGAACGTTGGTTCCGTTTTTTCTTATAAGAGTTATATGACTGAACAGGATATAGGGGAATACCAGGATTCTCATGCCACCCGAATGAAGAAAGTACATGTTGATGCATTTTCTTCGGGTGTGTTCATTACAGAGAACTGTTTCTCCATTTGCTCTACGTCCTGGGTATTAGATACCGGGTCAGGATCCCATACATGTAATCAGTTACATGGGCTTAGGAAAGGTAGAGAACTTGGAGAAGGTGATAAAGACATAAGGGTTGGAAATGGTGCAATTGTTCCAGCTAAAACCATGGGGGAATATCACCTTGTATTGCCAACTGGTAATACATTGATTCTGAACGAATGCTATTACATGCCGAACCTGATATGCAACATTATATCGGTTTCTTTTTTGAGTAAAGAGGGATATAATTTTGTATTACAAGATAATGTTATGAACATTTTCCTTAACCAAAATTTGGTTGGATCAGGCACGTTGTGCAATGGCATTTATGTTCTAAATCAATCAACAATTCTGAGCATAACAAACACACACAAGAGGAAGAGTTCAGAACTGAACGAATCCTTCTTGTGGCATTGTAGACTTGGTCATATAAATGCGACACGGCTAGCTAAGTTGCATAAGGATGGATATTTGAAACCGTTCGAATTTTCATCTTATGACACTTGCCAGTCATGTCTCAAAGGCAAAATGACCAAAACTCCGTTTACGGGACACGGAGAAAGAGTTATTGAACTCTTGGGACTGATACATAGTGATGTATGCGGTCCCATGTCTACACATACCAGGGATGGTTCTTCATACTTCATTACATTCACTGACGATCTCTCTAGATTCGGATATGTGTTCCTGATGAAACACAAATCAGAAACTTTTGAGAAATTTAGAGAATATAAACAAGAAGTCGAGAACCAAACCGGAAAAGGTATTAAAATCCTTCGATCTGATCGAGGAGGTGAATATTTGAGCAATGAATTCCTGGACTTCCTAAAAGAGAATGGGATTCTCTCTCAGCTAACTCCTCCATATACACCACAGCACAACGGTGTATCGGAACGGAGGAACCGCACCCTATTAGATATGGTACGCTCTATGATGAGTATAGCTGAGTTACCTATTTCCTTCTGGGGATATGCACTGGAGACAGCATCATACCTACTGAATAGGGTTCCTACCAAATCTGTGCCTACCACCCCATATGAGATATGGGAGGGGAAGAGACCATATCTTAATTTTATTAAAATATGGGGTTGCCCGGCCTATGTCAAAAGACAAAAACCGGACAAACTCGAGGCAAGGTCTGTTTTGTGTAAGTTTGTTGGATATCCCAAGCATTCGCGAGGGTATATCTTCTACCACAGTGAGGAACAAAGGGTGTTTGTTGCTCAACACGCTACCTTTTTAGAAAAGGAATTTCATACAAAAGAGATTAGTGGCTCTGAGGTAGAACTGGAAGAGGTTCCAGCTGTACAAACCACAACAGAAGATTTGGTGGAACCAGAGGACTCGGTAGTTCTCGATGAACACCAGCCACTCCGCCGATCTAGTAGGGTTCCTCACCCACCAGAGAGATACTACGATTTTCTCATGGATGGTGGAAGTGAGGATTGCATCATGGCTGATGATGACACAACTAGCTTCGAGCAAGCCATCACGAGTGGGGACTCAGTGAAATGGTTGGATGCAATGCGGTCCGAGATGGAATCCATGTACACCAACAAAGTATGGACTTTAGAAGTTGCTCCTGAAGGGGTAAAACCCATTGGGAGCAAGTGGATCTTCAAGAAAAAACTTGGTGTAGATGGGAAAGTGGAGACTTTCAAAGCTAGACTTGTTGCAAAGGGTTTTCGTCAAAGACCAGGTGTGGACTATGACGAAACCTTCTCTCCAGTGGCTATGCTTAAAACCATCTGGATCATGCTTGTCATCGCTGCATATCATGACTACGAAATCTGGCAAATGGATGTTAACACCGCCTTTCTAAACGGTGATTTAGAAGAGTGCGTGTACATGACTCAGCCAGAGGGCTTCGTAGATAGTGGGAGCAGCGGGAAGGTGTGCAAGCTGCTTAAATCCATTTATGGATTAAAGCAAGTATCATGGAGTTGGAACATCTGCTTTGACGTCATTATCAAAGAGTTTGATTTCGTCAAAAACGTAGATGAACCTTGTATCTACAAGAAGGAGGCAGAGAGTAAGGTTGTTGATTGATCGTTTTTCCCGTTGTGTAGTATATAGAGAAATTTGTAAAGAACTTCACAACCAAAAACTATTTTGACCGCAATCAAACTACGGTGTCGGATGTAGTTTGTAGTGAGTGCGGATCGTCCACAGGGATTGCACGATTCACTTGTATTTCGATACGTTTGAAATGAAAAGTTAAGCAACAATAAAAGAAAACATGATTCAAGAATGATTTGTATTCGAGTGTCACTATTCTTATGCAAGAATCAAGATACTATAAACAATCAAGAATCGGTTGTTTTGATAATATTTCCAATCAACAATCAAGAATATAAGAGAGGCTCGTAGGAATCGATAGGATCAATAGACGTGATGTAATCTAAAGATATCGTGTTCTTGTCCTTCGAAGGATTGATACTAGATTGATGATGATCGACGAGAGTTGGGGCTTTCTCGTGAAACTAGGGTTTCATCCTATAACCCTTGTTCTTTCGTCGATATCATTCCTTTTCTAGCCTCTACCAAATTCAAGAAAGGATCGTAACTCCCCAATTTAGATCGATGTCAATCAAGAAAGCATCGAAACGAAATGGGTCATCGTTTCTTGAACTTGCTAGGGTTTACAAAACTCGTGGGAATCAAGAATCGATTAAAGCTATGTTACATCATCATTCTATTATCCGTCTCGACTCCTCGACGAGCGGAGTTTTATTCACACATCACCATAAAGACAATATTCAAGAATTGTAAAGATAACATGATGCGGAATTTAAAGAAAACAAGATAAAAGAATATCACCTTTTATTTAATCAACAATTTCAATACATTCTTTCAAGAATCTACAAGAAGAAGAAATCGATCGTTGACTCGGCTTCGCTCGTCTCCGTGGATCGTGGATCTACTTTGATCTCTTGCCCGATTGAAGATCGGCTCGGCTCATAAAAGGGTTGAAGGCATCTTGTTGGCTTGCACTCAAGATCTTGAATTGTGGTTGGATTTAGGGTTAGGGTTTCCTACAAGCTCTCTCACTAAACTTGAGGAAGAGGAAGATGAAGAATGGGATTGATTTTTCTAAGCTTTCCCAAGGTTGAATAATTTTTACAATGAGCCTAGGGTCTTATTTATAGAACTCCCAAACCCTAGGTTTAGGTTTGAATTAGAACTTTCCCTCCCAAAGTTTGTTGAAGAGTTTCTAGAAGGAGTTTGTTATGAGCTAGCTTAGGGTTTAAGCTAGGGTTTAGGGAAAGTTCTAGAATAATAGGCTAGTTTAGTGAAGCTCAAAGTGTTTGCTGATCTGGTAGAAGTATCTGGAGTTTTCTGGAACTTGGAGTACATTTCTGAACTGTAGGCTATGAAACAGGAGTTGTGCATTAAAATTGAGGAAGTAATTCCTTTAACCAACCACGGATCCGCGGCCTAAGCAAGCCCATGCCGCGGATCCGCGGCCAATGTGGAGGCTTGGGCCCTGTAGCTCCTGGTGTGGTCTTGTACTGCAGTGTGGGTCTTCATCTGATCTGTTGAATTGCAATTACTCCTTTGTATTGGTACCAGATTTGAATTTAGTGAGTTTACGAGCGATTGTAATGGTCGAGCAAGCTAATGATTGAGCAAGCTTCTCTTTTCCAGCATAGACTTCGAAACACGGGTTGCAAGATATAGAAAATATGCCATGTAATGCAATGCAGTCAATTTCCCTAGAAATGCCGGTTTTAAGGTCGAATACATGTAATCTGATATTTTGCGACCGATTTGCTAATGTGTGAATTATGAATACCGTACACTTCTATATGGATGCAAATGATGAGGAAATTGCCGACTAAAATATGCAATATTTTCGACTGATCAAATACCCCCAAACTTTATTTCGATCGTCTCGAGCGAATGTTTTATTAAAAAGAGAAGGAGAAAATAAAGAAAGAGAAAAACTAACTAGCACACTTTCGTAGGCAGCACGATTGCACTGTGCATGTGCAACAAGCCTTTAAACCTCTAGGTGTCCCTAGTAGGAGGAGTGTTGTCTCCTGAGGGTTTTCAGCGGATTGCACCCACAAAATCCAATAATAAAAGCAAGATCATGAATATTACATTTAAAGAAGAGAATTGTAAAAGAAAAAATTTGAAAATTAGGGTTTCCAACTAAGCTAGCTTTTCGGTTGTCATGAGCCCTATCTTAATGGTCATGAAAAGATGTTAGAAATCACGTCCTCCCTCAATAAAACATCGTCTTATTCTTCATTCCTATCTTTATTCCAAACATCGATCATATCACCCTGCGTGTGTGTAAAGACATCCCTACACCCGGAGAATTCAATTCAAGCTATCATACTCTTGCCCATCAATCTCAGTACTCCTTTTTTTCTTCTTTTTTTTGATGAGCTCACACACTTTCATGCGACCGTTAATACTTCTTGAGGTACTAACCGACCGATTACTCATGTGCTTGCTTATTTGGTGTATTTTCCTAGTCTTGCACCACCTTAGGTATAGCAGTGACTCCCAGACCAGTTGGCCTTAGGGCACTAGATGAAGAAGCACCCTCGCTATATATTTTTTATTTCCCTCGGTGATAACAAAACCAGTGTCCATTTTTCTCACCATATATATTTTTTTTTAATACTTTTGGCTTTAAGACAAGAGCATTTCAAGGTATCCTCTACTATCCCAGGCTTCAAGACGTGTGTAAGTGCGAATAGCAGGGTAGCAGCGTTCAAAATGTTTGGCTTCCAGAATAGAAACTATTTTTCAGACTTATTTTTATCCTCAGATTAGTGACGTCCTTCATCTTACTAACCCTTGGGACAACGGCTCATAACTACTTATTACTAGTTCGTATAAGAAAACTTCTAATTTTCTTAGTTTTCTAAAATTTTTCCAATCTCATGGATGTAATTTTTCACTATCTAAACTTTCATTATCTTATTTATATACAAAAAAGTGTAAATATTAAAATTATTTTTATATTTGAAATTTTTTAAATTTTTATGGGTTTTGAAAAATTTTCAATTTTTATAGATTTTTCTAAAGAAATGTTTTGTGCTTATGCAGATGATATGCAAATGATGCAAAAATAAGCACAAACCTCCCCCAAACTTGTTTTCAACAGTGCCCTCACTGTTGCCGACAACTATATCTATAAAACCTGTAAATCTGGGGGGAATTATTAATGGGGGCAAAATATATAAGTGAAGAACTTCCCCCAAACTTATCTTTTACTCACCTTCATTCAAAAGATGATGCAATGATATACTGGATATGAAGGTGAGACGGAGGAATTTTAATCTAAATAAACTGGCTCTTGTAAGAACAAGAGCTCCTCCGTGGGGTCAGTGGAAAAATACGGCTTTAGTCTATGTCCATTTACTTTGAAAAAGGTGCCGTTTTTAACATTTTCAACTTCTACTGCCCCGTGCGGGTATACAGACCGCACAACAAATGGTCCCTTCCATCGAGATCGGAGCTTACCCGCGTGAAAGTGTAATCGTGAATCATAAAGAAGGACTTGTTGACCAGGTAAACATGTTTTCCTTAAAATGCTTTTATCGTGAAAAACCTTAGTCCTATTCTTTGTGATTACAGCATTATCATAAGCTTCATCGCGGAGTTCGCTTAGCTCGTTAAGTTGCAGCTTCCGAAAGTTGCAAGCAAGGTTTAGATCAAAATTTATTTCCTTTATAGCCCACAATGCTTTATGTTCTATCTCGACAGGTAAATGACATGCTTTTCCAAACACTATCTTATATGGAGACATTCCTAGGTCGGTCTTATATGCAGTCCTGAATGCCCAAAGAGCATCCGTCAATTTGGTCGACCAGTCTTTTCTATTCTTAGCAACAGTTTTCTCCAGGATAAGTTTGATTTGTCTGTTTGAGATCTCAGCCTGCCCGCTTGTTTGGGGATGATAGGGTGTAGAAAGACGGTGGTTGATTGAGTATTTTCGCATCAGAGTCTCGAAAGACCTGTTGCAGAAGTGTGTCCCATTATCGCTAATGATAGCGCGTGGGTGTCCAAATCGCGAGAAGATATTCTCTTTCAAGAACTTAATGACAACTTTCCTGTCATTGGTGCGACATGGAATGGCTTCTACCCACTTTGAGACATAATCAACCGCCAGCAATATGTACAGATTCCCAAAGGAGTTGGGAAAAGGACCCATAAAATCTATGCCCCAAACATCAAACATTTCAACAACCAGAATGGGTTGCTGAGGCATTTCATTCCTCTGGGATATTCTACCCGTATACTGACATTGTGTACAGGTTTTGCAATACTCAAATGCGTCCTTGAATAAGGTCGGCCAATAAAATCCACATTGCAAAACCTTTTCCGCTGTCTTTCTAGGACCAAAGTGACCCCCACAAGCCTGATCATGACAAAATGAAAGAACACTCTTGAACTCTTCATTTGGGACGCACCGGCGAATGATCTGGTCAGGACAATATTTAAACAAATAGGGCTCGTCCCAGTAAAAGTGTTTTACTTGGGAAAGAAAATGGTATTTGTCCTGTTTTGACCAATCGCTCGGTATAAGTCCCGTGGCATGATAATTCACAATATCCTTGAACCATGGTTCAGCTGATATGCTCAAGAGCTGTTCATCAGGGAATGAATCATTGATCGGCAGGGTCACAGGGGAAGAAACAATGCGTGAAAGGTGGTCAGCTACTACGTTTTCACATCCTTTCTTATCTTTGATAACAAGATCAAATTCTTGTAACAGTAGGATCCAACGTATTAGTCGACCTTTTGCATCTTTCTTCGCCAGAAGATGTTTCAAAGCGGAATGGTCAGTATATACAACTATAGGTGAGCCGATTAAGTAAGGCCTGAATTTTTCTAATGCAAATACAACCGCTAAAAGCTCTTTCTCGGTGGTTGTATAATTGATTTGCGCATCATTCAGGGTCTTACTGGCATAGTAAATCACGTGTGGCATCTTATCGATGTGCTGTCCTAAGACTGCACCTACTGCAAAATCAGATGCGTCACACATCAGCTCAAAGGGGTAGTCCCAATTTGGTGATGATAAAACGGGGGCTGAAGTGAGTGAGTGTTTAAGTGAGTCGAAAGCTGTCTCGCAATCCGAGTCAAAATGGAAGGTCGTATCCTTGGCCAGGAGTAGTGTTAAAGGTCTAGCAATTTTGCTAAAATCCTTAATGAATCTCCTATAAAAGCCCGCATGGCCAAGGAAAGAGCGAATATCTTTGACGCTTTTGGGATGAGGTAGGTTTTGAATGACATCTACTTTAGCTCTGTCAACCTCAATGCCTTTCTGTGAAATGACATGTCCAAGGACTATTCCTTCTTGGACCATAAAATGGCATTTTTCCCAGTTTAATGTCAAGTTCTTCTCTTTGCAACGAGTAAGAACAGCGTCCAGATTCGCTAGGCAATCAGAAAAAGAGTCTCCAAAAATCGAGAAGTCGTCCATAAAGATCTCCAAAAAATTCTCTACCATATCAGAGAATATCCCCATCATACACCGCTGAAAGGTAGCGGGAGCATTGCATAACCCAAAGGGCATGCAACTGTAAGCAAAAGTACCAAAAGGACAAGTAAAAGTGGTTTTATCTTGATCCTTTTTGGCGATGGGGACCTGATTGTAGCCTGAGTATCCGTCCATAAAACAATAAAACTCTCGTCCCGCTAAGCGTTCCAGCATTTGATCAATAAATGGTAGAGGAAAATGGTCTTTCCTCGTAGCAGCGTTGAGTTTTCTATAATCGATGCATACACGCCACCCAGTTTGGGCGCGTGTCTGAATCAACTCATTCGCTTCATTTGTGATAACTGTGATGCCGGATTTCTTAGGAACGACATGTATAGGACTCACCCACTGGCTATCGGAGATGGGGTAGATAATACCATTATCTAAGCACTTGACGATTTCTTTCATGACAGCTTCCTTCATGACGGGATTCAACCGTCTCTGTGGTTCTCGGGTCGGTCTGGCATCATCCATCACATGTATATGATGTTCAACTATCAAGGGACTAATCCCTTTGATGTCCGCCATACTCCAACCAAACGCCTCTTTGTTAGATCTCAATACCGATAAAAGGGCATTCTCTTGCTCTGATGCAAGAGAAGCGGAAATGATAACCGGTAATGACTCGTTCTCACCAAGATATGCATATTTTAGGTGAGAAGGTAAAATTTTGAGATCTAACTAAGGCGGAGAAATGATAGAAGGAAGGGTCATAGATTGATTTTTGGATCTACAAAGAAGCTCAGAGCCTGTGAAAGATACAGACTCGGGTGGAGAAAAGTCAGAAGTGCAGGACTCATGTGCAGGTAAAGTGTCCTCACTAAGATCATGTGCAAAGTCAAACAGAGATGTGCTAATGTCATCGAGATCAGTAAAGCAAAGATCCTCAGCTCCACAACTATCGGGAGCGATCTCATGGATAGAGCATACATCTAAAATATGAGCAGAGGGTTCTGACGGCTGACTTCCAACTCTATAGATGTTTAGTTCAATGGTCATATTTCCAAATGATAAATTCATTGAACCATTTCTACAGTTTATAACAGCGTTGGAAGTGGCAAGGAAAGGACGACCTAGAATCACCGGAATTTGGCCCCGGGGGTTTGCTACAGGATGTGTGTCTAGCACAATGAAGTCTACAGGGAAAACAAATTCCCCGACCTTTATCAACACATCCTCTAATTCACCCCTTGGTTTGGTGATAGAGCGGTCTGCCATCTGGAGAGTGCAGTGAGCAGGTTTCAGCTCTCCAATCCCTAATTGCTCATAGACAGAATAAGGTAACAGGTTAACACTCGCGCCAAGGTCTAAAAGAGCACGATTTATGTTTTTACCCCCAATCGAAATCGATATTGTAGGACAACCTGGGTCCTTTCTTTTCTTTGGAAGCTGGGGTATAAAAGCAGTGCTGATATTGTTAGACATAAAGACCTTCTTTGGCACTTGAGTCTTCCTCTTCCTAGTGCACAAGTCCTTAAGAATTTTAGCATAAGCGGGGACTTGCTGAATCGCATCTAGGAGAGGGATATTGATGTTAACCTGTTTGAACATCTCTAAAATTTTCTCCATATGAGGACTCGTTCTGTTAGCCCTTAACCGGTTCGGGTAAGGTGCTTTCGCAATAAGCGCGGGGTCCATCATAGGAGAAGGAAAGGGGGGTAGACGAGGTCCCAAAGGAGGTGTGGGGACCGTCTGTGGAGAACTATAAGGGTTGGGTGAAGGTGTTGAGCCTAAAGGGAAATGGAGAATAGGCTCGTGCGAAGGTGGTTTGGTAGAAGAAGAAGGATCAGAAGGTGAAGTGTGTGTGTGTGGGAAAGACTCAGCCGGGGTGTTGATATGATTTTCATTATTATCAATATCTTCCCCGACATGATTGTTCAGCACTCTTCCCGATCTCAACGTTGTAATGGCATTTACATTGTAATGCCCAGGATTCTGTAGGGGTTGAGAGGGAAGTTTCCCTTTTTCTCTCGCACTCATTTCGGCTTTTAAGCGTGCGATTTCAGCTTCCATCGTGCGAATACTCTCAGCTTGGGACGCTGAGTTTTTCTTTATTTCACTGACGGAAGATTTAACCTCAGTCGAAACATCCATGAAATTTGATAAAAGTGATTTCATGGTTTGAGTGAATTGAGAGAAATCGTCAGCACAGGACTGCATAGGATTAGACTGTGCAGGAGTGTTGCCCTGATTTTGGAAATTTTGTGACTGATAGGGGTGCTGAGTGAGTTGTAGGGGTTGCTGTTGTGGTGGAGGAAGAGCCCGTTGAAATTGATTCGTGTTTGGAACCGTGTTTTGAGATTGGTTTTGGTTCCAAGCAAAATTCGGGTGGTTCCTCCAACCCTGATTGTACGTGGAGGAAGATGGATCGTTTCTAGGTCTTTGAAATGATGCATTGGTATACTCAGGACCTTGAAACGGACATTCTTCCGTCAAGTGAGATGGATCAGAACAACAACCACATACAGTTTTGGAGAGTGATATTTGACTTAGGGCGGCGGCTAAAAATTTGTTTTCCATAGCATCAAATTTCTTGTGTAAAGCTGAAATTTCAGCTCTAATTTCTATGGAAATATCATTGCCATCCCTAGATGATTGACTCACACCCTCCCACTGTAAAGATTTTTCAGCGAAATCTTCTAGAAAGTTCCAGGCTTCCCTATCATCTTTGGTCATAAAATTGCCTTGACACATGGATTCAAGGGTCTGTCTTGTGTAAGGAGTAATGCCCTCATAAATGATTCGGCACAATTCCCATCTCGGGATGCCGTGATGTGGACATTGGACTAACAGATCCTTGAAACGTTCAAGACATTTTGAAAATGTTTCATTTGGAAGCTGGGTGAATTGATAGATTTCGCTACGGACTCGAGCTGTTTTGTGATGTGGGTAGAATTTCTTAAGGAATGCTTTGACGAATTCGTCCCAATTTGAAATGGAATGTGCGGTAGTGTTATATAGCCACTTCTCGGCTAAATCGCACAAAGTGAATGGGAGAAGACGTAGACGGAAAGCATCTACAGAAAGCTGTGAAGTACCCATCATTGCGCATACATTTTCAAATTTCGTGATAAACACGTATGCGTCTTCAGACTCGAGACCGTGAAATTTTGGTAGAAGGTTAATGTATTGGGGTTTTATTTGAAAATTTTCCCCATTGGCTGGTGGTATGGATAGACAGGTGGAAAGTGGGCTTCGTGTAGGATAGCATCTCTCCTGGAGAGAGATGCGAGGTGGAATCTGCGCACCAACGGACGGCGGCAGAGTAGTGGAAAAGAAGTTCGATGGAGGTGGATCCATCGATGTGGGTGTGGTGGTGGGTAAAAGAAAGGGTAAATGTAGAAATACCGACTTTTAGGTCGATCAAGGAAACGCGGACAAACAGGCACTAGAAACCCGTGTCCAGTCTATCTTGTACTAAAAAGGGTTAGTACAAGTGGCAGCGTGAATTTATAATTAGGGGAAATGATGTATGCGGTGTTTGCTTTGAAAAATGATACGGATTTTTTTTGAAAATATGATGCAACACAACAAATGCAACACACAAAACCCTAAAATCTAGGGGTCACCTAGGTCCGGCTCTAGACCGCTCCTACCTGCCAAAAGACAAGTCGCAGGATAAAATCCTCCACTGCCTCTTTGTCTCCCTGTGGCCGGATAAGTGCCAGGTAAGTGGGAAGGAACCACCACTACAGTGGGCCTAATTAATAACCACTAGCCTTAGACACACTCGCCTTAGGCACCACAAGAAAACGCAGATAAACAATGGATTACCCACGGCCTTCTCTTGTCCTAATTGAGCGCGACGGTCCTTAGAGTCATCTCTAGATTTCTTTTAATTAATTAGGGTAATGCGGATGCAAGTTTGTGATTTTCGGGGCCTAGGAAGGGTAATGAAATCCCCACCTAATTTGGATTTGGTCGTGCCCCTTAAATTCCGTATTAATATGCAACAACCACAAGAATCAAAAACACGCACAAATTTTATTTTGCTTTGCGGCGCTGCGATTTATTTGCAAAGAATCCTGCACAAAATATTAGTTGGAGCAGAGAAAGGAGAAGATAAGAAAGTGAGGGACTTACAGAGAAAGATTTATGCAGTGAACAGTCAAGGAGAGCGCGGAAGCGCCGCAGGAGATGGGTTCTTGCCGCGGAAGAGCGGTCCGATGTTGGGATCAGTGCACAGAAATTTGTGCACAAGCTTCTGTTCACCTACACAGCTCTCTGGAATGCACAGAAAAATTTTATCCCAGCTCCAATGATTCCAGATTTTCTCGCAACAAATCACAACACACGTATTAGTGTTTGCACGAATTTTTGATCTAAAAATTATAATGGAATAAATTGTTCAACTCAAATTTCAAAATACGAACTATTAGCGCACTATCCCCGGCAACGGCGCCATTTTGATTGTAATAATTTCTTGGTTATTATTTAAAAGAGTATCTAATCAAAATGTCCCCGGCAACGGCGCCATTTTGATTGATCGTTTTTCCCGTTGTGTAGTATATAGAGAAATTTGTAAAGAACTTCACAACCAAAAACTATTTTGACCGCAATCAAACTACGGTGTCGGATGTAGTTTGTAGTGAGTGCGGATCGTCCACAGGGATTGCACGATTCACTTGTATTTCGATACGTTTGAAATGAAAAGTTAAGCAACAATAAAAGAAAACATGATTCAAGAATGATTTGTATTCGAGTGTCACTATTCTTATGCAAGAATCAAGAAACTATAAACAATCAAGAATCAGTTGTTTTGATAATATTTCCAATCAACAATCAAGAATATAAGAGAGGCTCGTAGGAATCGATAGGATCAATAGACGTGATGTAATCTAAAGATATCGTGTTCTTGTCCTTCGAAGGATTGATACTAGATTGATGATGATCGACGAGAGTTGGGGCTTTCTCGTGAAACTAGGGTTTCATCCTATAACCCTTGTTCTTTCGTCGATATCATTCCTTTTCTAGCCTCTACCAAATTCAAGAAACGATCGTAACTCCCCAGTTTAGATCGATGTCAATCAAGAAAGCATCGAAACGAAATGGGTCGTCGTTTCTTGAACTTGCTAGGGTTTACAAAACTCGTGGGAATCAAGAATCGATTAAAGCTATGTTACATCATCATTCTATTATCCGTCTCGACTCCTCGACGAGCGGAGTTTTATTCACACATCACCATAAAGACAATATTCAAGAATTGTAAAGATAACATGATGCGGAATTTAAAGAAAACAAGATAAAAGAATATCACCTTTTATTTAATCAACAATTTCAATACATTCTTTCAAGAATCTACAAGAAGAAGAAATCGATCGTTGACTCGGCTTCGCTCGTCTCCGTGGATCGTGGATCTACTTTGATCTCTTGCCCGATTGAAGATCGGCTCGGCTCATAAAAGGGTTGAAGGCATCTTGCTTGGCTTGCACTCAAGATCTTGAATTGTGGTTGGATTTAGGGTTAGGGTTTCCTACAAGTTCTCTCACTAAACTTGAGGAAGAGGAAGATGAAGAATGGGATTGATTTTTCTAAGCTTTCCCAAGGTTGAATAATTTTTACAATGAGCCTAGGGTCTTATTTATAGAACTCCCAAACCCTAGGTTTAGGTTTGAATTAGAACTTTCCCTCCCAAAGTTTGTTGAAGAGTTTCTAGAAGGAGTTTGTTATGAGCTAGCTTAGGGTTTAAGCTAGGGTTTAGGGAAAGTTCTAGAATAATAGGCTAGTTTAGTGAAGCTCAAAGTGTTTGCTGATCTGGTAGAAGTATCTGGAGTTTTCTGGAACTTGGAGTACATTTCTGAACTGTAGGCTATGAAACAGGAGTTGTGCATTAAAATTGAGGAAGTAATTCCTTTAACCAACCGCGGATCCGCGGCCTACGCAAGCCCATGCCGCGGATCCGCGGCCAATGTGGAGGCTTGGGCCCTGTAGCTCCTGGTGTGGTCTTGTACTGCAGTGTGGGTCTTCATCTGATATGTTGAATTGCAATTACTCCTTTGTATTGGTACCAGATTTGAATTTAGTGAGTTTACGAGCGATTGTAATGGTCGAGCAAGCTAATGATTGAGCAAGCTTCTCTTTTCCTGCATAGACTTCGAAACACGGGTTGCAAGATATAGAAAATATGCCATGTAATGCAATGCAGTCAATTTCCCTAGAAATGCCGGTTTTAAGGTCGAATACATGTAATCTGATATTTTGCGACCGATTTGCTAATGTGTGAATTATGAATACCGTACACTTCTATATGGATGCAAATGATGAGGAAATTGCCGACTAAAATATGCAATATTTTCGACTGATCTGTTGTCTTCCTCGTATTGTACGTGGACGACATACTCTTGATAGGAAATGACATTCCTATGCTGCAATCGGTCAAGCTCTTCTTATCACAAAGATTCTCAATGAAAGATCTAGGCGATGCCTCCTGCATATTGGGAATTATGATCTATAGAGATAGATCTAAAAGGATATTGGGATTGTCCCAATCCAGTTACATTGACACCATACTAAAGAGGTTTAGTATGGAAGAATCCAAGCATGGAAACTTACCCACGATCTCTGGACTCACTCTCTCTAAAGAGATGTCTCCCAAGACTGATTTGGAGAGAGCTCGCATGCAAGGGATACCCTATGCTTTGACTGTAGGCTCTATCATGTACGCGATGCTATGTACCAGACCCGATGTAGCATACTCACTAAGTGTAGTGAGTAGGTATCAAGATGATCCTGGAGAGAGTCACTGGATAGCTGTGAAGAGCATTCTCAAGTACTTGCGAAGGACTAAAGAGATGCTCTTGGTGTATGGTAACGGAAAACTCCAAGTGGAGTCCTTTATCGATTCGAGCTTCCAGAGTGATAAGGACGACTCTAAGTCGCACTCGGCATTTGTCTTTACCCTTTACGGAGGGGCGGTTAGGTGGAAGAGTTCCAAACAGGAAACCGTGGCAGACTCGACGATGGAGGCTGAATACATCGCTGCCAACGATGCAGCCAAAGAGGCTGTCTGGATCAAGAAGTTCATTACTGAACTTGGAGTGGTTCCATCCATTAAGCATCCAATACCTTTGTATTGCGATAACAATGGAGCAATACTGGGATCTAAAAGGATATCCGGGAGATAATTGATCGCCGGGAGATCGAGATCAGGAGGGTTGACACGAAGAACAACACTGCGGATCCACTCACGAAGGCCATTCCCCAGATATAGTTTGAGAGACTCTTCGGGATGCTAGGTATGCGATACTACAGCAGCTGGCCCTAGTTCAAGTGGGAGATTGTTAGTTGTATGTATGCCCTAGAGGCCAGTATTGTACAGATGATGTTTATTATATTGGATGCTTGGACATATATAGAGAGGACTTTCTTGCTCGATATGATAGTATGCTATATGGTTGCTCTTTAACTTAACATGTATACTTGTCTCTTGATGCTGTCTTATAGCTACATGTTGGAAAAGCCCTTAGGATGTGTACTTGACTACCAGGACTATGATGAGATCATACTAGTGGGGCCAAGGTAGTCCATAAGTACATCCTTTAATGTCCCTAGTCGTGGGTATATCGAGACGGGGCATCGATATACCAGAGTAGACTAGCGTATACGCTTCTCGACCCATGAGATGGGCGATGGATGATCCCATATCCATTGGTGTTTGACATCAGAGATGGTATACGGGTGCTCAGTGGAGACTGGGTATACTGGATGGACTCGCCGAGAACTCCCAGATGGTATTATACCTCACGTCAAATGGCAGTTCTCTGGTGACACTTCTGCAGGTTAGTCTGTAGACCCGAGATCGTCATAGAGTCTTGTGTGATTCCCACTGTACTTTGATTTCCACCTTACCACGTCCATGAGGGCGTGCAAAATAGTGGTTTTTTGGTACAGTCCCGAGTCACATGGAGGCAATGAACGATAGGAGGGGTTTCGTCTCTCCCGGTATTGGGGGTTGATGTTGCGCTGTGCTCGATTGGCCATAACAGGGAATTCCCTGGTCAGAGCTGATTTAGAGATTTACTGGTAAGTGTTACCAGTAGTTTCTCGACCCGTTATGAGCCTCACATCTGCACGACTTATCGGTTATTGGGGTCTGACGTTTACCACCCCTAGACTTGATATGCGACATATCAGACGAGGAGACCGGACTGTACGGGAAGTGTTACCGGCAGGCTTTTACAGGAGTTGGAGCGGGCTTTCTTGCTGATCTTCTGATCGCTCAATACGCGGGTGGCCGTTACGTCCAGCTAGTACCGCTGACGGCTTGTGGGTGCTTGATGTGATCATCACCTACTGCCGGCGTATTGACGAGTCTTTAGAGTCCTACATAGAGGTTTTACTGGCTCAGGCAAAACGAAATAGGAGCACGTATGTGATATGTGTGGGACCGAGAATAATGTGTGTATGTGATACCGTATTCTATTCTCACGACTTTTTATATCGGTCGGTTATATATGATATAGCCGGGTTATCGAATCAAGTGTTGATTCGATAAGTCGATACAATGGATGTTAGTCGGTTATATGAGATATGAACGGATTATTAAGTCAAGTGTTGATTTAATAATTTAGTGTATAATTGTATATTAGATATACTAGTTTACATTAACTAACACTTGTTCACTTAAGGATTTTTCTCACATGTGCACAACTTTAATATATATGTGATATATATTAAAATGTGTTTTCTTTTTGTATCATGGTTGATGATACATCATACATGGGTGTGCAAGACATACACCATTCTATTTTAAATGGTGGTTAATAATTATATAAGGTAATTACAAATTAGTGGATCTTTTGTCACAAGCATGAAGCATGTAGAAGCTTGTGGATGCTTTGACAAAGTCCACTAACTTTGTTTTACTTTAGATTTTTATTAACCTAACCATTTAGGATTAGCCATGGTAATGTCTCTACATGAGTTAGTATATGATACTCACTCACCATGGTTAGCTCACTCACTTGATCATTATCCTCATCCTTTTTCTTTTGTTCATCTTCTTCTTCTTTGAGCAAAAAGAAAAAGATTGCTAGGGTTTTAAAAAGAGAGTGAAAGATTGTGAGAAATAAAATTCTAAAGAGAACCCACTTCCTATTTCTCCATCCTCTACATGACTAGCACTTTAGTATAGGGTTTTTGCTTCACTAATTCTCCAGTTAGTGAAGTAGTAGCTTGAGTTGATATTCTCTCGACGTAGATCATCTTCGGCCTCGAAGAATTCAAGCAAGGACGCTTCTTTCGCTTCGTGAAGCCATGCAAGAGTCCGGGAGAACCACGATCGCAGCGAAGGGACTTCAATAAGGAGCTAATGAAGTGAAGGACCGATCTACAAAGGCTGTATTTCGTATTCACTTAGTCGGAGATGCTATTTTCTTGCATGTGAAACCCTAATTTTTTAGCAAAGATCTTGTTTAGGGTTGTTAGGCACGGCTAAAATTTTAATCGGGCATGGTTGATGCTTTGTAGAACCTTGTTAGAGTGCCTAGTAACCCTACACTATATCCCTCTCATCCGTATATACATACCCGCATCCGTGTTTCGAAAAACACGAATACAATGAGACGAAGCTAATCCAATAATCAAATACTAGGATCCGTCTTAAACTAGAACCCACTAGTATAGTCTAATCGAACACCACACGTGCACAACTACACGTATATGATCGAACCCTGTCATAAACCATACGACCTCTACTCGTTCCGCCCGAAGCTGGAAACTTTCTGTGTGGGACTCTAAACACTCGACAATACTCTGGTAGTGGGTTTAACCACAAGCACGTCAGCGGCACTAGCTGTGCGTAACGGCTACCCAGGTATCTGTTGATAAGAAGGTCGATGAGCAAGCTCATCTAAACTCCTACTGAGCCTATCTGTGACAATCTCCGTACAGACCGGTCTGTTCGTCTAAGAGTATCACATATCGGGCCTAGGGGGAGGTAAACGTCAGTCCCCTAATAACGGTATAGGTCGTGTCGGAGTGTAGCCCAGAATACCCTAAGAAACTACTGGAACACCTACCAGTAAATCTCACTTGCTCTGGCCAGGGACTTTGTGTAATGGCTCTCCAAACACAGCGCGATATCAACTCCCAATACCGGGAGAGACGAATCCTATCTAACCGCCACTGCCTCCAATTGTTTCGGGACGGCACCCAACTACTACCTGTTTGCACGACTTAATAGAGCTGTGGTAGGGTAGCAATCAAAGAACAGTGGGAACACACTTGAGGTAAAGTAGCAGTGTCAAGTCAATGGACTAAGCTATACTCATGTCACCTGGGAACTGCTACCTGACGAAAGGTATAATACCAACCAACAGTTCCCGACAAGTCCTGTCCAGTGTACTGGTAACCTAACGAGCACCTGCATACTATCTCCAGTACGACGTACCAATGGCTGTGGGACAGACCATCTCCCCTGCTGGGATGAGAAGTGTATACACTAGTCTACTCTGGAGTATCGATGCCCTATCTCGATAATCCTACGACTAGGGACCTGTATAAGGATGTGCTTATAGACCACCCAGCCCCCACTAGCGTGACCTCCATCACAATGCTGGTAGTCAAGCAAAGATCCTAAGGGCTCTATCAATATGTATTAGGGATATGTTAAAAGAAACATATACACATATTAAGATTGATACAAACCAAGTAGCATACTACTATATCGAGCAAGACTGTCGTAAATCCATGTATATATCCCAAGCTTCAAAAATGTAATATACTAACAAGTACTATACAATAATGGCCTCTAAGGCATACATATCTAACAATCTCCCACTTGCACTAAAGGCCATTAATTGGTGTACCGCATACCCAACGTCTGCACTAAGGCCAGCTGCTGGCGTACCGCATACCCAATAACTCAAAAAGTCGCTTTAACTGTGCTTGAGGGAGGGCCTTTGTGAATGGATCCGCCGTATTATCTTTAGTGTCCACTCTCCGTACCTCGATCTCCTGGCGATCAATGATCTCCCTGATCAGGTGATACCGCCTTAAGATGTGCCTGGATTTCTGATGGGACCGTGGTTCCTTCGGTAAAGCTATAGCCCCATTGTTATTGTAATACAAAGGTATTTGGTCAACAATGGACGGAACTACCTGAAGTTCACTAATGAACTTCTTTATCCAGACCGCCTCTTTTGCGGTATCGCTTGTAGCAATGTATTCAGCCTCCATCGTCGAGTCTGCGACGGTATCTTCTTTGGAGCTCTTCCAACACACCGCCCCTCCATTGAGGGTAAACACAAAACCTGAGACAGACTTGTTGTCATCCTTGTCACCTTGGAAGCTTGAATCGGTAAAGGACTCGACTCTGAGGTCTCCATTACCGTAAACCAGGAACATCTCCTTAGTCCTTCTCAGGTACTTGAGAATGTTCTTCACTGCTGTCCAGTGGTTCTCACCTGGATATGACTGATACCGGCTCACCACGCTTAGCGTGTAAGCTACATCTGGTCTTGTACATAGCATCGCGTACATTATAGATCCTACCGCCGAAGAATAGGGTATAGTGCTCATGTGAACCCTCTCCTCGTCAGTCTTGGGAGACAGCTTCTTGGAGAGGTTGATTCTGTGCAATGCGGGTATATTACCCCGCTTGGAATCTTCTATACTAAATCTCTTTAGTACGGTCTCTAAGTACCTGGACTGCGAAAGTCCCAGTAATCTCTTTGATCTATCACTGTAGATCTTGATCCCCAGAATGCACGAGGCATCACCCAGGTCCTTCATGGAGAACCGTTGTGACAAGAATAGCTTGACCGATTGTAGCATAGGAATATCATTTCCTATCAAAAGAATGCCGTTCACGTATAAGACTAGGAATACGATAGTTTGTCCTACAATCTTCTTATAAATACAAGGCTCATCCTCATTTTTGATGAAGTCAAATTTCTTGACTGTTTCATCAAAACAGATGTTCCAGCTCCGCGATGCCTGTTTTAATCCATAAATGGATTTAAGCAACTTGCACACCTTCCCGCTGCTCCCACTGTCTACAAAACCTTCTGGCTAATACATATAAACACACTCTTCCAAAATGCCATTTAGAAAGGCCGTTTTTACGTCCATCTGCCAGATTTCATAGCCATGGAAAGAAGCAATGGCAAGTAGGATCCGAATGGATTTGAACATAGCCACTGGAGAAAAAGTTTCGTCATGGTCCACAACTGGTCTTTGACGAAAACCTTTTGCAACGAGTCTAGCCTTATAGGTTTCCACCTGCCCATGTACACCAAGTTTTCTTTTGTAGATCCATTTGTATCCAACGCGTTTTACCCCAGGTGGAGCAATATCCAAGGTCCACACTTTATTGGTGTACATGGACTCCATTTCGGATCGCATAGCATCCAGCCACTTATCATAGTCCCTACTGATAATGGCCTGCCTAAAACTGGTAGGATCATCTTCTTCCAAGATGCAATCCTCTCGATCCCCGTCTATGAGAAAACCGTACTATCTCCCGGGCGGATGAGAAATCCTACCAGATCTGCGGAGTGGCTGAGGTCCGTCTGGGATTATGGAATCTAGCGGTTCCTCCAAATCTTCAGTTACATTTTGTGGTTCATGGATTTCTCCCAGTTCTACCGTACTCCCACTAGTTTTTTTGCAAGAAACTCCCTTTCTAAAAACGTAGCATGGCGAGATACAAACACCTTCTCTTCCTTAGTGTGGTAGAACAGATATCCTAGTGAATTCATAGGATATCCCACAAATTTACATAAAACTGAATGTGCCTTAAGCTTGTCCAGTTTCTATGTTTTCACATAGGCTGGACAACCCCATATCTTAATAAATTTAAGACATGGTTTCTTACTACTCCATATTTCATACAGAGTCTTAGACACAGATTTGGACGGAACTTAATTCAAAAGGTATGCCGCTGTCTGAAGCGCATGTCCCCAGAATGAAAGAGGCAACTCAGCACTACACATCATAGAGCGAACCATATCCAATAGGATACGATTTCTCCGCTCCGATACACCGTTGTGCAGTGGTGTATAAGGAGGAGTAAGCTAAGAGAGAATTTCATTCTCTTTTAAGTATTCTAGGAATTCCGTACTTAAGTACTCCCCTCCTCTATCCAATCGGAGGATCTTGATACTTTTGCCAACCTGGTTCTCTACTTCGTTTCTGAATTCTTTGAATTTCTCAAAATCTTCAGATTTGTGTTTCATAAGATACACATATCCGAATCTAGAGAGATCTTTAGTGAATGTGATGAAGTACGAGAACCCACCCCTTACATGTATAGACATCGGACCACCCACATCACTGTGTATGAGTCCCAAGAGCTCTGCTGCTCTTTCTCTGTGTCCGGTTAATGGAGATTTGGTCATCTTTCCTTTGAGACAAGACTGACAAGTTTCATAAGATGAAAATTCGAACGTATTCAAGAGTCCATCTTTATGTAACTTACTTAGTCTTTTCTTTCTGATATGACCAAGTCTACAATGCCACAAGTAGGATTCGTTCGTATCTGAACTCTTCCTCTTGCGTGTGTTTTGTATATTGAGAACTATATTCTGATTTAGAACATAGATACCATTACACAGTGTACCTTCTGCAACCAGTACCTTACCAACGTAAATGTTCATGATATTTCTATCAAGAACAAAGTTATATCCATCTTTATCAAGTAAAGAAACTGATATGATGTTGCAAACCATGGAAGGTCCATAGTAGCAATTGTTCAAAATAATAGTATTGCCATTTGGAAACACTAGTTGATATTCACCGACGGCTGCAGCATTAACTTATGCTCCGTTCCCTACCCTGAGGAACATATCACCAGGTCCAACTATCCTACATTTTCTTAGTCCCTGCAATAAATTACAGATATGAGATCCTGATCCGGTATCTAGTACCCAGGAGGTAGGACTGACCGAAAAGCAGTTCTCAATTACAAGAACACCTGAAGTAGATGCAATAGCATGCTTCTTCTTCATTGGGGTCTCCTTGGAATCCATACAATCCTCTTCCCTTGCTCATATTTATGACTGTTGTCACAGTTTAGAGCCGAACCGATGTTCTCCAGCCCCGAATAAGAATTCGGATCGATCAAGCGATACATTTTATTATCTTGATTACGGCGTGAAATGGTTGCTACCTGGAGAGAGAGAAAAGAAACACTCAGAGTGCGCTCTTGCAAGATTAGATTGGTTTATTAATTTATCTAACCAGGATGGCTCTCACTGTTTCCTCAAATTCTTCTTCAAACTCTAAAAGAAGAACTAGTCAGGATTTAATCGCACGTTACAATACTTGCTTAACCTTTCAACAAGGCTAGTGTTGGTAGTTTGAGAGAGGTTTTCAAATGCTTTCATGAAGTTCTTTAATTATATAACCTCTTTTCCCTGGAGACGTAGCCCCGCTAACACCGTTCTAGACACCTACTTGGTTTATAACATTGATTGTTAAGTGAAATAATCTCCCGAGAATAATCCAACTCATCAGTGGGATCGGGATCCAACTATCATTGTGTAATGACCTAGATGGAATCCACTCTAGTCACTACACTCCATAAGGTATGCTAAATCTGCAAGTTTCCTGTATATTTGAAACTCCCGATGTGATTTTTACCCCTAGGATCCAAGTGACCTTGACGAATAATCAACAAATCAAAAGGTCCTAGTCAAGTTCATCCCATCGTTATCCTGGATTGCATTAGACCCACCCGCATGATCCTTGACGAATAATCAACAAAATCATGCGTCCGTCCAAACCAATCACATCTATCAGTGCAACAGAGAATTATTACTCAGCTACCGTTCACTGTGCCTTGACGAATAATAAACAAACGCAGCACGAATACTATGTAGTAATTATCTGAAATGACGGAGGGCTACGGCTGGGTTTTTGGAAAAAAACACGTTAACGTAATGTGTAAGTCCATGCTACCTCTCCCGGTACTTTCGGGCATGCGGAATTTGGTAAAAAACGATTTTTATAGAGGTGGTAACATGGACCTATAACCCGGATCTTGGTTAAACATCTAACTAACAACCTAACTACGAGTTTCTAGCTACTCGGTTTGGGGGTTATACCTTGCTTGTCTTGAACTCCTTCGTCTTCAAGCTCCGATGGTGGTCCGGATTGGCTTCTTCTCGTCGTCTCCGTACGCCGAAGATAGATCCACCTGAAAGCTCCAACCTTTGGCTCCTTCTTCGTTCTTTGAAGAAACTAGTTCACTCGGTTTGCTAAACCTTGTGAACTAGAATGAGTAGAGAAGAGTTTGTGTGGGATTTTATCTATGGTTCTTGATTCTCAACTCATGAGACAAGAGAACCATAGATTAAAGAGAGGGAGCAAGAGCAAGAGGGTGAGAGCAAAACAAGAGAGCTCAAGAACAAGAGAGAGAATGAGCAAGAAAGAATGAGCAAGTCTTTTGTCTCTCAGCCTCTCATAATCCAAAGTCATCATAACTCATTATACCAAATCAAGTGTTATGTGATGGTTGAAGCAACCATAACCATATCATTTCATGCACTCATTTTGCACAAATGAGCAAGCAAGCAAAAGTCTTTGCCATGAAATAATGGCTATGGTTATCATGATGGTCAACTAGTCAAGCCTAGTCAACCGGTCAACAAAGTCAACAAGTCAACAAAGTCAACAAAAGTCAACAACCATGTCACCATAATACTTAATTAATATAATAGTTAATCTCATATCATATTCTCATTAGGGTTGAGCAAAAAGTCAAATAGTCAACGGTCAACTGTCAACAACCCTAATGAGAATCAGCTGCCTCTGTCTCCCTGTCAACTGTGCATACGCACCCGCATCCGCGTTCCGAGGAACACGAATGCATACTGGATAAATCCAATCCCAAAACGTACACTAGGATCTGGCTTAAACCAAAGCCCGCTAGTGCAAACTGTCCGGACACTGTACGTGCGCAAGTGCACGGATGTGACCGAACCCTGTCGCAAAACCATGCGACCTGTCGCAAAACCATGCGACCTCTACTCTTTTGCCTAAAGGCGAAAAGCTTTCTGTGTGGGACTCTAAAGACTCGACACTACACTGGCAGTGGGTTTAACCACAGACCGCAAGCGGCACTAGCTGTGCGTAACGGTCCCCAGGTAATACCGACAAGAAGACCGACGAGGCGAAACCCATCTGAACTCCTACTGAGCCTGAGTGTGACATTCTCCGTACAGTCCGGTCTGTTCGTCTGATACATCGCATGGCGGGCCTAGGGGGCGGTAAACGTCAGTCCTCCAATAGCGGTACAAGTCGTGCCGGAGCGAAGCCCAAAACACCCTGAGATAACACTGGAAGCCTACCAGTATATCTCGTTTGCCCTAGCCAGGGACTACTCGTGTAATGGCTCTCCTAGACACAGCGCGATGTCAACCCCCAATACCGGGAGAGACGAATCCTGTCTAACCGTCACTGCCTCCAAGTGCTTCGGGACTGCACCCAACCACTACCTGTTTGCACGACTCCTTCGAGCCGTGGTAGGGTAGTGATCAAAGTACAGTGGGAACACACTCGAAGCGAAGTGACAGTGTCAAGTCAGCGGACTAAGCTGTACTCATGTCACCTGGGAACTGATAACTGACGATAGGCATAATTCCAACTAGTCAGTTCCCGACGAGTCCTGTCCAGTGTACCCGTAACCTAACGAGCACCCGCATACTATCTCAAGTACGTCGTACTGACGGCTGTGGGACAGACCGTCTCCCACACTGGGATGAGAAGCGCATGCGCCAGTCTACTCCGGAGTATCGATGCCCCGTCTCGATAGTCCTGCGACCAGGGACCTGCATAAGGATGTGCTTATGGATTACCCAGCCCTACTAGTGTGACGGCCATCACATCGCTGGTAATCAAGCAAAGATCCTAAGGGCTCCACTAATGTGTATAGGCGATATACAAAAATAAACACATGTACACATTGAAGTAGAAACAAACCAAGTAGCATACTACTATTTTGAGCAAGATTGTATATACAAGGTGAATATCCCAAGCTTCCATTAAGTAATATACAAACTAGTATGATACAGTAATGGCCTCTAGGGCATATACACTAACAATCTCCCTCTTGCACTAAGGCCATGTACTGGCGTATCGAAGACCTATCATCTCGATCAGCCGCTCGAACTGAGTCTGGGGCAGGGCCTTGGTGAATGGATCTGCAGTGTTATCTTCTGAAGCGACTCTCCGAACCTCGATCTCCTGGCGATCTACGATCTCCCTGATCAGGTGATACCGCCTCAAGATGTGTCAGGATCTCTGATGGGACCTGGGTTCCTTCGCTAAAGCTATAGTCCCGTTGTTGTCGCAATACAGAGGTATTGGATCAACAATGGACGGAACCACCTGAAGTTCTTTCAAGAACTTCCTCATCCAGACAGCTTCTTTTGCGGCATCAGATGCAGCGATGTATTCCGCTTCCATTGTCGAGTCTGCGACGGTTTCTTGTTTGGAACTCTTCCAACACACCGCCCCTCCATTGAGGGTAAAGACAAACCCCGACATGGACATGGAATCATCCTTGTCACTCTGGAAGCTGGAGTCAGCAAAGGCCTCGATCTGGAGGTCTTTTCCGCCATACACCAAGAACATCTCCTTAGTCCTTCTCAGGTACTTGAGAATGTTCTTTACCGCTATCCAGTGTTTCTCCCCAGGGTTTGACTGATACCGGCTTACTACACTCAGTGCATAAGCTACATCCGGTCTGGTACACAACATCGCATACATTATAGAGCCTACCGCAGAAGCGTAGGGTATAATAGACATGCGATCCCTCTCCAAATCAGTCTTGGGAGACATCTCTTTAGAGAGGGTGATCCCTTGACAAGCCGGTAGGTTACCGCGCTTGGAATCTTCCATACTGAATCTTTTCAGTATGGTGTCAATGTACCTGGACTGTGAAAGTCCTAATATCCTCTTGGATCTATCACGATGGATCCGGATCCCCAGGATGTATGAGGCATCACCCAGGTCTTTCATGGAGAACCTGTGTGACAAGAACCCCTTGACAGATTGTAGCATAGGAATGTCATTTCCTATTAAGAGAATGTCATCCACGTATAAAACGAGGAACACTACAGTTCTCGCTACAAATCTACTATAGATACGTGGTTCATCTGGATTTTTGATAAAGCCAAATTCTTTGACCGTCTCATCAAAGCAGATGTTCCAACTCCGCGATGCCTGCTTTAGTCCATAGATGGACTTAAGCAACTTGCACACCTTTCCGCTGCTCCTACTCTGAATGAAACCCTCTGGCTGGTCCATATAGACACACTCCTCTAAATTTCCATTTAGAAAAGCTGTCTTTACGTCCATCTGCCAAATCTCATAATCGTGGAAGGCAGCAATGGCAAGAAGGATCCGAATGGATTTCAGCATGGCTACTGGAGAAAAGGTTTCGTCATAGTCCAAGCCAGGCCTTTGACGAAAACCCTTTGCTACCAGCCTAGCTTTATAGGTCTCAACCTGTCCATCTACACCAATCTTCCTTTTGAAGATCCACTTGCATCCTACGGGTTTTACCCCGTCTGGAGCAATGTCCAACGTCCATACCTTGTTGGTGTACATGGACTCGATTTCGGTCCGCATTGCATCCAGCCATTTCACTGAGTCAACGCTCTGAACGGCCTGCTGGAAGCTAGTAGGCTCATCATAATCTATGATGCAATCCTCTCTATCCCCGTCTATGAGAAAACCGTAGTATCTCTCGGGCGGATGAGTCTGCCTACTACTCCTGCGGAGCGGCATAGGAATGTCCTGTTCTTTTGAACCCTCTGGTTCCACTAAACTTTTAGTAATAGTCCGTGGTTCTGGAATTTCTTCCAGTTCTACTGCGCTCCCACTTATTTCCTTTTCCAAGAACTGGTGTTCTAGAAAGTGGGCATTACGAGAAACAAGGACTTTTTGTTCCTCTGCGTAGTAGAAAAGATACCCCCTGGTGTTCTTTGGGTATCCCACAAACTTGCACAGTACCGAGCGTGCCTCGAGTTTGTCCGCATGCTGCTTTTTGACAAAAGCTGGACATCCCCAGATCTTCAGATATTGAAGATAGGGTTTCTTCCCACTCCATAACTCATATGGTGTGGTAGGCACAGTCTTAGTGGGAACTCGGTTCAAAAGGTATGCGGCTGATTCTAGCGCATATCCCCAGAATGATCGCGGCAACTCAGCGTTACTCATCATGGACCGCACCATATCCAATAGAGTGCGGTTCCGTCTCTTCGATACACCGTTATGTTGCGAAGTGTATGGAGGAGTAAGCTGAGAGAGAATTCCGTTCTCTTTTAAATAATCCAGGAACTCGGCACTTAAGTATTCTCCACCTCGATCCGATCTTAGAATCTTAATACTTTTGTCGGTTTGTTTTTCTACTTCATTCTTATACTCCTGGAATTTTCCAAAGGTTTCGGACTTATGTTTCATTAAGAAGACATGACCGTACCTTGAGAAGTCATCCGTAAAAGTAACGAAGTAAGAATAACCGCTTCGCGCATGTGTAGACATTGGACCGCACACGTCACTGTGTACGAGTCCCAAGAGCTCGCTCGCTCTCACTCCATGTCCAGTAAACGGAGTCTTTGTCATCTTTCCTTTGAGACAGGATTGACAAGTGGCATACGATTGATATTCGAACGCATTCAAATATCCTTCTGTATGTAACTTAGTCAACCTTCTCTCATTGATGTGACCCAGTCTACAATGCCACAAGAAAGACTGATTTATTTCTGGAGACTTTCTTTTGTGTGTATTCTGGACATTGAAAATCTGTGGTTGGTTCAATACGTATATACCATTACTGAATGTACCTGACCCAATCAAAACTTGATTAAGGTGAATGTTTACAACATTACTTACAAACGCAAATTCATAACCTTCTTTAGAAACTAAAGATACAGAAATGATATTACAAGTTGCGTTGGGTACAAAAAAGCAATTACGCAAAACCAAAACATGTCCATCTGACATTCCCAGGTGATAGTCCCCCACGGCTTTAGCATCCATGCTAGCCCCGTTCGCAACTCTGAGGGTCATGTCACCTGCCTTCAAAACCCTACGGTTTCTCAACGCCTGCAAAAAATTATAGATATGAGATCCTGATCCGGTATCCAATACCCAGGAAGTAGAGTTTATTGAAAGACAGTTTTCAATAACATACACACCTGAAGCTGAAGCTGCAACCTGCTTCAATTCCTGTGTCCTGGCTTTCCAAGCCCTGCAATCATTCTTCCAGTGTCCTTTCTTATGACAATAGAAGCATTCTTCCTTATCCACAAGCTTCCCCACTTTTTTTGTTGCTTTAGCTTTTCCCTTCGTATCCACTTTACTAACACCGCCCCTCGGTTTGGCGGGGGCTTTCTTCTTCTTTCCCTTGGCTTTCGCCTTGGACCTAGAAGAAGATGATCCTCCTACAAACAAAGTGGATGTTTCCCTACTTTTCTGTAGGGTGCCCTCTGCGCTCCTCAGCATGTTGAGGAGCTCTGAAAGTTCAACTTCTTTTTCTTGCAAGTTGAAGTTCAGTATAAACAGGGCGTAAGTGGAAGGAAGGGACTGGAGAACTATGTCCGTATAGAGCTCACTCTCCAATGTGGTCCCTAGGTCCGCGAGCTCCTCAATGTAGCCGATCATCTTTAGCACGTGCTCGGCTACTGATGATCCGACGGCCATCTTTGCCGAAAATAACTTTTTCGATGCTTCGTATCTTGCGATACGAGATTGCTCTCCATACAGTTCTTTTGTATGGAGAAATATGGATTCCAGGTCCATATTCTCGTGCCTCCTCTGATGTTCATTGTCCATCGAGGCAAGTACGAGGCACTTGGCCTTCACGCTATCAATCTCCCAAGTCTTGCGGATTTCCTTATCCGCGACGCTGGAAGTGGGACCAGGGACAGGGGGAGCTTTGGTGGTAAGAAGATACCCCAGCTTGTCGTAAGTGATTGCCATCTTGACATTCCTGAGCCAATCTTTGTAGTTTGGCCCTGTCAGTATGTTTTTATCTAGAAGTAACTTATGTCCAGTCATGTCGATTGGTCGCTGCAATTAGGAGAGAGAAGAAGAAACACTCAGCATGATACTCTTGCAAGTTTAGAGTGGTTTTTAGTTTGTCTAAACAGGATGGCTCCCACTGTTTCTCGAATCCCTCCTCAAACCATAAAGGAAGAATTAGTCGGGATCAATCCCACCGTACAATACTTGCTTAACCGTTCATCTAGGCCAATGTCGGTACTTCGAGGGAGGTTTTCCAACGCTTTCGCGAAGTTCCTTAATTAAAGAACCTCTTTTCCTTGGGGGCGTAGCCCCGCTAACACCTTTCTAGGCACCTACTAGGTTTATAGTATTGATCGTTTAGTGAGAAATTTCCCGAGGAGTAGCATATACTCACAGTAGGATCGGGATCCAAATATCATCACGTGACGAAACTGAAGGAATCCTACCAGAATCATCACACTCCAAAAGGTATGCAAATCTAGCAAGTTTCAGTACTTATGAAACTCCCGATGTGGATTTTTGCCCCATGCTCTTATGACCTTGGCGTGAGGTCAAAATGTCATAAGTCACATGTCAAGTTCGTCCCATCATTATCCAGGTTAATTTGAACCCACCCGTACATACCCTTGACGTAGGCCAAAATGGCAGTACGACTGTCTTAAACCAACGCATTCTATCTATGCAACAGATAAATATCCGGCAGCTACCAATCACTATGCCTTGGCGTGAGGTCAAAATACATAGCTTAAATACTACCGAATATTTAACTGAAATGATGGAGGGCTACGGATGGTTTTGGCAAAACCGTGAACGTAGTGAACTTGATTTGGTCGATGGAACGAGATAGCTTTTAAAAGGAGTGGCTCAAGCTCCGCATTTAAAAGTTGGTTTTGAAAAGAACCGAGTGGTTTTTCGAAAGTGTTCCAATGACTTTAACTTGGTTTATTATCTTGCATTAGTTCTTTTAATGCGTGATATTCTTGCATTAGTTCTTTTAATGCGTCCCATCATTTAATCCTACCATTGCAGAAAACAACCAAAATATGACGTACGCTTATGCCATTCGCATTCGCCACTGGGCCCCGTCATTACCCGTTAGGTTACTTAACTAACGACAGAGCGGGGGCTGGGCTAGCGCGTCTGTAAAACATAAGCAACGCCTAAATAATATCATATATAGATATACTACAATGATAAACATTTCAGATCACAGATGAATACATTGGATATACTAGGAATCTGTAATTCGCACGAGCCTGTAACGAAAAACAGATTACACGGTCGCGGTGAATAGCCAATACCCCACCCAAGACCCCTACGGGTGCGGCAAACTACCCGCCAAGTACCCGAAGCGTAGCAACCTCCCTCATCTCCATGAGTAGGCCACTCGACACTTCGGCATACCCGGTAGTTTGTGCACCCCTTCCATGGGTCTATCATAGGAGCAAAAACAGTAAAAAGAAATTATACAATGACGGCTACAACCCCGACCCGGTTGTGCGGCCATACAAATAATTATTACATCAATTTACAAATTTACATGAATTGAAAGAAAAGAAAAACTCTCGTCTCACAACCCCCGGCTATTCACCCGCGACAATCCAACACATTCATATACACATTCCAGCAACATTACAGATCACAGATTTGTATAACCCCCACTAATCGACATATAGCGATTAGCAGACGTTCAATACAAATATCACATTACAGAAAAACCCGTTAGCTTAAGTCTTTTAGAAGTTCGATCAAAAATACGGATTTTCGGGACCCCAAAAATAAAATTTTCGTTCTGGAAAATCTGGGCAGAAAACACATATATCAAAAATCCCAAAATACCCCCAGAATAACACTGCACCAAAGATGGACCTCAGCCGAGTCAACTCGGCCGCGGATCCGCGGCGGGAGCGTGCTCCCGCCGCGTTTCAGCGGCGCTTTGACTCGATCGTTGGACCATCTTTGGTGGTTATTCACAGAAAAGCCTGAGCCGATTTTAGGTGTGAAAATAATCAACTTTTGAACAGTATAAAAATCGACAGAAACTTCGAATTTTGGGGTTCGTTTTCGGGACTTTTTCTTTGATCGATCTTCTAGTTACTTGCTAACATGTTAGATAGAGTTTAACTAGTCTATGATACCACTGTAAGTCCATGCTACCTCTCCCGGTACTTTCGGGCATGCGGAATTTGGTAAAAAACGATTTTTATAGAGGTGGTAACATGGACCTATAACCCGGATCTTGGTTAAACATCTAACTAACAACCTAACTACGAGTTTCTAGCTACTCGGTTAGGGGGTTATACCTTGCTTGTCTTGAACTCCTTCGTCTTCAAGCTCCGATGGTGGTCCGGATTGGCTTCTTCTCGTCGTCTCCGTACGCCGAAGATAGATCCACCTGAAAGCTCCAACCTTTGGCTCCTTCTTCGTTCTTTGAAGAAACTAGTTCACTCGGTTTGCTAAACCTTGTGAACTAGAATGAGTAGAGAAGAGTTTGTGTGGGATTTTATCTATGGTTCTTGATTCTCAACTCATGAGACAAGAGAACCATAGATTAAAGAGAGGGAGCAAGAGCAAGAGGGTGAGAGCAAAACAAGAGAGCTCAAGAACAAGAGAGAGAATGAGCAAGAAAGAATGAGCAAGTCTTTTGTCTCTCAGCCTCTCATAATCCAAAGTCATCATAACTCATTATACCAAATCAAGTGTTATGTGATGGTTGAAGCAACCATAACCATATCATTTCATGCACTCATTTTGCACAAATGAGCAAGCAAGCAAAAGTCTTTGCCATGAAATGATGGCTATGGTTATCATGATGGTCAACTAGTCAAGCCTAGTCAACCGGTCAACAAAGTCAACAAGTCAACAAAGTCAACAAAAGTCAACAACCATGTCACCATAATACTTAATTAATATAATAGTTAATCTCATATCATATTCTCATTAGGGTTGAGCAAAAAGTCAAATAGTCAACGGTCAACTGTCAACAACCCTAATGAGAATCAGCTGCCTCTGTCTCCCTGTCAACTGTGCATACGCACCCGCATCCGCGTTCCGAGGAACACGAATGTATACTGGATAAATCCAATCCCAAAACGTACACTAGGATCTGGCTTAAACCAAAGCCCGCTAGTGCAAACTGTCCGGACACTGTACGTGCGTAAGTGCACGGATGTGACCGAACCCTGTCGCAAAACCATGCGACCTGTCGCAAAACCATGCGACCTCTACTCTTTTGCCTAAAGGCGAAAAGCTTTCTGTGTGGGACTCTAAAGACTCGACACTACGCTGGCAGTGGGTTTAACCACAGACCGCAAGCGGCACTAGCTGTGCGTAACGGTCCCCAGGTAATGCCGACAAGAAGACCGACGAGGCGAAACCCATCTGAACTCCTACTGAGCCTAAGTGTGACATTCTCCGTACAGTCCGGTCTGTTCGTCTGATACATCGTATGGTGGGCCTAGGGGGCGGTAAACGTCAGTCCCCCAATAGCGGTACAAGTCGTGCCGGAGCGAAGCCCAAAACACCCTGAGATAACACTGGAAGCCTACCAGTATATCTCGTTTGCCCTGGCTAGGGACTACTCGTGTAATGGCTCTCCTAGACACAGCGCGATGTCAACCCCCAATACCGGGAGAGACGAATCCTGTCTAACCGTCACTGCCTCCAAGTGCTTCGGGACTGCACCCAACCACTACCTGTTTGCACGACTCCTTTGAGCCGTGGTAGGGTAGTGATCAAAGTACAGTGGGAACACACTCGAGGCGAAGTGACAGTGTCAAGTCAGCGGACTAAGCTGTACTCATGTCACCTGGGAACTAATAACTGACGATAGGCATAATACCAACTAGTCAGTTCCCGACGAGTCCTGTCCAGTATACCCGTAACCTAACGAGCACCCGCATACTATCTCAAGTACGTCGTACTGACGGCTGTGGGACAGACCGTCTCCCATACTGGGATAAGAAGCGCATGCACTAGTCTACTCCGGAGTATCGATGCCCTGTCTCGAAAGTCCTGCGACCAGGGACCTGCATAAGGATGTGCTTATGGATTACCCAGCCCCACTAGTGTGACGGCCATCACATCGCTGGTAATCAAGCAAAGATCCTAAGGGCTCCACTAATGTGTATAGGCGATATACAAAAATAAACACATGTACACATTAAAGTAGAAACAAACCAAGTAGCATACTACTATTTTGAGCAAGATTGTATATACAAGGTGAATATCCCAAGCTTCCATTAAGTAATATACAAACTAGTATGATACAGTAATGGCCTCTAGGGCATATACACTAACATAATGAACTTGATATCGTTGAACCTGATAGCTTTTGAAAAAGGAGTGGTTTAAGATCATCCTTTTGAAAATTTCTGGTTTTGAAAAAACCGAGTAATCTATAGTATAGACTTTAGCTCAAGAGATCACTCCCCGCGAAGGGATCTTAGTTCTTGCCTCGTAGAATGAGGTGATGGATATTCATGACTGAATACCACTATGCAAAGCTAAAGAATATAACTGTAGTTTTTCGAAATTTATTCCAACAACAACTTTTAGGTTTCGTATCTTGCATTAATCAAAATTAATGTGGTCCCATCAATTTAACCTATCACACCAGAAAGAACGAAAATACAATGTACGTATATGCCATCCGCATTCGCCATGGGGCCCCGTCATCACCCGTTAGGTTACTTACTAACGACAGAGCGAGGGCTAGACTAGCGCGGATACAAAACATATACAACATATACTAGTATATATATAAGAATGTACAACATTCGTCCCAAGCATGATAATAATCAACATCACAGAATCTCAGCCAACAATACAGAATGGTGGATAATCTTGGAGCCCCGGGTTTCATTTGAGCCGCAAATAAAACCCGACTTCCCGATCGTGTGGATAGCCTGTGCAATGAAAACCTGGACCCCTATGAGAGTGGCAAGTTACCCGCCAATCCCAAAAGTGAGGTAGCTCCTTCAACAAAGTGAAAGGGCCACCCAGCACTTCACGGAATCCGGTAACATGGGCGCCCCTCCGTGGGTCATCCTATACCCCTTACGAGTGCGGCGACTAGCCCGCCAATTCTAGAATAAAGCCCCCTCCATCTCAACGCCATGAGATGCGGGCTTGTTGCCTTCTAGAACCCGCTATTCGTGCACTCCATCTCGGGGTAATCCTAGTATAGAAAAATAAAATAATATGTACAAATGGTGACATCGACCTCAACCCGGTCGTGCCCCAAAATAATATACAACCCGGCAAAGACGGCAGTCCACATGTCGGACGCTCGTCCCGTAATATCAAATGTACAAATGAATATAAATTGTACTGCTAACATTGCACTACATGCTATCCACCACGACTATCCAACCACAATCACAGCACAAGCACAAAACATCAACGCGAATGTCACGTTCACAAACTCTTCTAAAAGGACATATAGCAGATAGACGGGTTTACCGATCGAATGACATTCACGGTCGCAGATAAAAGTGAATGTACTGTTAACAAAATACGTATTTTAAAATTTCGATCGACTAAACTTTCCCAAATTGGCCCCAAAGGCAAATAGAGCACTCAAACAAATCTGGGCCAAAACCATATATCAAAAAAATCATATTTCCATGAACTAAAACGCCATAAAAAATTTCGGGCACTGTAGCCCAAAAAGCACGGCTGAACTGCCGCAAAATGTGGCATTTTACTCTAGTTCCGCTGCCGAATTTTGGAGTTACGGGCCCAAATTTTTTCCACGGCTATAGTTTTGCCTGCACATATTTTTAAGATGCCAAAACAAAATTTATGAACAACTTTAAAATTCGACAACAAGCACACCAAAATGGAAATACGATTCGGAAATTTTGGTTGATCGAGATTTTAACCTTGTACAAACTAGCTAGTAGGGTTTATGGATTGGCTCTGATACCATGAAGGGTTATGCTAGGGCCCTGGCCAACTTCCGTGGCCAAATGCGGAACAAAAATTTTACAACGATACGAAACTTGGCGCTAGAATAAACCAAAACCGAATCTTTAACCATAATCCTAACTAGAAAATGAGGGTTCTATCTACTATGATAGAATATATACTGAAAGAAAACAAGTCCTTCGGGTCTTAGATCCTCTCCTTAAGTTCATCGATGGAAGTATGGATCGTGCTTCAACTTCGGCCTCCTTGTGTCAACGATTATCCACCCGAGAGCTCCAACCTTGAGCTAAATCTCCAACTTGAGGTAACTAGAATACTTAGCTTTCTAATCTATGTAGACTAGAGCGAGTAGAGTGTGATTTGAGTGGCTTGGTCTCACTAACCTTTGATTCTCAACTCATGAGACACTAGGGTTAGAGAGAGGAAGAAGGAGAGAGCAAGCATGAGAGCTCACTTGAGGAAAGAGAAAAGATTTTTGATAATGATAATAGAAATTGTGATGGCTAGCTTGACATGATCAGAACCATGTGATGAAAAATATCTCCTCAAAATATTTAGCGTCAAAAAGTTAATCCAAGTCAAATGGTCAAGAACAAGTGGCCATGCCATAATTATCATTAGCAAAAATAACAAATACTTTTCTCCACCTCATAATGTTTTTAATCAAACCAATGGTCAAAACCCTAATGAGGTGTCTCCTTCTATATCCCTCTCATCCGTATATACATACCTGCATCCGTGTTCCGAAAAACACGAATACAATGAGACGAAGATAATCCAATAATCAAATACTAGGATCCGGCTTAAACCAAAGCCCATTAGTATAGTCCGCTCGAACACCACACGCGCACAACTACACGTATATGATCGAACCCTATCGTAAAACTATACGACCTCTGCTTGTTTCGCCCGAAGCTGGGAAACCCTCTGTGTGGGACTCTAAAGACTAGACAGTACTCTTGCAGTAGGTTTAACCACAAGCACGTCAGCGGCACTAGTTGTGCGTAACGGCCACCCAGGTATCTGTCGATAAGAAGCTCGACGAGCAAGCTCATCCAAACTCCTACTGAGCCTATCTGTGACAATCTTTGTACAGTCCGGTCTGTTCGTCTAAGAGTATCGCATATCGGGCCTAGGGGTGGTAAACGTCAGACCCCTAATAGTGGTATAAGTCATGTCAGAGTGGAGCCCAGAACACCCTAAGAAACTAATAGAACACTTACCAATGAATCTCACATTCCCTGGCCAGGGACTTTGAGTAATGGCTTTGCAAACACAGCGCGATATCAACCCCCAATACCGGGAGAGACAAATCATATCTAACCGCCACTGCCTCCAAGTGCTTCGAGACTGCACCTAACTACTACCTGTTGGCACGACTCAATAGAGCCATGGTAGGGTAGAAATCAAAGAACAGTGGGAACAGACTTGAGGCGAAGTAGCAGTGTCAAGTCAACGGACTAAGCTCTACTCATGTCACTTGGGAACTGCTACATGATGAAAGGTCTAATACCAACCAACAGTTCCCGATGAGTCCTGTCCAGTGTACTCGTAACCTAACGAGCACCTGCATACTATCTCTAGTACGACGTACTAATGGCTGTGGGACAAACCATCTCTCCTGCTGGGATGAGAACCGTATACACTAGTCTATACTGGAATATCGATGCCCTGTCTCGATATTCTTACGACTAGGGACATGTATAAAGATGTGCTTATAGATCACCCAACCCCCACTAGTGTGACCGCCATCACAACGCTGGTAGTCAAGCAAAGATCCTAAGGGCTCAATCAATATGTATTAGCGATATGTTAAAAGAAACATATACACATATTAAGATAGATACAAACCAAGTAGCATACTGCTATATCGAGCAAGACTGTCGTAAATCGGTGTATATATCCCAAGCTTCCAAAATATAATATACAAACAAGTACTATACAATAATGGCCTTTAGGGCATACATATCTAACAATCTTTACAAAGAAAAACCTCTGGGATATTTCAAAAAGGCGGAACATATATTTTTAGCAAAACATATATAGATATATTTACTACTTTACAATTGAGCATCCGCCACTAGTGCCGTGAGCTACGCATCACACGCGATTCGGAAAATATTTGCATATGTTTTATCCAGTTTTTAGAGGAAATTTAAAGGGATGCGTACTATATACGTATTATGATTTTGACAATAGTATATTGGATTTCAGTAGTGGATTTCGAGATCTATATCTCCGTTGTAACTCCGATAATTGCGTTACGCTTGACGGAGTTCGACCTTAAGTTTTATACTCGTTTTCATGCGCACTTGATGCGCTGTGGTATTTCTGTATCTTCCGTGACTTCGGAGCCCCGTTGAGTAGAGCTGATTATTGAAACGTTTTAGTATTTGGGGGTTTAAATTTAAATTCGGGAACCAAATTTATTTAAGGGGGTAAGATTGTAACATTTTAGAAATATAAAATATTATTTTTAGAATTTAATATTAAAATAATATATTTCGCGAAAACTATTCGATTTGCGAATTTGGGGTTTTCGTAAAATGGTATAAATATATACCAATATTTGTGAAATAATTGGAGATTAAAATGATTTATTCATTTAAAAATATATTTATCGGATTTGGGAATTTTTATAATTAATTATATGCAAGTTTAAATTAAACTCGATTAGTGCACTACTAATCACGAATATGCTAAATCCATATTTTTAATTAACCATGGATAGTGCCCCATGTCATGTTTGCAATTTGGTTGATGTCACGACCCGAAGGTACGGAACGTAACTGGCACTTAAATTACGAAACGTCTAAAGGCGTAACGTAATCTAAATAAGTCAAAGCCCAGAAAACTAAACCGTTTAACGATTAGAGTGAAGGAAAACTTGTTTTAAAGCAAGTGGTTTTAACAAATAAGTGGCGTTAAACATTTAAAAGCAACATCAGATTTTCCCGAAAATTTCGGCAGAGTCTCCTTTGTAAATACGGGCCCCCAAATGGGTACAACACATGAAAATACATATAAATAATGAAATAAGGCCTCCCCAAGCGGGAGCTAGCTCTTCGCCCATGGCGGAATCACACCCACATGCAATGTGTATATCAAAAGTGCAAAATAAGCATCTGAAAACAAGAAAAAAGAAAATACCACGTCGTCTCAAGTGAGCATCGACACCAAACACCACAAATACAAGTCTCACGAGTCTCGCTGTCTAGTCAAATATACAAGGGTTGATGGAGTATACTAGATACAAATAAAGTACATGATGGGATAACATATCCTCGCAACCCACCTACGAGCAATACCGCAAGTCCAAGCAAAAGGAACAAACCGCTACTGAGCTGACGGGTCGGACCTGCAAGATACTGTGGCACAACGGGGGTGAGTTTCCAACTCGTGAGTAGTAAGTAACATTTAATAAGACTATCGTAATCATGCACGCAAATGCGTCTCAAACTACGCATGTCGATATAATACGATGCACTAACATGCATGCAACATGAATGCATAATCAAAACGAAACCGGAACAAGTCTGGTGTGAGAAAATCTTTGTTCTATCTTAGAAAAACCTCTATGTAATAACTGAAAAATCATCAATGAAATCAACAAAAGATCCGTGTCAAGCATCGACACAAAATATATATCCCAATATCTCTATGTCTCAATATCTCAATATCTCAATGTCTCAATATCTCGGGTTGCGGCAGTCCGGACTGGACCATATCATCAAATCGCATGAATACGTCGGTATCCTCCGGATATCCACCGCGTCACAAATAACCGGTCGGTAGTGCTCCCCTGCCGGGCTCAACACCATCATCTGTGACCATCTTGCCACGAAGTACCGCACCGGGTCCACCATGCACCCACAGACGGTTCATCCTCCTCCTCGAATCGGGTGTATGATACCGCTCAAGAACCGAGAAAACCCATGGTGGACACCACGCACATCATATCACGAGAAAACCGCTACTTACATTTTTAAATGGTAATACGTTCTTAAAATCCATGCGGTTTCTCCAAAACCCATAAATCTCATAAATACTGAAATCCATGAGAAGAATCACAATATGTAAGCATGTTGGTAATGATGGATGTATATGATACGATAGTATATACCATGCGAAGTACGACCAGAAGCTATGCATGAATCATGATGCAATGAGCTATGTATATATGACTAACAATACTACGTATCTATCCTGATGAAATGAATATACAGGTACAAGTTTACAGATCATATATGATGCAATGCACAGATACCGATTCAAAGCAAGTTCTATAGTGTTCGTGACATAGCAATTACCAAAGACGCGTGTGTTCGCTTGAATAGTGCGCGTGGCATGAACCAATGGTAATGGTGCAAGTGTCCTATGAGATACTATCATATATATTTATGATGATGCAATGCAATGAGGTTAACAATTAGGAGACTACGCATATAAATATAAGAACTACTAGAAATCCTGACTTTCGGGTGCCTCGTGCCATCCAGACGATTCCCCCGTAGATGTGTACATCTACTCACTGGGACGCCTCGGATAATCTGATCCGATTTCAGCTCTTCCATTTCCGCGCCACATCCGACGCCTTTGCACCCGAACCTAGAAACGTATACAGGTAAATAAGAGAATAAATATATAAATAGTCGCGGACACAAACAATACAAGTCAACCATACGCACTAACTAAACGCGCACGCACTTGGTGCACAAAACGCGCTCGCGACAACGGCACAAATCATTACTAGGGTTGCAATACGTGAAAACCACTAATCCCAGTACCCACTCATGCTAGTTGCGCATTCACAATATTCTAAATATTATATGAAATAGGTAGAAAACCATCAAAACCTCAAACTTAACAAAAATCGATTTAATCCAAAAACCTAGTAAGTATCTTTTAACCATTCTAGTACAAATCTAGATATTTTAGGAATTCTAGTGGCCACAATAATCACTTAATATTTTAATTAGGTCATACAAATATTAACTAGAATTTAATCTCACTTATTTTTAGATTAATCAAAAAGTTAGTTTGTAAAAATGCTTAATTAGGATAATTTAAAAATAATAATTAGCAACTTAACAACTAGACTAGATTTTACATGTCTAAACATGTTGACTACTCATCACAACCATTACCAAATAATAAAAACCCTAACTTGATTACAAACCCTTTTCTTTAAATCTCAAATTACAAATTAGAACCAAATTAATATCTAAACAAGTTAGCTTAAAGCATTTAACCAACAAATTAAACATTGGGTTAAGATTTTATATCTCACAATTTGAGATCTAACGTGTAACTTGGCCTCCCAAATTGCTCTCTTGTTCCTTGATCCAAGATAGATTTGAACAAAGAATAATGGGTAAGGATTTAATTTGGAGTTTGTGGGATTTTGTGTAGATTTTTGAGTGAATTTGGAGGATTTTTTAAAGTGAAGAGTGTGAGGATTTTGGAGAGGGGAGGGGCTGTCCCTGGATCGGCCACATGCAGGGAGAGAAAGAGAGTGTGAAGTGTGTGAGTGTGTCTATAAGTATCCCCCCATCCAATCATATATTACATATATTTTAATTATCTTATTTTATCTTCTTTTCTAGTTACACCTAGATTTTAGAAGTGAAATGGGGTGAAGAAATTTGGTGGGCTGCTGCAGGGATAGTCTTGGCCAAGTAAGGGAGAGGGATATGTGTGGGTGTATGTAGAATTTTCCAAGTCAAGACAAAGCCCAATATCATATATATTAACCACTTATCTTAATTATTTAATTTTATTTTATTTATAACCTAAACTTCTCTAGAACTTTGGAGTTAAATTGAGAAGGAGGTAACATGTTACAAACTAAATTCTAAGTTGTCATGGTTTACAATTGTGTAATTAACCCATTCCAATTTGTAATTACCACTAATTAAATGTATAAATGAAAGCTTAAAATAATATTAAAATAATAAATTAAGAAAAAATATTTAAGTAAACTAACAATTTATAAGTGACTAATTAAATACCAAATACTAGCAATTACATAGTTAAAATAGCGTATTCAAGTCTATGTTGAAAAATAATTATAGTTACATTTTATGGAAAATACGAGTTATATTACCGGTTATCAGAAAATTCACCTAAAGGATTTTTCAGAACGTTACAATCTTCCCCCCTTAAAGAAATTCGGTCCCCGAATTTAAAATTTAACTACGCGTACCCTCGAAGAGATGGGAATATTTCTTCCGCATCTCATCCTCGGTTTCCCACAGGACCCTTTTTCGTCGTTCAGGCTACGTCAAAGAACCTACACGGACGGTATGACCTCGGAGCTCAGTTTCTTCACCTGCCGATCTAGAATGACTATCGGCTGCTTGGTGAAAAAAAGATCGCGCTCCAACTGGATTGTCTGATGCTGTATCACGCGAGTGGGGTCATGAAGGTACTTACATAGTATCAATACATGAAACAAGGGGAAAATATCTGGAAAGCTTGGTGGAAGAGCCAAACGATAAGCAACTGCGCCGACACGCTCGAGAATCTCAAAGAACCCACATATCTGGAACTAAGCCTTCCTTTTCTTTCCGAATCTCGACACACCCTTCATTGGAGAAACCTTCAAGAAAACATGATCGCCTACTACGATGAACTCAAGTCTGCGCCGACGTTGGTCTGCATAAGATTTCTGCCTGCTCTGACCGCTCTCAACCTATTCCGAATCAACTGAATCTTTTCGTCATCTCCTGCACAATCTGTGGCCCCAAAATACTGCTCTCACTGAGCTCTGTCCAACCAACTGGTGATCAACATTTCCTCCTATATAATATCTCGAAGGGTGTTATCTGAATTGTCTCCTGAAAGCCGTTATTATAGGAAAACTCTATCCAGGGTAAGGGGCGATCCCAACTGCCATGAAATCTAGAACACAAGCTCGGAGCATATCCTCAAGAATCTGAATGGTCCGCTCTGACCGACCGTCGGTCTGCGGATAGAAAGCTGTACTGAAACACAATCGGGTGTCCAAATTCTCTTAATGTTTCTACAATAGTCGGCTGGTGAACCGGGTGCCTCTGTCGGACACGATACAAGTCGGAACTCCATGTAATTGCACAATCTCATCAACATATATCTGAGCGTACTGAACGATCCGAAAATGGTCTTACTGGCAGAAAGTGAGTTGCTTCATCAATCGGTCTACGATCACCCAAAAAGAGTCATACTCTCGACTGGTCCTAGGTAGACCCACAATAAATTCCATAGAAATTTGCACTTATTTCTACTCCAGAATGGGTAAAGGTTGTAACTCTCTTGCTGGCCTCTGATGCTCAGCCTTGACTTTGCTAACAAGGCAGTATCCCGAAACAAAATCTGTGACATCTTTCTTCATCCTTTCATACTAGTAGACTTCTCTCAAATCAAGATACATCTTGGTGGAACCCGGATGAACACTATATACTAACTGATGCGCCTCTTCTAAGATCTCGCGTCTCAATCCCTCAGAATCTGACACACATAGTTGAGTCCTAATTCATAGCATTCCCTGATCGTCAATCACAAACTCTGGATCTCTGCCCTGTCGAACCTGCTCCATGATCTCTGAACTGTGCTTAACAAGAAAAGCTATCTTTGGGCCCCCGACTCAAAGCATCTGCCATAGCATTCGCCTTTCTAGGATGATAAAAAATCTCGCAGTCATAGTCTTTCACTAGCTCTATCCATCTGTGTTGTCTCAAATTTAGATCTCGCTGCTGAAAGATATACTTTAAGCTTCTTGTGGTCCGTAAATATATAGCAAGTCTAGTCGTCTAAGTAGTGTCTCCAAATCTTATGTGTAAAAACCACCGCAGCGTGGACTAGTTCTATTCGCGCTTCTTCAACTGCTGAGAAGTATCGCAATAAACAACAACAACGCCTGATCCTTAAGGCAAAGATAAAACTGGCACCGTAATCAAACGAGTCTTCAACTGCTTAAAGCTCTGCTCGCATACCTCGGTCCAAAAAAAGGAACTCTCTTCCGGGTCAACCCGGTCAACGTAGCAGCTATATGTGAAAAATCCTGTACGGAATATCAATAGTATCTGTCCAAACCACAAATGATGCAAACCTCCATCACTGATATAGGTCTGGGCCAGTGCTGAGCGGCCTCGATCTCCTTCGGTTCCATACTTACCATCTCTCGTAATTACATGACCCAAGAAGTCGACACTATCCAACCAGAAAACACACTTGGATAATTTAGCGAATAGCTGGCGCTCCCTCAAAGTCTGCAACGAAATCCTCAATTACTGCCCACGCTCCACTCGGCTCCAAAAGTATACTAAGACGTCCTCATTGAACACGATGATAGACTAATCAAGAAACGGCCTGGAAATACGGTTCATCCAATCCATAAACGCTGCTGGGGCATTGGTGAGCTCGAACGACAGCACCAAGACTCATAACGCCCGTATCGTGTGTGAAAAGCTGTCTTCGGAATATCATCCTCTCAAACCCGGAACTAATGTTCACCTGATCACAAGTTAATCTTCGAGAAATGTCTCGCACCCTGGAACTAATCAAATAAATCGTCGATACGAGGTAAGGGATATCTGTTCCGCACAGTAACCCGATTCAACTTACAAAAATCGATGCACAAACACAATTGCCGTCTTTCTTCTTGACGAACAGAACAAGAGCTCCCCAAAGTGATGCACTCGGACGAACAAGCCCTTTATCCAACCAATCTTGCAACTGATCCTTCAGTTCCTTACGCTCCGCCGGGTCCATTCGATATGGCAGTATAGAAAAAGACTACGTGCCGGAAATCAAGTCAAAGCAGAACTCAATGTCGCGCTCTCGCGACAAACCAAGCAACTCATCAGGAAAACATCTGGAAATTCTTTCCCAATCGGGACCTGGTCTAACGGGATCTCTGTGGCTCTAACATCGCAAACATATGCCAAGAATTCCTGACATCCTTTTCTCAAAAACTGACTGGAGCGAAAAGAAGAAATCAAACTGGGAAAGGTGACGCTACGGTCTCCCTGAAAACAAGCAAGAACTGGCTCACCCGGAAAACCAAATCTGATTGCCTTCTTACGGTAGTCTACGAACGCATAATACGTGGCTAACTAATCCAAGCTCAGAAAAACTTCGAATTCAAACATATCGAGAAGCATCAAATTGACAGAAGAATCCCTACCTCCGATACGAACAAAATAAAGACGAACGAAAAACATATCGAGCGACAAAAGATCAGCCTACGGAAGAAATCACAACAAGCGACTGATTTAGCAAGGACTACTATCGGCTAGACTTTGATACAACTCATGTGGATACCATTTCAAACGACACTAAAAAGAAATACGTATCGGAAGAAAACACCGAACGAATACCTGTCACAATAGCGTCTATCTAACCGCCTCTGAACTGACATACCGTTACTAATCCACTTCGGTCTAGAAACAACTGAAGTCTCAGAAATGCTCTCTGATCAGTCGAAAATAATGCATTTTTAGCACATCAATTTCCCTATTCTTTGCAATCATCTAAAAATGTTTGATATAAATATAGCACATATTAGCAATTTGTCTGCAAAATACCAAATAACATGTGTTATACATTATAACCAGCATTATGAGGAAAATTGTGTGTTTATTATTGCAAACGTGATCTTTTGTATATCAAACACTTGTCTCGAGATTGTGTGCAGGAAATTCTCCAGGTAAAAGAGCCGGAACTGCTAAAATTGCTGATAAAATACGTCAAGTCCAAGACTTGAAATCTGGCAGTGAACAAGAAAGTATAAAAATATTCCAGACATCAGGAAAGTGCGATAAAGCAAACATGAAACAACACTGGAAATTCCATGCAGTGATCGCACTAAATGGCCGCAGATCCGCGGCCGAGTCAGGCCGATCCGCCACGGATCCGCGGCCACGTTGACTCATCGGTGGCAGAATCTTTTTGCATGGCTCTTCTTTCAACGGCCGAACTTCTTCAGGACGTTTCAGCTCCTCGAATTATCCAGAAGCTTCCCTCCAACAGCAAGTCTTCTCCTGTAAGCTAGATAACTAACTTAAATCTAGAAACTTCTCTTCAACTACCTAGCTTACAAGGGAAGATATACCTAGCTTCTAGGGGAAGCTAAAGAAAATACTATAAAAAGGCACCAAAGGCTTCATTGAAAAGGTTGTTCATCAATTAGGGTAGAAATTCTAGCAAGATCCAAATCAATTCTAAATAAATTGAGTGACACAATTTGATCCAAATCAAGATCATCGAGTACCAAATCAAGCAATCTTTCAACGAGCCTTTTTGAAGCAACGCCAATCTTCATCCGAGCAAGAGATCCAAGATGATCCGCGACTCAAGAAGACGATGCGAAGCTAGTTCGATGATTTAGTTCCTCCTCAAATCTTGTACTCTTTGAGTATATTGTAACGAAACATCGAATAAGAAAAGGTGAAAATATTTATTCTTGCTTTCTATTCATTCTCGCATTATGATATTCTTAGTTCTTGATTGCTTTATAATGATGCGTGAGTAAAACTCCGCTTGTATCGGAATCATGAGAATAGGTAGATGATGTTGATGACATTCTTGAACGATTCTTAAGTCTTGTGAGTTTTGTAAACTTTAGGAAATTAAATCAACGATGACCTAGTTTTGAGTGAGATGCTTTCTTGAACGTTTTCTCTCCAAATTAGAGATCAATAATCGATGATTGAAATTCCTAGAGACTAGAATTTGAATGCTAATAAACGAAAGGTCAAGGGATGATGATGGAGAAACCCTAGTTTCTTCAATAGATCCCTAAATCTCGTTGATTATCATCGATTTAGCAACAAATCTTCAATAGATATGAATTTGTAATCATAAGCATTCATCATCACTATCGATTCAATTGATTCAGACAAGCCTCTTTATAAATCTTGATAACTCAAACAATTTGGATCTCTTCTTGATCTTTAGTAATTCTTGATTTTAGATCTTTACTTTCTTTATGTTTCTTGAAATGAAAACTCACAAATCTTGAATCAATTTTATTGCAATTTCTTTTATCTTTTAATTTTCGACTCAACTAAAACAATAACGAGCAAATCACACTTTCTCAGTGGACGATTCGCATTCACCGACGAAACTACAATAGACAGCGTTAATTGATTGCGGTATAAATTTCTTTGGTTGTGAAACACTTTACTACACACGAAGAAAATGATCAATCAAAGTGCTCCGTTGCCGGGGATAGTGTGCTAATTTGTTCGTTTTTTGTAATTTGAGTTGGAAAATTTATTATTCCATCAGAATGTTTAGATCAAAATTCGCACAAGCGCTTAACGATTTATTGTGATTTGTTGCAAGGAGATCTGGAATCTATGGACCAAGATGAAAAATTTTCAGAGCATCTCAGAGAGTTCAGTGAGTGAACAGGAGCATCTGCACGAATTTTTGTGGAGAGATCTCATTTTCAGACCGCGTATCTGCGGCCAATTGTAGCATCTCGCGGCGGTTCCGCGGTGAGTTGAGGGTTTCACTGCACCAAACTTCTCAGGTATACTTCTGACTTTCTTATCTCCTTCCTGCTCTGTCCATTAAACAATTTCTGCAGGATTCTTTGCAAAAATTCGCAGCGCCGCAAAAAGAAAAATTATTGTGTGTTTAATCTTGGTTATTTGCATTTTTAATACAGAAATTAAGGGGTAAAGACCAAATTCAGATTAGGTGGGGAGTTCATTACCCTTCCTAAGCCCCAAAAATCGCAAAATTGCATCCGCATCACCCTCATTAACTAAAATATATCTAGACATGACTCTAAGGACCGTCGCGCTCAATTAGGACAGAAGGAGGTCATGGGTAATCTATTGCTTATCCGCGTTTCTTTTGCGGTGTCTAAGGCAAGTGTGTCTAAGGCAAGTGGTTACTTAATTAGGCCCATTACTTACGTAGTGGAGAACCTCCCACTTACCTGGCACTTACCTGGCCACAGGAGGGGCAAAGAGGCAGTAGAGGATCTATCTTGCGACTTGTCTTCTGGAAGTATATGAGCGGTCTAGAGCCTTGACCTAGGTGACCACTAGAATTAGGGTTTCTTGTGCATTGTTTGTGTGAATTTTTCAAAAATCCGTATTTTTCAAAACAAATACCAAACTCATCTTTTCCTTAATTATCACAACGCTGCCACTTGTGCTAAACCATTTAGTGCATGCTCGGCTGGACACGGGATTCTAGTGCCCGTCTTGTCCGCGTTCTTCCTTTCGACTCCGAAGTCGGTATTTCTACATATAATTTTTCTTCACCCTCCACCACACCCACTTCGATGGACAATTCTCCATCAAACTACTTTAACACTACTCTGCCACCGTCCGCAGGTGCGCAGAATCCACCTCGCATCTCTCTCCAAGAGAGATGTTACCCTATGAGAGGCCCTCTTTCGACTTGTCTCACCATTCCACCAGCCAATGGGGACAATTTTGAAATCAAACCATCATACATCAATCTTCTACCAAAATATCACGCTCTCGAGTCTGAAGACGCATATGTCTTTATTACCAAATTTGAAAATGTATGCGTAATGATGGGTACTTCACAGCTTTCTGTGGATGCTATGAGATTACGTCTTCTCCCATTCACTTTGTGCGATATGGCTTTATAACATAGCTGCACATTCTATTTCGAACTGGGGAGAATTCGTAACAGCATTCCTTAAGAAATTCTACCCTAATCATAAAACAGCTCGAGTCCGTAGCGAAATAAATCAATTTACCCAGCTTCCAAATGAACCATTCTCGAAGTGTTTTGAACGCTTCAAGGATCTGTTAGTTCAATGTCCTCATCAAGGAATTCCTAGATGGGGTCTGTGCAGAATCATATATGAGGGTATTAATCCTACAATAAAACAGACCCTTGAGTCCATGTGTCAAGGCACCTTCATGACTAAAGATGATGGCGAAGCCTGGAGATTCTTAGAAGATTTCGCTGAAAAATCTTTACAGTGGGAGAGTATAAACTAGTCATCGTCTAGGGGTGGTAACCACCAATCTGATGTTTCCATAAGAGTTAGAGCTGAAATGGCAGCAATGCAAAAGAAACTCGAAACTATGGAACATAAATTTTTAGCAACCTCCCTAAATCATATGTCACTTTCTAAAACTGTATGTTGATGCTGTTCTGATCCATCTCATCTTACGGAAGAATGTCCATTGAATTATCCGTTTCAAGGTCAAGAGCATACCAATGCTGCTTTCCAACAAAGACCTAGAAACGATCCGTATTCTTCCACTTATAATCAGGGTTGGAGGAATCACCCTAATTTTGCTTGGAACCATTCACAAACTCAAAGCACGGTTCCAAATCAAAATAATTTTCAAAGGGGTCCTCCACCACAACAGCAGCCATTACAACTGAGTCAGCACCCCTACCAATCACAAAATTTTCAAAATCCGGTCAACACTTCTGCACTGCACAACAATTCTTTGCAATTGACCGGTTCAGATAACTTCTCTTCACTCGAACAAACCATTAATTTGCTTCTGACAAATTTCATGCAAGTTACGGCAAATTTTCAGTCTTCCGTCGATGACATAAAAAGGAACTCTGCCTCCCAAAATGAGAGTATTAAATCGATGGAAGCACAAATTTCCCGAATAAATGCCGAATTGAGTGCTAGAGAGAAAGGGAAACTTCCAGCTCAACCTTTACCCAATCCTGGCTATTCACATCATGTGAATGCTATCACCACGTTGAGATCTAGAATAGTGATTGACAGCCATGTTGGTGAAGAGATTGATAATAATGAAGAATCAATCGATGATAACCCGGCTGAGACTTTTCCTTCCACTTCCACTTCTATTTCTGACACCAGTTCGTCTACCCCACCATTTTCTTCCGAGCCTATTCTCCGTTTTCCTCAAGGCTCGACACCTCAGCATACCTCTTCTAGTCCACCAAAGACGATCCCCACTCCTATTCTGGGATCTTTCCTACCCACAAGATCTTCTCCAATGTTGGGCCCCGCTCTTATTGCTAAATCTCCTTATCCGAATCGGTTAAGGGGAAACAGACCAAGTCCGCAAATGGAAAAGATCACTGAAATCTTTAAACAGGTTAACATCAATATCCCTCTTCTAGATGCTATACAACAAGTCCCGGCTTATGCGAAAATTCTCAAAGACTTATGCACTAGAAAGAGGGAGACTCAAGTGCCCAAAAAGGTGTTCATGTCAAAGACTGTAGACACGGCTTTTCCTCAACAATTACCTAGAAAACGTAAGGATCCTGGCTATCCTACCATTTCTATTTCTATTTGGGGTAAACACATTAACCGTGCTCTACTTGACCTTTGCGCAAGTGTTAATCTGCTTCCTTTCTCGGTTTATGAGCAGTTAGAGATTGGAGAGTTGAAACCAGCTCACTGCACTCTCCAGATGGCTGACCGATCAATCACCAAATCTAGGGGTGAACCGGAGGATGTGTTAATAAAAATGGGGGAATTTTTATTCCCTGTGGACTTTATTGTACTTGATACACAACCTGTAGTGAACCCACAGAATCAAATTCCGGTGATTCTTGGTCATCCCTTTTTGGCCACTTCCAATGATATAATCAACTATCCAATGGCTCTGTGACCCTATCCTTCGGGAAGATGTCAATTGAGCTAAACATTTACAAATTGGGAAGTGTGCCCTCTGATGCTCAAGCATGTTCTGTCGAATTAATGGATGTCGACAGCAGCGAATTTGATCAGCCTCATGATACTGATCTAGACTCTTTTCATATGTTGTTGTTTGACCTAACTATGTATCATACACATACGGATTCTTCCACCGAGTTGTCCAGGTCAACATCTAATAATGATTATGAACCGTTTTTGGAGTCTGAAGATCACCCCGCGCTTTTTGATGATATTATTCTTCGGGGTATCGATGAGAGCTTTGAGGACATTTTCGCTGATGAACTCGCATTTTTAGCAAATACGGGTGTTGAGATGAATCATCTCCTAAATGAAGAAAGTGAACCTATACCCCTTCTTCTGGACAATCATAAGAATGCGAGTAATCCATCACAATCACTGTGTCGTCTCTCCAAAACAAGACGCAAACACATTCCATCACACCACTTATCTTTTCCCCACTTCTCCCTGGCTCCGTATAACATGTCATTCCACCAACCGATGCACTACACTGATAAAAATTTTGAATGGTTGGTGTTGACTTTCGGTCTTTGCAAAGCTTGGCATTGACCAACAACTTTGACCCCCTCTTGTGATTTTCAAAGCTTAACATTGTTTAACTCAAGTTTGGGGAGGGGGTATAATCTGGCTCTTGAAAATAAAAATTTTACTAAAAATGGTGAGCCAATGAATAAGTTTGGGGGAGGAATTTCACGTTCACTTATTATTTCCCCCGTTAATAAATTTCCTCCCAAGCTTACAGGTTTTTGTGATTTAGCAGAAGACAACAGTGATGACACTGTTGAAAACAAGTTTGGGGGAGGTTTGTGCTTATTTATGCATCACTTTGTATCATATTTTGCATAAGCACAAAACATATAATAAAAAAAACATATATAAAAAAAACATCAAAAAAAAATTTGTACATAAATAAAATAATAAAAGATTGGATAGTGAAAAATTACATCCAAAAGATTGGAAAAATTTAAGAAAACCTAGAAAATTAAAAGTTTTCTTAAATGAACTATTAATAAGTACTTATGAGCCGTTGTCCCAAGAGTTAGTAAGATGAAAGAAGTCACTAATCTGAGAATAAAAATAAGTCTGAAAAATAGTTTCTATTCTGGAAGCCAAACATTTGAATATTGATACCCTACTATACACACTTACACACATCTTGAAACTTGGGATAGTAGAGGATACCTTGAAATGCTCTTGTATAAAAGCCAAAGTATGAAGGAAATTATAAATGAAGAAAATATAAAATGGTGTAGAAAAATGAACACTGGTTTTGTTATTGCCAAGGCAGCAATAAAAAATATATAGCGAGGGTGCTTCAACACCTAGTGCCTTAGACCAACTGGTTTGGGAGTCACTGCTAAGCCTTAAGTGTTGCAAGACGAGGAAAATACTAATACGCCTAATAAACAAGTACATGAGTAATCGGTCGGTTAGTACCTCAAGAAGTATTAACGGTCGCATGAAAAATGTGTGAGCAAATCCATCTAAATATTCACCAATTAAAAAGTACTGAGGTAGATGGACAAGAGTATGATAGCATGAATTGAATTCTCCGAGTGTAGGGATGTCTTTTACACACACGTAGGGGTATATGATCAATGTTTGGAAGAAAGGTAGGAATGAAGAATAAAGAAGATGTTTTATTGAGGGATGATGTGATTTCTAATATCTTTTCATGACTATTAAGATAGGGCTCATGACAACCGAAAAACTAGTATAGTTGGAAACTCTAATTTTCAAAGTATTTCTTTTACAATTCTTATCTTTATATGTAACTTTCACGGTCTTCCTTTTATGGGATTTTGTGGGTGCAATCCGCTGAAAACCCTCAGGAGACAACACTCCTCCTACTAGGGACACCTAGAGGTTTAAAGGCTTGTTGCACGTGCTCAGTGCAATCGTGTTGCCTACGAAAGTGTGCTAGTTAGTTTTTCTTTTTCTTTATTTTCTCCTTCTATTGAATAAATCATGTTTGCTCGAGACGACCAAAATTAAGTTTGGGGGAATTTGATCAGTCGAAAATATTGCATTTTTAACACATCAATTTACCTATTCTTTGCAATCATCTAAAGGTGTTTGGCATAAATATAACACATATTAGCAATTTGTCTGCAAAATACCAAATAACATGTGTTATACATTATAACTAGCATTATAAGGGAAATTGTGTGTTTATTATTACATACGTGATCTTTTGTATATCAAACACTTGTCTCGAGATTGTGTGCAGGAAATTCTCCAGGTAAAAGAGCCGGAACGACTAAAAGTATTAATAAAATACGTCAAGTCCAAGATTTGAAATCTTGCAGTAAAGAAGAAAGTATAAAAATATTCCAGACATCAGGAAAGTGCCATAAAGCCAACATGAAACAACACTGGAAATTCCATGCAGCGATCGCACTAAACGGCAGCGGATCCGCGGCCGCGTTCACTCATCGGTGGCAGAAACTTTTTGCAGGGCTCTTCTTTCAACGGCCAAACTTCTTCAAGACTTTTCAGCTCCTAGAATTATCCAGAAGCTTCCCTCCAACATCATTTCTTCTCTTGTAAGCTAGATAACTAACTTAAATCTAGAAACTTCTCTTCAACTACCTAGCTTACAAGGGAAGCTATACCTAGCTTCTAGGGGAAGCTAAAGAAAAGACTATTAAAAGGCACCTAAGGCTTCATTGAAAAGGATGTTCATCAATTAGGGTAGAAATTCTAGCAAGATCCAAATCAATTCTAAAAAATTGAGTGACACAATTTGATCCAAATCAAGATCATCGAGTACCAAATCCAGCAAGCTTTCAACGAGCCTTTTTGAAGCAACGCCGATCTTCATCCGAGCAAGAGATCCAAGATGATCCAGGACTCAAGAAGACGATGCGAACCTAGTTCGATGATTTAGTTCCTCCTCAAATCTTGTATTCTTTGAGTATATTGTAACGAAACATCGAATAAGAAAAGGTGAAAATCTTTATTCTTGCTTTCTATTCATTCTCGCATTATGATATTCTTAGTTCTTGATTGCTTTATAATGATGCATGAGTAAAACTCCGCTTGTATCGGAATCATGACAATAGGTAGATGATGTTGATGACATTCTTGAACGATTCTTAAGTCTTATGAATTTTGTAAACATTAGGAAATTAAATCAACGATGACTTAGTTTTGAGAGAGATGCTTTCTTGAATATTTTCGCTTCAAATTTGAGATCAACAATCGATGATTGAAATTCCTAGATGCTAGAATTTGAATGCTAATCAACGAAAGGTCAAGGGATGATGATGGAGAAGCCCTAGTTTCTTCAATAGATCCCTAAATCTCGTTGATTATCATCGATCTAGCAACAAATCTTCAATAGATATGAATTTGTAATTATAAGCATTCATCATCACTATCGAGTCAATTGATTCCGACAAGCCTCTTTATAAATCTTGATAACTCAAACAATTTGGATCTCTTCTTAATCTTTAGTAATTCTTGATTTTAGATCTTTACTTTCTTTATGTTTCTTGAAATGAAAACTCATAAATCTTGAATCAATTTTATTGCAATTTCTTTTATCCTTTGATTTTCTACTCAACTAAAACAATAACGAGCAAATCACACTTTCTCAGTGGACGATCTGCATTCACCGATGAAACTACATTAGACACCGTTAATTGATTGCGGTATAAATTTCTTTGGTTGTGAAACATTTTACTACACACGAAGAAAATGATCAATCTCCTCCAACAATAAGGTTGTGTTCATAGCAGTGACATAAGTGTCAAAAGGTTGGGCACTAATAGTAAGAAATAATTGCATGTCCAATCTCTACACGAACCTCTTTCTCCGTTTCTCTTCAGTGTCCACCAGGTAAGGAGCATGTCGGACTACTGAGTAAACTAAATGGTGTACTCGGACACTATCATCCCTGGAGTCTTGGGCAAAGACTCAAAACTTCGAGCTCGGACATCTCGAATGCTCTTCGGAAGGAAACGAGCAAGAAATACCGCTGTAAATTTATCCTAAGTTATGGGAGGTAGATCTGCAGCTTGACCTCTCTCAATTGACTCGCACCACGTCTGAGCAAGACCTCTATAGACGAAAACTCGCAAGCTCAATCCATACCTCGTCAGAACATCTCTGTGAACGACAAATCCCAGCCGTCCTGTCGAGGATTGCCTACGGATCCTTCACTACATCTGTGCCTATAAAAACTAGAGGTTTCAGCCTCAAAAACTCATGCAAGGATACAGATATAATCTCGGTAACAACCGGAACAATTGTCTGAGCAGCAGATACAATCACAGTCCCCACAGTAGGAGGGACATCATCGGCTCTCAGAGCTTGGCTAGCCTCAACTAACAATCCAACCATCTGTCGCAAGTCCTGAATACTTGACTCCAGCCTAGCCATCCATCCTGGAAAAAGGTGGACCACTCTGTCCCTGAGGGGTAGGCGTATAGCCCTGATCGGTCCTCATCTCAAATGAGCCTACTCTAATCTCCTGCCTGGCGGCAGCCCTCTAGCTCTCGTAGTCTCCAGCGGTATAGTGGATGGAACGAGAAATAGGATTGATAGGAATATTGCGATCAAATCAAAGGATTTCCGGAATCAAGAAAGGAGATACAAGAAAATATATATCCTAAGGTTACTTAGGCGGAGTACCGTATCGTAAGTATGTCACAGAACATACACACGCTACATCACTCTGCTCAAGTCACCTACTCCATCTACCAAAGGTCATCCTATACTCAGAAAGGTAAAAAATAACGCTCTGATACCAACTTTGTCACGACCTGAAGGTACGGAACGTGACTGGCACTTAAATTACGAAACGTCTAAAGGCGTAACGTAATCTAGGTAAGCCAAAGCCCAGAAAACTAAACCGTTTAACGACTAGAGTGAAGGAAAACTTGCTTTAAAGCAAGTGGTTTTAACAAATAAGTGGCATTAAACATTTAAAAGCAACATCAGATTTTCACGAAAATTTCGGCAGAGTCTCCTTTGTAAATATTGGCCCCCAAATGGGTACAACATATGAAAATACATATAATTGATGAAATAAGGCATCCCCAAGCGGGAGATAGCTCTTCTCCCATGGCGGAATCACACCCACATGCAATGTTTATATCAAAAGTGCAAAATAAGCATCTGAAAACAAGAAACAAGCAAATACCACGTCGGCTCAAGTGAGCATCGACACCAAACACCACAAATAAAAGTCTCACGAGTGTCGCTGTCTAGTCAAATATGCAAGGGTAGATGGAGTATACTAGATACAAATAAAGTACATGATGGGATAACATATCCTTGCAACCCACCTACGAGCAATGCTGCAAGTCCAAGCAAAAGGAATAAAATGAGGGAGTGCGCCCGTCGCTACTGTGCTGACGGGTCGGACCTGCAGGATACTGTGGCACAACGGGGGTGAGTTGCCAACTCGTGAGTAGTAAGTAATATCTAATAAGGCCATCGTATGTATGCACGCAAATGCGTCTCAAACTACGCATGTCGATATAATACAATGTACTAACTTTCATGCAACATGAATGCATAATCAAAACGAAACCGGAACAAGTCTGGTGTGAGAAAATCTTTGTTCTATCTTAGAAAAACCTCTGTGTAATAACTGAAACATCATCAATGAAATCAACAGAAAATCCGTGTCAAGCATCGACACAAAATATATATCCCAATATCTTTATATCTCAATATCTCAATATCTTATTGTCTCAATATCTCAGGCTCCGGCAGTCCGGACTGGCCCATATCATCAAATCTCATGACTATGTCGGTATTCTCTGGATATCCGCCGCGTCACAAATAACCGGTCGGTAGTGCTCCCCTGCCGGGCTCACCGCCATCATCTGCGACCATCTTACCCCAAAGGTACCGCACCGGGTCCACCATGCACCTGCAGATGGTTCATCATCCTCGAATCGGGTATATGATACCGCTCAAGAACCGAGAAAACCCATGGTGGACACCACGCACATCATATCACGAGAAAACCGCAACTTACATTTTTAAATGGTAATAGGTTCTTAAAATCCTTGCGGTTTCTCTAAAACCCATAAATCTCATAAATACTGAAATTCTCGAGAAGAATCACAATATGTAAGCATGTCGGTATTGATGGATGTATATGATACGATAGTATATACCATGCAAAGTACGGCCAGAAGCTATGCATGAATCATGATGCAATGAGGTATGTATATATGACTAACAATCCTACGTATCCATCCTAATGAAATGACTATAAAGGTATAGGTTTACAGATCATATATGATGCAATGCACAGATACCGATTCTAAGCAAGTTCTATAGTGTTCATGACATAGCAATTATCAAAAGCGTGTGTGTTCGCTTGAATAGTGCACGTTGCATGAACCAATGGTAATGGTGCAAATGTCCTCTGAGATACTATCATATATATATAATGACGCAATGCAATGAGGGGAACAACTAGGAGACCACGCATATAAATTTAAGCACTACTAGAAATCCTAACAATCGGGCGGCTCGCTCCATCCAGACGATTCCCCCGTAGATGTGTACATCTACTCACCGGAACACCTCGGCTAATTTGATCCGATTTTAGCTCTTCCAATTCCGTGCCATATCTAACGCCTCTGCACCCGAGCCTAGAAACGTACACAAGTAAATAAGAGAATAAATATATAAATAGTCACGGACATAAACAATACAAGTCAACCACGCTCACTAACTAAACGCGCACGCACTTGGTACACAAAACGTGCTCGCGACAACGCCACAAATCACAACTAGGGTCGCAATACGTGAAAACCACTAATCCTAGTACCCACTCATGCTTGTTGCGCATTCACAATATTCTAAATATTATATGAAATAGGTAGAAAACCATCAAAACCTCAAACTTAACAAAAATCGATTTAATCCAAAAACCTAGTAAGTATCTTTTAACCATTCTAGTACAAATCTAGATGTTTTAGGAATTCTAGTGGCCACAATAATCACTTAATATTTTAATTAGGTCATACAAATATTAACTAGAATTTAATCTCACTTATTTTTAGATTAATCAAAAAGTTAGTTTGTAAAAATACTTAATTAGGAAAATTTAAAAATAACAATTAGCAACTTAACAACTAGACTAGATTTTGCATGTCTAAACATGTTGACTACTCATCACAACCATTACCAAATAATAAAAACCCTAATTTGATCACAAACCCTTTTCTTTAAATCTCAAATTACAAATTAGAACCAAATTAATATCTAAACAAGTTAGCTTAAAGCATTTAACCAACAAATTAAACATTGGGTTAAGATTTTATACCTCATAATTTGAGATCTAACATGTAACTTGGCCTCCCAAATTGCTCTCTTTCTCGTTGATCCAAGCTAGATTTGAACAAAGAATAATGGGTAAGGATTTAATTTGGAGTTTGTGGGATTTTGTGTGGATTTTTTAGTGAATTTGGAGGATTTTTTGAAGTGAAGAATGTGAGGATTTTAGAGAGGGGGGGGGCTTGTCACGACCCAAAATGTGGATGTGACCGGCACTTAGATTGTAGTATATCAAAAGATATGCATCAATTTAAGTACCAGTCACATCCACATTTTGGGTCGTGACAGGGCTGTCCCTGGCTCAGCCACATGCAGGGAGAGAAAGAGAGTGTGAAGTGTGTGAGTGTGTGTAGAAGCATCCCCCCATCCAATCATATATTACATATATTTTAATTATCTTATTTTATCTTCTTTTCGAATTAAACCTAGATTTTAGAAGTGAAATGGGATGAAGAAATTTGGTGGGCTGCAGGGATAGTCTCGGCCAAGTAAGGGAGAGGGATATGTGTCGGTGTATATAGAATTTTCCAAGTCAGACAAAGCCCAATATCACATATATTAACTGTCACGACCCAGAAATTAGTTAATGACCGGCACTTAAATCACGCAATGTCTAAAGGCGCAACGTAAATTAAATAAGCTGAAGCCCAGCAATCTAAACCTTTTAAAAAAAATTAAAGAGGTGAAGTTTTAAAATAAAGGTAAGATGAAATGAAAAGTTTTTCTTAAATGCATAGATAAAGGAACATGATAAATGCAAGTGGAGTTACTAGTTGAAAACATGTTTCGTCTTTTAAAAATTTGGGCAGCACCTCCTTTATATATTTTGATCCAAAGCCACAAATACTTGATAATATAAAAGGCATCCCCAAGCGGGAGCTAGCTCTTCGCCAATCGGCGGAATCACAACCACGTAAGTCATAAAACATGTATACGACGCCCAATGGTGAAGATCAACACAAAGGCTAATGAATAAAGCAAGACATTAACCCAATAAGCGAACATAAATCCTCGCTCTAAGTCTCACAACCACAAGTCTCACTAAGTCTTACCACTTATACAAATACTAGTTTCTGATTTGATGGAGTTAACTAGATACAACAGGAATAAAAAATACAAGAAGGGTACGGTCCAACATGTACCACCTACCAAAGCAAAACACCCGAATGCAGCTATGTGCCAGCGATGCCGCTACTGATCCATGCGATCAACCTGCAAGAACTGTAGCACAATGGGGGTGAGTTGCCAACTTGTGAGTAGAAAACATTATCAGGTAGAAATCGAATAAACAACGACTCCTAGGTCAACTATGTCGTAAAGATAATACTATGATATCTAGGGTGACCGTATCTGCATATGTGCCAACAATATAATCAATGCCTATCAGCATATGTATAACATCTATGTGTCTATCCATGACAGAACAACATCATGCATGTAAATATCATGAAAGCATATGCATGAAAATATGAGGATATAAATCAACGTGTGTCCATCAATGACACATCAAATCATGGAACCTGAGTGTCCAACACCGACACTCGAAACATTATGAAACCCGTGTCCAGCATCGACACGTAAATCCTCATATCTCAGGCGCCGCATCCTCAGATCGGCCCTCAGGCGCCGCAATACTCTGGTCGGCCCTCATATCCATCTCATGACTCCGGTCGGTATCCTCCAGATAACCGCCAGGTCCAGATACTATCACCGGTGGATAGTAGTCCCTATGCTAGGCTCATCGTCATCCCCATGAAATCTCTCTCTTGCCCCGGGGTACTATACCGGGTCCACCATGTACCCGCAGACGGTTCATCCACTCCTTGAATCGGGTCTCAAAAACAAATCTCAGAACCAAGAAAACTCATGGTGGACGTCTCGAAATATCATATCAAGAGGAACTGGGTTTTTAAAACAATATATACTTTCCTTTGAAATAACCACGGTTCTCAAATCCAGAAACCTCATGAAAACAGCATCTCAATGCATATAATCGTAAAGCATGATGTATGCAAACATATAGCAGAAATATGAGCATATCCCGTATATCATGCGACAAGGTATAGTGGTGTGAGCCTAGCAATATATAGTAATTCTACTGTGTAAGTGACATAGCAATTATCGATGATGAAGTGTGTGAGCCGGCCAATCTGTGTAAGTGTAACATACGCATCATTGATAATGGTGTAGGTGTACTAGCACAGGTATGTGTAATACAATGAGAATATCATGAACGTAGCATAAAGTAAATCGTGAGCGCAATGCTATAAGGTATACTTCTCTATCACATATCCGAGTCGGTGAATCTATCAATCGGCATCCAGCCTCACAACATCACGTACGGTATAATCCATCATACGGCATCCTCTAGTCAAGGGTATGGATCAATCATCATAAAACTCAACACGTACAGTAAATCATCGTATGGCGGCATTAAACCATTAGGGATCCTATCAACCTATACGACAATGAGGGTACAGACCTAACGTCTCGTACGACATATCACTCATGATTCACAACATTATATATATTTATATACCTATATCCCGGGTCGTATCCATAACAATCTCATATCAGGGGACCGGCAAAGGTATCAATCATCTCTTATCGACTCGCATCCGTATACTGACATATCAATCAAGTCATCATATTTCATCGAATATTCTTTTCATCACATTAAGTCGTCTTACATCAAGTCAATTTTATATACACCTTCTACCTTATTAATCTCGTGTCATGCTACTCTAAATTTCTTACTTATTCTCGTGCACTACCTATTGTTATATATCGTGATTTACATTCACTTTTCATATCCTTATATATAACTTCGAGACATTATTTCTATCATATCATGTCAAAGAGTCATATCCCTATAGCTTTCATCTCATATCTCGATATATATATTCAATCATTCATATCATCTCTAACTATCTTTCTAACCCTATCCATAGTTTTCTAATCTAAGTTTCATTAACCATATTCTATATATCGGTTTCCATCAAAACTTGCGGGGGTGCTATACGCCATCCACCCGACTTCCCCTGTAGATATAAATCTACTCACCTTGATCCTTGCTTGCCGAAGTCGATGATGCCATGCTCCATCGTCTTGGAATCCACGCGAATGTACCTATAATAAATACATAGTCGCGATGTTATTAAAATCAAGTCCAGAAAACCAATATGGCACACGGTGCGCTCATAGATTAGAACCTATATCCTACGTATGCAAACACAACCAAACAACACTCGTCGTTGACGTATAAACATCCAACGACCCAATACAATATCAAATACTAAAACCAAGAATTCCAAAATACGGAAAACATAGCCAAAAACGCCCCAATGTGTTCCCAGATTTTACTCAGGTTACATTGGGACAAAACTAGCAAGTAAAGGGTGTTGTATATGGAGTATGTGGGCTACTGAACTGACCTAGGCACCAAATACCACAACTTGGCCAGCCACACACACTAGAAATCCGGCGAGCTAGGCCAGAAGTGTTCCGTTGGGGTACGTCTTCTCAGGGTGGTCTCCTATTGGTCCAACTAGATCTCTGGAGTTGCTAGTTTTTCTCATAAACTTCCCAGGTCATCCCAGATTCCCTGTAGGCACACAATTAATACAAAACCGACACGGTGTTTATCCTGAGTCCTTATTCTCTGTTTTTGGGCATAAAATCCACACTAGGGTCTTATAAACAGCCCCTAAATATCACCAAATCCACACCTTCACCCAAACCCCCTCTTGGGAATTCTAACTTCACAATTTCAACCTATAATGCAAGAAACTAAATACTAAACTAAATGAAAGGAATTATATCTCACTTAGGCAACTCAAGAAAAACCCTAGCTTCCCAAAGTCTTCAAAATCCAACTTTGCTTGATCCAATGTGTTGAGGATGAGGTGGGGATCAACTTTTGTGAAGGGAGTATAGGGTTTTGATGAAGATTTTGAGATGGGTCATGAGGGTAGAATGAGGGAGCTCGAAGATGAAGAAGGAGAAGAAAAATGATGGGGGAAAAATGAATGAGGCAGCCCTCTCTCACTCTCTTCTTATTCTCACCCTCTCACACTCATGTCTCGCTCTCTCTCTCTCTCTCTCTCCAATCATTCTCATTTTAACCCTTTTCTCTTTTTCTCACAAAAATAGACATAATACACATAAAACAACACAAATGCAACAACATGCAACAAAATACAACATGACATGGTGCACTAGCCATAGGAAAATGTAGAAACACGGATTTGGCCTAATCGCGATTAGTAGTGCACTAATCGGGTTTAATTTTTAAACTGCATATAATTAATTATAAAATTGCCAAATCCAATAAATATATTTTTAAATGAATAAATCGTTTTAATCTTCAATTATTTCACAAATATTGGTATATATTTATACCTTTAACGAAAACCCCAATTTCGCAAATCGGATAGTTTTCGAGAAATATATTATTTTAATATTAAATTCCAAAAATAATATTTTATATTTTCCGAAATGTTACATTAACCACTTATCTTAATTATTTAATTTTATTTTATTTATAACCTAAACTTCTCTAGAACTTTGGAGTCAAATTGAGAAGGAGGTAACATGTTACAAAATAAATTCTAAGTTGTCATGGTTTAAAATTGTGTAATTAACCCATCCAATCTGTAATTACCACTAATTAAATGTATAAATGAAAGCTTAAAATAATATTAAATTAATTAATTAAGGAAAAATATTTAAGTAAACTAACAATTTATAAGTGACTAATTAAAAACAAATACTAGCAATTACATAGTTAAAATAGGCGTATTCAAGTCTATGTTGAAAAACAATTATAGTTACATTTTACGGAAAATACGAGTTATATTACCGGTTATCAGAAAATTCACCTAAAGGATTTTTCAGAACGTTACAGTTGCATGTTGTTTTATTGTATTTATGATATTTGGTTTTAAAAGAGAAAATAAAATAGAAAAGAGAAAGCATGGGAGAATATAATAATAAGCATGGGCATGAGAGGGAGAGGGAGAGGGAGAGTAGCATGGCTCCTACACTTGACATTTCCCTTCATTCTTTTCCTTCATCACTTTATTTCTTCATCTCACCATTTCCTCACATCCTTCCTCCACCTCCTTTACTTCCATGGATCACCTCAAAAACCTTGCCAAAACCCCACACCAGCTTCATTAAAAATGATCCACACCTCATCCTAAACTTTTTGGACCTTTCAAGTTTGGATTTTGGAGACTTTGGGCATCTAAGGTTTTTCTTGAGTTGCATCCATGAGGTATAACTCCACTTCCCACCTTATAATTAGTTTCTTAGATTTATAGTTTAGTTTAGAGTTTGATTAAGTGTGGATTTGTGATCTTAGAAATTTCCAAGTTAAGGTTTAGTGGGAAACTTGACTTGTAATTGGTAAATTAAGGTGTAGTGAGTGTTTGCAAACCCTTAGTGATGTTTCGCTGGCCAAGAACAGAGATTAGAATCCGATAAACGAACTTAGGATTTACCCCGTATCGGTTTTGTGAAGTTTTGTTTGCCTACAGGGAATCAGGAGCAACCTGGGATGTGTATAAGAAAAACAAACAACTACATTAACCTAGATTAACCACTAGAAGACCACCACAAAAATACGAACCCATATCCCTTCTGTATAGCCGGCGACACCGGATTTTGAGGCAATCTTGCCGGATCCCCTTCTTGCTATGGTGTTTGGGTTTTACCTGTAACTCAATTTCCTTATAACTTATCCCCTATACTTGCTTATTTAGTCCCAATTAACCTGAGATAAAATCTGGGAGCTGTTTGTGAGTTCTTTGGCTTTGTTTTCCCGTTATTTGAATTCATGGTTTTGGTATTTGGATTTGATTTGGTCGTTGGACGTTTGTACGTCAACGACGAAGGTTGTTTGATTATTTTTGCATGCGTAGGCTATAGGTTCTAACCTATGAGCGCACCGTGTGCCGTATCGGTTTTCGGACATTGATTTTAATGTTATTGCGACTGTGTATTTATTGTAAGTACCTTCGCGTGGGTTTCCGAGACGACGAAGCACAACGACTTCGGCCTAGCGAGGAGATTGCATGTGAGTAGATTTATATCTACGGGGGGAGTCGGGTGGATGGCGTATAGCACCCCCGTAATTATAAAATGGAAACCGATATATAGAGTATAGTCGGAGAAACCTATACTAGGAAACTATGGATATGATCAAAATGTTAGTTGGAGATGATATGAATGATTGAATACATATATCGAGATATAAGATGAAAGCTATAAGGATATGACATGAGATCGATGAATTTGATAAGATTGAGATAGATATGTTATGGGATCGGTAAAATATGATAAATATATATAAGATTACTTGATGTGAGATGTTGATGTGATGAAAAGAGAATATGATGAAATAAGATGACTTGGCTTAATATGTCGATATACGGATGAGAGGCGATATGTGAATATAGATACTTTTACCAAGACATGATATGAGATTGATACGGATGTGACTTGAGATATATATATATATATATATATATATATATATATATATTTATGAGGAAAATGAGTGATATACCGTATGGGACGTTAGATCCGTACCCTCATTGTCATATAGGTTGATAGAATCCGTAATTGTTTAATGCCGTCGTACGATAGATTACCGTACGCGATGAGTTTTACCTTATGATTGATCCATACCTTTGACTCGAGGATGCCATATGATGGATTATACCGTACGTGATGTTATGAGGCTGGATTGCCCATTGATAGATTCATCGACTCGGATATGTTATAGATATTTTAATCCCTTAGGTAGATGTTAGATTAGATACATATATTTTATAATGCGGCGCTTAGGGTTTACTTTTCTGCTGCGTTTATGATATTCTCATTGCATTGGATATATCGGTGCTTCCATTATTTATTATGATATCGTCTGCTAGTACACCTGCACAATTATCGATGATGCGTATGTTACACTTACACAGATTTGCCGGCTCACACACAATCATCATCGGTAATTGCTATGTCACTTGCACAGTCAAACTTCTATATCATGCCATTACTCTTAATTGTTCAGTATTACCACATGACTCGTTGGCATGACATACTGATATGCTCACATCTTTATTCTGTGTTGTATGATATACTGATATGGTCACATTTCTGCTCTATGTTTGCATCCATCATGCTTTATAATTATACGCATTGAGATGTTGTTTTCATGAGATTCTGGATTTTGATAACCGTGGTTATATTTCAAAAAGAAAGTATGTATTGTTTTAAAAACCCGGTTTCTCTTGATATGATATTTCGATGCGTCCGCCATGAGTTTTCTCGGTTCTGAGATTGGTTTTTCCGTTTGCGGGTATATGGTGGACCCGGTATGGTACCCCGGGGCAAGAAAGGTATGTTGTGCAGTAGACGATTATCCTGGCAAAGGGACTACTACCTACCGGTGATTGGTTGGACCTGGCGTTTATCCGGAGGATACCGACCGGAGTCGTGAGATGGATATGGGCCGTCGTGAGATGGATATGGGCCGATCTGAACTAACGGAGCCTATGGGCCGATCCGGACTGACGGAGCTCGAGATATGAGGATTTACGTGTCGATGCTTGACACGGGTTTCATGATATTTCGAGTGTCGAAGTTGGACACTCAGGTTCCATGACTTTGATGTGTCGTTGATAGACACACGTTGGTTGATATCCTCATACATACATGCATATGCTTTCATGATGTTTCAAGTGTCAATGTTGGACACTCAGGTTCCATGATTTTGGTTGTGTCATTGATGGACACATGGATGGTATCCACCTGCATATAGGCATATGATTCAGATGCTTAATTGTATATGTCATTGTCATTGATTATATTGTTGACATATATGCATACATGGTCACCCTAGATATCATAGTATTACCTTCTTGATATGGTGACCTACGAAATCGTTGTTTTATTCGATTTCTACCTACTGATGTTTTCTACTCATGAGTTAGCAACTCACCCCCGTTGTGCCACATTTCTTGCATGTTCGACCGCTTGGGATCAGTAGCAGTATCGCGGGTACACAGCTTGCATTCGGGTGTTTTGCTATGGTAGGTGGGACACATTGGATCGTGCCCACTCTTGTATTTATTATTTCCTATTGTATCTAGATAAACTCCATCAATCAGAAACTAGACTTTGTATATATAGTGGACTTAGACGGACTTGTGTGGTTACGAGACTTAGAGCGATGGGTATATGTTTGCTATGTATGGATTTAATGTCTTGCTTTATTCATATTATTCTTTCTGGGTTGATCTTCGCTGGTGTACATCGTATACATTGCTTGCATGGTTTTGATTCCGCCATTTGGCGAAGAGCTAGCTCCCACTTAGGGATGCCTTTTACATTGTTATGTATATGTGGTTTCGGTTCAAAATATACAAGGGAGGTGTGTTCCCGCCAAAAAAAATTCTACGCAAAAGAGTCCAAGATATCAAATGGCAGCGATACGCTTAAGGAAATGCGAACCAGTATCTTTCGGCCTGTATTATGATAAACTCCCGAAGGAGGAACTGTTAAATTCTGATGTTATCAAAAGCCTCTCGAAAAATCCTTCGATTTGATATATTATGGGCTTGATAATTCATCCGGGTTTATGAGCAAATATGCTATGCACCGTTCCCTGATTAAAAATCAGGAATTACCTCAATGAGGTATCACGTGCTCACACGTGACCAATGGTCACGTGTTGACACGTGATAGTTAAAATAGAAATAAAAACAAACGGCTGAAGAAGGACCCAATTGAAGGTCACGTGCTCACACAAGACCAATGGTCACGTGTTGACACGTGATAGAAATAAAAACAAACGGCTGAAGGGGAACCAATTGAGGGTCACGTGCTCATACATGACCAAGGGTCATGTGCCAGCACGTAACAGGCTTTGAAAGCCTTACAGTTTAATAGAATTAAAATTCTAAATTTCTCTAAATCTTTCCAAATAAGAATTAAAATTCTAAATTTCTCTAAATCTTTCCAAATGGAAAAAGATTATGGGGACCGTTGGATTAAAAATCCAAGGGTGATTAAAAATCACCAATTTATGGAAAGATTTTAGACAAGAAAAGATTTCCCTAAAAATATCACCAGAAATAACAAACATAATATCTTGGGATTTAAAATCCAACGGTGAATAAAAATTCACTTAATGGTCTAAAGGATCATATTAATCATAAAACCAATTAAAATCTTTCAATGAAAGATTGACAAAACAAATTGATTCTTTTCTTTCTCCTATAAATAGGAGCCAAAAAAAGTAGAGAATGGATCTACTTTTTTGAGAGAAGAACAGAGAGAAAAAAAGAGAGGAGAATTTAATTCTCAAGAGAGAAAAGAAGAGAGGAGAATTTAATTCTCAAGAGAGAAAAGAAAATTTCTTCAGAAGAGAAAAGAAAACCCTATGTGAGAAAAGAAAGGGGATCAAAACTTCAAAAAAGAGAATTTAATTCTCAAATCTAAGAGTTTAACTCTTCTGTAAAAAAAAAAAAGAACTTAGTTCTTTCTTTGGTTGAAGATCTGCAAAGTGCACATCTCCCTATAGGTTGAGAATTTAATTCTCATCGGGTCGAGATCCAACCATGCAGATCTAAAACATAGAGGAGGAATTTAGTTTTGAGAATTTAATTCTCACAAAGTTATAGGAATTTAAATCCTCCAAGATAAAATTAGGTTTAACCCTATATGAGAATTCAATTCTCCAAAATTATAGGAATTTAATTCCTTCAAGATGGACAGAACTAGGGTTTAACCCTAATTGAGAATTTGATTCTCTCAAGCTCACAGGAATTTAATTCCTCTTAAAATAAAATTAGGGTTTTACCTTATGCCAGAACTTGATTCCTTACATATATGGGAGTTTAATCCCCACAGAAGGAAAATTAGGGTTTAACCCTATCTAAGAATATAATTCTTTAAAAGAAAATAGGAATTTAATTCCTCTAAAGTTATTGCTAGGGTTTAACCCTATGAAGAATTTAATTCTTAAAAAGGATAAACATATCTTCAAACAGGCAAAGAACTAGGGTCACGTGCCCCACGTGACCCCTGTAATGACCCACAGAAATGAGAAGGAAAAAGTTCTGAGGCAATACCTCACGTGCTCCACGTGACTCCCGGAACACAGATAGAAGAAATAAAAGAAATAAAAGTCTTGGGCGCTCTCACGTGTTCCCACGTGACCCCTTGGCTGATGCTCTAACAATCAGCGCACTAATCCTCCTCACGTGTCAGCACGTGATGCTCCAAAGAAGATATAAAAAGTGTTTAACGCTTACTTACAGAAAGAAGGAAAGGAGATCTGGTCCTACCTTTGGGTGCCCTCACATGTCCCCACGTGATTCTTCTTTTTAGTATTTTAAACACTAATTCAAGAGCTTCATTCCCAGTGTTTAACACTGATCATCTTATAGTGTTTAACACTAATTTGAGAGTCTTATTTCTAGTGTTTAACAATGATTACTGCTAGTGTTTAACACTAATTCAAAAATCCTATTCCCAGTGTTTAACACTGATCATCTTTTAGTGTTTAACACTAATTTGAGAATCTTACTTTCCAGTGTTTAACACTATTATTCTCTAGTGTTTAACACAAATCTGAAAGCTTTATTTCTAGTTTTTAACACTGCTGCTCCCTATTGTCTAAACACTATTTTTGGCCAATCTGGCTAATTTTCCAGAGGCAAAGCCTCTCCTTCAATTGAATCTCAAAATTGAGGAAATCAAAGATGAAAATAATGTGGACTAAAACCAGACAAATGTCAAGTAGTCCAATAAAGGGTCAAATTCAGTTGGACTTAGCCCAAGTTGGCCATAAGTTCTCAATCCAGACTTAACTGAGCCAATAGGCTCACAATATAATTAATTGGTCTTGGTTCCAAAATTGGGCTACAGATCATTTAATCTACCTTGGTTCAAGGGTACATCTCTTCACTCCTTTGATATTTGTCGTTGTAATTGCTCAACGTCTTCAAAGAGGTGATGGGTCCCAACAACCATACATTTCACGGACTGTGGGGTCCTTAAACTCATGGACTATGATGTCCTTAACCTTGACCGGGATGTCTTAAAATTAACAATGGACTGTGGGGTCCTTAAACTCATGGACTATGATGTCCTTAATCTTGACCGGGATGTCTTAAAACTAACAATGGACTATGACGTCCTTAACCTTGACCGTGATGTCTTAAAACTAACGCCGGACTATGGAGTCCTTAAACCCATGGACTATGATGTCCCTAACCTTGACCGCAATGTCTTAAAACTAACATTGGACCGCAATGTCCTTAAACTACCTATCGACCGTAATGTCATTAAACTAAACAATAGAGCCCCCCAATTGCTCTCTTGTCGGATCTAAACGATCCCATTAAGTTGATCTTATTCTAAAATTAGACTAACGTATCCTTAACAAACGTTTAAGTTGATCTTAGCCTCAAATAAGGCTAACGTATCCTTAAACACAAACCGCCCCCCCCCAAACCCAAATCTAAGAAAGATACGGATTTGGACTAGTCCACGCCCTACGGGCGACAACATAACTTAGTCTCCATTTACAATCCACGGGCAACCACAAACAAAACAAACACCCACGACACGAAGTGACCAGCTGGAGAAGGAGAAACTTGTTACCCGATGCGGTAGCGTAATTAACTGCAGGGGCTTGCGCCTATAGGGAAGAGCGTCCCCACAATCAAAAACCCCTCAAACGAGGGGGAATCTGACGAAGTCTGCTACATCGGACGCATCCGTTTAAACCTTCGATACACGTTGCCATAAATCAACTTTGCATCTTCGGAGAGGTGGACGGATAGCACCTATTAGCATCTGCCCCGAATTTCAGGCAAGACGCCCATCGCGTCTTCGTCGCGTCCTTCGGAGGGGAACAAGGTGTTGTACAAATTTTTATAAAAAGACGAAAAATGTTCTCAAATTTAGTACACTCTACTTGCATTTTTCTTATATCATTAGTTATGAATTTATAAATAAACTTTATTTCATTATACCATTATTTCATAACTGCACCCTCTACTATTTTTCGTAAAAAGATTTAGATTTTCTGGGCTTCGGCTTAATTGAATTACGTTACGCCTATAGACGTCGCGTGATTTAAGTGCTGGTTGTTAGTGATATGTATGCCATAGAGACCATTACTGTACATAAGATGTATATTGTAGTGGATGCTTGGACATATATAGGGAGGTCATTCTTGCTCGACATGATAGCACGCTATCTGGTTGCTCTTTATCTTAACATGTACTCTGATTGTCTCTATGTTACATATTGATAAAGCTCTTTGGATATGTACTCGACTATTAGGACTATGATGAGATCATACTAGTGGGGCCACGGTAGTCGACGAGTACATCCTATAACTGTTCCTAGTCGAGGGTGTATCGAGACAGGGCATCGATATACCAAAGTAGACTAGCGTATGCGCTTCTTGACCCATATGATGGGCGATGGATGATCCCATATCCATTGGTGTTTGACATCAGAGATGGTATGCGGGTGCTCAGTGGAGACTGGGTACACTGTACGGAATCGCCGAGAACTCCCAGATGGTATTATACCTCACGTCAGATGGTAGTTCTCTGGTGACACTTGTGCAGGTTAGTCTGTAGACCCGAGATCGTCATAGATTCTTGTGTGATTCCTACTGTGCTTTGATTTCCACCTTACCATGTGCAAGAGGGCGTGCAAAACGGTGGTTTTTAGGTACAGCCCCGAGTCACATGGAGGCAATGAGCGATAGGAAGGGTTTCGTCTCTCCCGGTATTTGGGGTTGATGTTGCGCTGTGCTCGATTGGCCATAACAGGGAAGTCCCTGGACAGGGCTGATTTAGAGATTTACTGGTAAGTGTTACCAGTAGTTTCTCAACCCGTTATGAGCCTCACATCGGCACGACTTATTGGTTATTGGGGTCTGACATTTACCACCCCTAAACTTGATATGCGACATATCAGATGAGGAGACCGGACTGTACGGCAAGTGTTACCATTAAGCTTTTACAGGAGTTGGAGCGGGCTTGCTTGCTGATCTTCTGATCGCTCAATACCCGGGTAGCCGTTACGTCCAGCTAGTACTGTTGACGGCTTGTGGGTGCTTGATATGATCATCAACTACTGCCGATGTATTGACGAGTATTTAGAGTCCTACATAAAGCTTTTACTAGCTCAGGAAAAACGAAATAGGAGCGCATATGTGATATGTGCGGGACCGAGAATAATGCGTGTATATAATACCGTATTCTATTCTCGCGACTATTATATCGACCGGTTATATGTGATATAGCCGGGTTATCGAATCAAGTGTTGATTCGATAAGATGGTACATTTTGTGTTAGTCGGTTATATAGGATATAACCGGATTATTAAGTCAAGTGTTGATTTAATAATTTAGTGTATAATTGTATATGTGATATACTAATTTACATTAACTAACATTGGTTCACTTAAGCATTTGTTTTTCTCACTTGTGCACAACTTAATATATATGTGATATATATTTATTTGTGTTCATTTTGTATCATGGTTGTTGATACAACTTACATGGGTGTATAAGACTTATACCATACTAATTATAGTGTTAGGTTTTTATATTTAAAGTAATTCTAAAATTAGTGGATAATGAGCTCACATGCATGAAGCTTCATGAAGTTTTGGGTTGCATTGACTTAGTCTACTAATTTTGTTTTACTTGAGATATTAATTAACCTAACCATTATAATGTAGCCATGGTTATATCTCTACATGAGTTAGTATATGATACCCACTCACCCATGGTTAGCTCTCTCTCTTGATTAGTTTTCATTCTCATTTTATTGAGCTCATCTTCTTCCTCCTTCAAATACTTGCTAGGGTATGATAAAGAGAGAGAAATAATGTGAGAAAAGAAATTCTAAAGTGAACCCATTTCCTATTTCTCCATCCTCTACTAGATCAGCACTTTAGTATAGGGTGTTTGCTTCACTTTTATGAAGTGGTAGCTTGAGTTCGTATTCCCTCGACGTAGATCATCTTCGGCCTCGAAGACTTCAAGCAAAACCGTTGCCCTCTTCTCATGGAGCCGTCCGAGAGTCCGGGAGTTCGATGATCGCAGCGAAGGGACTACAACAAGGAGCTTATGAAGTGAAGGACTGATCTTCAAAGGTTGTATTTCGTATTCACTTAGTTGTAATGATATTTACTTGCATGTGTAACCCTAATTATCTAGCAAAGATCTTGTTTATGGTTGTTCGGCACGGCTAAAATTTTAATCGGGCATGGTTGATGCCTTCTTAACCCTTGTTAGAGTGCCTAGTAACCCTACACCGGTCACATGCTAAATTATGCGTCGTGACAGTATAGTACTTGTTTGTATATTACATTTTGGATGTTTGGGATATATACACGCATTTATGACAGTCTTGCTCGATATAGTAGTATGCTACTTGGTTTGTATCTATCTTAATATGTGTATATGTTTCTTTTAACGTATCGCTAATATATATTGATAGAGCCCTTAGGATCTTTGCTTGACTACCAGCGTTGTGATGGCAGTCACACTAGTGGGGGCTAGGTAGTCAACAAGCACATCCTTACGTAGGTCCCTAGTCGCAGGATTATCAAGACAGGGCAACGATGCTCCAGAGTAGACCAGTGTATACGGTTCTCATCCCAAGAGGGGAGATGTTCTGTCCCACAGCAATCAGTACGTCGTACTGGAGATAGTATGCAGGTGCTCATTAGGTTATGAGTTACACTGGATGGACTCATGGGAAACTGCTGTTGGTAATATACCTATCGTCAGGTAGCAGTTTCCAGGTGACATGTGTACAGATTAGTCCGTCGATTTGACACTGCTACTTTGCCTCAAGAGTGTTCCCACTATTCTTAGATTACTACCCTACGACGGCTCTGCTGAGTCGTGCAAATCGGTAGTAGTTGGGTGCAGTCCCGAAGCACTTGGAGGCAGTGGCGGTTAGATACGATTCGTCTATCCCGGTATTGGGGGTTGATGTCGCGCTTTTTCCGGAAAGCCATTACACAAAGTCCCTGGTCAGGGCAAGCGAGATTTGTTGGTAGGGATTCCAGTAGTTTCTCATGGTGTTTTTGGCCGTACTCCGACACGACTTATTGCACTATTAGGGGTCTAACGCTTGCCGCCCCCTAGGACCGATATGAGACACTCTTAAACGAACAGACCGGACTGTATGGAGATTGCCACAGACAGGCTCAGTAGGGGACGGATGAGTTTGCTCGTCGACCTTCTTATCGACAGATACCTGGTTGTCTGTTACGTGCAGCTAGTACTGCTGACGCGCTTGTGTTTAAACCCACTGCCAGCGTACTGTTGAGTCTTTAGAGTCCCACGTAGAGGGTTTCCCAGCTTCGGGCAAAACGTATAGAGGTCGTATGGTTTCACGACAGGATTCGATCACATACGTGTACTTGTGCGCATATGATGTTCGGGCGGACAATACTACTGGGCTTTGGTTTAAGCCGGATCCTAGTATATGATTATTGGATTAGTATCGTCTTATATTATTCATGTTTCTCGGAATACGGATCCGAGTATGTATATATGGATGAGAGGGACATTCTTGTAATTTGATCAAGATTGTTTTTGGAGAATGACACCTCAATTAGGGTTTTTCTTTTTTGATTAATTCTTTTGTGAGATGGAGGAAATGAGAGAGGAAACTTTGTGGTATTTTTGTGAAATAGGAATAGGGTTTCATATTGACTTTCTTGGACTCATATGAGATTTGTTGACTTAGATATTTTGAGATATTTGTGTGAGATATTTTCGTATGGTTTAAAGTCTAAAACTCTAGCCATTTTTCACTTAATTTTTTTCACTGGAGAAAACTACAGATACTTTTCTCCCTCTCATTTCCTCAAGCTTTCTCCATCTCTTTTCAAACCCTAACCATCTCTTGATTTGAGAATCCTAAGGTTTGTGAGACTACTAGACTCCTAATCACTCTCTACACATCCTAGGCTACTTAGTTTAGCACACCAAGTGACCTAGTTATCTCAAGTTAGAGGTTAAGCTCAAAGTCAGAACTCTCGGGTGGATCTTCTACGATTTGGAGAAGACGACGGGGAGACGGGGAAGCACGATCCGTTCTCACATCGAGGATCTCATAAGGTGGAGAAGGACAGCGAGGAGGTGTAGGACAACAAGAACTTGAGGTATAACTTTCTCACATAGTAGTTAAACCTCTAAGCTAGATTGTTAGTTAGGGTTTAGTATCGATCCTGGATTTTAGTCGATGTTACGAAGCTTATAAAAATCGTTTTTTGCAAACTCCGCCACCTTGTGAACACATGAGATGCGTGGCATCGACTTACAGTGGTATCAAAGTCGACTAAACCATAACTAATAGGTTAAACGACAACTAAAACTACAAAACCGAAATGACCCGAAAACATCGAAACGTAGATCCTTGTTTCTGTTGATTTTTTACGAGGCTCTAAAAATTATTTTGGCAACTGCAGAGTACTCCTTCACCTGTAAAGTGTAACCTGGACCGGCTACATTGCCTGAAAGTCCGGCCTCACCGGTTTTAGTGCAGGGAAATGCTTCGTGTTTTGGTCTGTTGTTTTGTTACTTAGATCTAGTGTTTCGGGAGTTGTTTATTTTTTCCAATTTTGAATATGCTGTCAATTCTTCACTGTGGCAATACGGGGTGTTTCGAAGTCGCAGTTTAAAGTCGTTTAATGTTTCAAGTTGTGATATATATTTTCGTAAACTTCCGCTAATTTCTATATGTCGGTTAGTTGGGGGTTGCACATTTCTGTGATGTTTGGTTTTTGTATATGGACTTATTGGATCGTCGTGAGTGAATAGCCGGGGATGTGAGACGAGAGTTTCTTTCATTCAAATGTAAATTGTAATTTGTTGTGATATTTTTTCACGGGGCACATCCGGGTTGAGGTTGTATCCACCGTTGTATTATTTCATTTACTGTTTATTACTCCTAAGATAGACCTAAGGTGGGGTGCACAAAGTACCGGGTACTTTGAAGTGTCAATTCTCCTACTCACGTTGATGAGGGAGGTTGCTTCACTTCGGGTATTTGGCGGGTAGTTTGCCGCACCCGTAGGGGTCTGGGGTAGGGTTTGGCTATTCATCACGACCGTTGAATCCGTCTTTCGTTACAGGCTTAAACGAAGCGCGAAATTCCTAATATATCCAATGTGTTCATCTGTGATCTGGAATGCCTATTATTGCGTCTGACGAATGGATATTATTTTATTATATATATATATAATAGACGTTGCTTATGTTTTGCATCCACGCTAGTCCAGCCCCCAGCTCTGGCGTTAGTTATCGAACCTAATGGTGTAAGACGAGGCCCCGTAGCGAATGTGGATGACATAAGCGTACGTTGTATTTTCGTCTTTTTCTGCAATGGTAGGTTAATTGATGGGACTACATTACATTAATGAAAAGCAAATAAACCAAAGCTGAATCATTGGATGGATTTTAAAACTACTCGGTTTTTTCAAAACAGTAAAACTTTTAAAATGCGGAGCTTAAACCACTCCTTTTAAGAGCTATCAGGTTCCTTCGATCACATCAAGTTCACTACGTTCACGGTTTCGCCAAAACCATTCATAGCCCTCCATCATTTCAATTGGACATTCAGTAGTATTCAAACTATGTATTTTGACCTTCGCCAAGGCATAGTGATTGGTAGCTGCTGAATATTCACCTATAGTATAGATAGATGCGTTGGTTTGGGGCAGTCGTACTGCTATTTTGGCCTTCGTCAAGGGTACGTACAGGTGGGTTCAAATTAACCAAGACAATCACGGGTAGAACTTAACATGTGACTTATGATATGTTGGCCTTCGTCAAGGTCATAAGAGCATGAGGCAAAAATCCACATCGAGAGTTTCTAAAGAAACTGAAACTTGCTAGTGTTGCATACCATTTGGAGTGTGATAATTTTGGTAGGATTCCTTCGACTTTATCACACGATGATATTTGGATCCCGATCCTACTGTGAGTATATGCTACTCCTCGAGAGATTTTTTCATTTAACAATCAATGCTATAAACCAAGTAGGTGTCTAGAAAGGTGTTAACGGGGTTACGCCTCCAGGGAAAAGAGGTTATTTAATTAAGGAACTTCGCGAAAGAGTCGTAAAACCTCCCTCGAAGTACTAACACTGTCCTGGCTGAATGGTTAAGCAAGTACTGTACGGTGAGATTAATCCTGACTAATTCTTCTTTTATGGTTTGAGGAAGGATTCGAGAAACAGTGGGAGCCATCCTGTTTAGATAAACTAAAAACCAATCTAAACTTGCAAGTGTATCATGCTAAAGTGTTTATTCTCTCTCTCTAATTACAGCAACCAAAGATGACAGGCCTTAAATTACTATTAGATAAAAATATATTGACAGGGCCAAAGTAGAAAGACTGGTTCAGGAATGTCAAGATGGCGATTGTAAGTGCCCGGCGGCGCCCCGGCCGTCAATCCGACGCCGGAATGCGGAAGCGATGATTTACTTTAAATTTTCTGAACCGGCACCACCACGCACTAAAACCCGGATCGGGCCATTAATCTAGTCCTAGCTAACTACAAGATGGGAAGAGAGATATACCGAGTGATCCGAGTCCTCCGGTCTTCTCGTCGTCGTCCCGATCTCCCGCGGAATCTCCGGTCTCCACCATGTCGCCGGAAGGGCACCACGTCGCCGGCTTCTTTTACGGGCTCCCACCTCTATACCGAGGCAACTCGGGCATGAAGTTGGCGAGTCGACGTGCCCAAGATTTGCTGTAGAATAATGTAGTGCTATCTGTCTCATTTGGGGTTGTAGGAGGTTGCCATTTTGGTGGAGGAAATGAAGTGGTGGATTTTTGTGATGAACTTGGGATTTTAGCAAGCATGAAGAGCAAAAATCCCACTCCAAAAAATGGACAGCCCCCTAATGAGCTTGGCCGGCCACAAAAATGAGAGGAGAGGAATGAGAGTGAGTGAAAACAAAAATGAGTGAGAGCCAACCATATCCAAGAGAGAGAAAAGGCTATCATGCAAAGAAATGATCACAAACCCAAACCCGCACTCCATCAACCAATCAACAACCATGATTGCTTCAAAAAGTCAAGCAATCATGAACTCAAGAAAGTCAAGGAATGGTGCCCCATCATGACTCTACAAAATGCAAAAACAACCCTACAAAATGCTTATTTGCACAATTGCAAATAAGCCCTCCTCCACCATTCTTCGGCCAATGAAAGATACAAAGAAATATGGCTGAAACGGAAAACAAACCGGCAACTCCAAAAACTGATCCCGTAATAAATTACAGGATAACCCCGCTACTGTGTATACACACCCGCATTTGTATTCCGACCGAAATACAAATGCAATGAGACAAAATCTACACTGTACTATACTAGGAACCGGCTTAAACCAAAGCCGGCTAGTATTATCCGTCCGATCATGATCCGTGCAATACCGCACGTATCTGATCGAACCCTGCCATATCTCCATACGGCCTCTACAGCGTTTCGCCCGAAAACTTGAACAACTAAATGTGGGGGACTCTAAAGACTCGTCAATACTATGGCTGTGGATTTAACCACTAGCACGTCAGAGGTATTAGCCATATGTGACGGGCCACCAGCTATTGACCAAAAGGGACGTCTGTGAGTGAACTCATCCTGACACCCTACTGAGCCTGTCAGTGACAATATCCGTACAGTCCGGTCCGTTCGTCTATGAGCATCGCATGGCGGGCCTAAGGGGTTGGTAAAAGTCAGACCCCCAAAAGCGGTACAAGTCGTGTCGGAGTAGCCCAGAACACCCTGAGATATGTTCATACCAGAATATTACATTTTATACCGCACATTCTTATGCTCGTGTGTTTATAGGTAGGTGCTTGTAATCCGTGTTTGTTACATATTTACAGAATACAGGTTTCCAGTACAAATATTGCAAATCAAGACAAAATCTCCACAGTTACACCAAATACAGAACATCTGTCACAGCAAATAAAAGCCAGGTTCCGGTCATCCATATCCGTCCAGTGCCGAGTACCAGTTCCAGAGACAAGACATATGACAGTGGTCATTCGTGTCTCAGACATGCACAAAGCACGAGGGGGGCAGCACAAGAATCAATGGGTGCGCGGAGCTCGAGAGAGAGAGAAGTCAAAAGTGAAGAAATGATAGCAATCTTGGACTAAGAAATCTGCAGATATTCTGGAAGACTTTTTGTGCAGTTTGTAGTTGTCAAACACGAGGAAAAAAGGAACCAGGGATAACCACAAAAGATGGTGGCCCAACTCATCAAGACGGCCGCGGTTCCGCGGCCTAAGCAGGCTTAGGCCGCGGAAACGCGGCCGTACTAGCTCTTCAGGTTGTCGTTTTTTAAGGGTAGTTTGGGTACTTCATTTTATGCCAGATTCTTGCCCTAGGGTTTCTGTAAGCAGCCTATAAATACTCCAGAACTGAGCTAAGCCAAGGGGTCCAATTTCATGTTCATTTCTTTAGCCTCTTTTTGTTAGTTTTAGTTCTTCTTCTTCTTCTTCTTCATTCTTCCTCCATGGAAATGTAGTGAGAGCATTAAGTGGATGTGAATAAAGATGAAGGTTTTTGTATTATTCTTTTTGTTTAGCTTCCCCCTTGATCTCTCTACCTTAACTTGATCTTGCAACCTCTTAAGTGAGCTTGCAAGTTTAAGCTTTGGTAATTGGTCTCAAGGGGTTGTATCATTTCATTCTCTTCTTAGTGCTTCATTTCACATGCGTTCTTTACCCTTCTCTTGATCTTGCAATCTCTTGATTGAGCTTGCAAGTTTAAGGGTTGGCTATTGATCCCATGCTTGTTTTGAGTTCTATGGTTCTTGTAATTACTTTCTTGCATTTTTCATTCTTGTCTTTAATTACTTGCAATTTATTACCATGCACTTTAATTACTTGCTTGTAATCTTTTCTTTTCTTTGTTCTTTTCTTTTGCTCTTTTTGGTTCTTTTTGTGAATGGTTGTAATTATTGTCGTTGTTAAGAATAAATATGGTATTGTAAGTTAATACTTCCTTGCTCATTTCCTTTTCCCGTTATTTTCCATTGAACTCCGCCCAAACGATACGCAAGCGCTCCGTTAGGCACCCTACCCTGACAAGGTAACGGTGATTCCTAACCGCGACCGGTTGCGTTCGGTTTGGCCGGAGGCGAAAGCAAGAGACAAGAACGGAAGGACAAGGGTAAATAAGCCGGATTCCACGAATACCGTGCTTAAATCCCCTAATCCACGTTGTTGCCGATTGCTCTAGCTTCAATTGGTCAAGACTCGGCTCAAAGGTTTTGAGTACGGATTTCTTTAGCTTACAATTTCGTATCTTTTTCTTAACAAATTTATACTTGCAAATATTACACATAGGTTAGACTGAACAAACTCATACAAATTCTTTATTGACTCGTCTAAGACAAGAACGGAAATACAACCATCTCCCTGTGGATCGACCCGTGCTCAACCGGCTAGCTGCAAGCGAAACCGTCCTGATCGCGGTTATACTTTAGAACTTTGAACATCCGACACGCGTTTGGCGTGCGATCAAATGGCGCCGTTGCCGGGGAGACTGTAGCGTATTTTCCTTCTTGTTATTCGGGTTAATATTATTTTTGTATATATTTATAAAAAAAAAATCTTTTTGTTATTTTTGATCATTTTTGTGGGCAAGAGTGCAGATTTTTGCAGATTTGCAAACTGCGATTGTGGGGAACAAAGTGTACATTCAAGGCTAAGGTGATTGCAAAGTACCGTGCCAAAGATCCGGGTAGTTTGACCCTCGCAAGAGAACTTTTCAAGCTTACCGGATTTGATTCAACGGGGGTTTCCTAACCCAAAAACTTAACGGTATGTACTATACTAACACCTTCTTCTCAAATCCGACGCATCCAATATACTATTCTTTGCAAGTTCGCTAGCAAATGCTAAAAATTGACTAACCCGTATTTGTTGCAGTGCCGCGCTTAAACTAAAAAACGATTTTTTGATTCTTTATAGAATTTTTATTGAATTGCGCATTGCATCAATTAATACGAACTTAAGGGCAAGCGAACCCCACAATATACGGTAAAGGATTTCATCACCTTTTCCGTGGCCCATAAATCACGAACTTGAGCATAACGTTTACCCGCACAAAATTTAAAAGAAACTAGACTTTAAGCCTTAAGGACTTCGCGCTCACTAGGAGAAGTCAACTGTGTTTAGAACCTCGCTTAACGGTATATTGTTTACGGGGTGTCTAGAAAAGTGTTAACGGCAAAACCGCCAAAAGATAAAGGGTTATTTAATTAAGGAACTTCGCGAAAGCGTTGGAAAACCTCCCCTTATCTCTGCACTTACCTGGCCTCGTGATCAGTGTATCTTGAGCCCGTTTCTCGACACAGTTTTACTTCGACAATCAAGTTCTGGAGCAGGTCTAGTTGACCTAGGTGAACCCTAGAACGATTAGGTGTGTGGTATTTTTGTGTCGTGATTGTTTTTGTCCATATTCTTTTTTGTTTTTTTTTTGTGTATATTTCATTCTTTTGTTAATATCTAAAATTTAAAAAAAAAATCACATTCTTTTTCCCCTCTTTTTCTCTTCCTTTCTTTCTTTCTCTCTTCATATCATGGGTACTCCACCTCGCAAAACTCTTGCCGAACTTTGGTACCCACAACTGGACATTACTTCTTACGGTTCTTGCTTTGGCCGAACATCGAACGACCCTTCCATGCCCAAAATGTCATTGAAAGATCGCATAGCAGCGTCTAGGACAAACACTTGCACTCCCCATACCACTTTGTATCAACCTTTTCAACCTCCCGCACCCGTTTATGTTGATACCCCTTTTGCAAGTCGTCCTTTGTCCATCCCTGAACGTATTGAACAATCCTGTAACCGATCTTTCACTCCTTTCACCACTACAGATTCTTGGGATCAACAATTCCATTCACCTTCTTATCCAAATGTTGATCCTGCTCCTGTCCAGCCATTCAATTCCTATCAATCCTACCCAACTTTTGCACCTTCCCTAGACATTGCTTCAGAACTGCCATTTAGGAGTTTCCAGTACCAAAACAAGTTTGACTCTTTTACTGAAACCCCTTCCCAACCCATGTCTAGTCTGGAACAGTCTTTGGAAGACTTTAGGATAGCGTTGTACCAACAGATGATGGATTTGGATGCGTCCATGGCCGCCCTCATACAACCTAGTGACCCGGTAGCTAGTTTTCAACTAGCTCCAATTTTTCCAATGTATGAAGAGGCGGTAGGACAGGCTGTGAATTTGAGTGAAGAAAGTGAGCTATATACCCTTCCAAATCAAACCTACCCGTCTCAAATTGAATCCCACAACTCCTGTGTTGAAAGTTTATCAAGTGTCCCAAATGAATTATCAGTTGAAGATAGAATGTTTAATGAGTTGTACGACTTTGTAGTATTTGATTTGCCAGATTGTGAAGGGACCCCTTTGAGTGAAACCACACCCAATTCTTTTGACCTCTACACCTTCATCTTAGAACCAGAATCGATTGAAATCCATGCTTTTGATGAGGTGTCTGAGAAAATTGATTTTCACTTTATTGAGGATATTGACGCTGGGAATATTTTGGATGATGAACCCATAGATTTGGCTGAATTTTTCTCTCCAATTCATCATCCCGAGTCATTAAATGTTTTTCCCGAACTTCAGATGCGTCTTGATATTGATGATAAAGGCATGGATGAGATAAATCTTGAGGAGAATATTGAGGATAGTACTGAGGATGAAACAGTTTTAATTGATGAGTCGGATTTTCCAATTCATCCTGTTCCTTTCATTGACTGTGTGCACCCTCCCGAAACCTTAACCGATACCCCTCCTCGATCACTTCCCTCCATCCTTCCCATCGTTCCGACCTTGCAAGAAACCGTATCATTTTCACTTCCTGTGTCTGGTTTACCAAGTTCGGCATACCCATGGTTTCTCACGAATCTTGAGGGATTTGACCCCATTTCTCGATGGGTAAATATATTAGCACAATCGCTTTTCACACATCGGTCATCACAAATTGTGCTAATCTATTTACTCCATTTGCACCCTCAAGATCGTATTCCACTTCTTTTTCCCTTTCGCCATTCTTCTTCTTCTCATATACCGAGACCGTATACCACTTCTATCTCCATACGGTCTCGTGTATTCTCCATCTCTTTTCTCTACGCCTTCTTTCACCAGCCACTGCTTTATCACGATAAGATCTTTGAATGGTTGGTGCTCACTTTTGGCCTTTGTGAGGCCTTGTATAGCTTAATACTATTCTCTTTCCCCCCTAATCTTGAACTTCAACGCTTAACAGTGGAAACACTGTTTTACTTAAGTTTGGGGGGGACTCCTTTTTTGTATATATTTTTTGTTTTCCTTTTTGTTTTGTATATAATTTGTTTCTAGGGAGCGCCGACAATTTTGACCCTCTTGGTGTAGCCTGACAGTGAGGGCACTGTCAAGTTTAAGTTTGGGGGTGTGCTCGGTAAGCTTTCTTCCTTCGCATTCATTTGTATATTTTGCATTTGCATACCTCATTAAAAACCAACAAAAATTAAAAATTTTCCAAAAAATATAAAAACTTTGTCGTCAAGTTAGCTAATAGGGTAACTTAGATCTTTATTCCGAAAGTTTAGTTGATATGATAGAAATAATTAAATTCTAGGCTTAGGGATTGAAAACCCTAAAAATAACCCTCATTCTGTCTAACTTTGGTAAGTATACGTCCTTACAGTTTTTTTGAGAAATAGGTAATCTTGATTTCAGTTCTTGAGTTAAGTCAAGATGAAGCGAAAGTATTGATGCTTTACTGAAAGATAAGTCTGAAAAATAGTTTCTTTTCTCGAGTTCAAATTTAGAAAGTACATACCCTACAAACTGCACTTACACGCATCTTGAAACTTGGGATAGTAGAGGATACCTTGAAATACTCTTGCCTGAAAGCTTAGTATGAAAGAAAAAACGGTATTTAAAGCTAAACACCAAAAGAGCATATTGAAAAATATATCCGGTCTTGAAAAAGAAAAAGAAAAAGAAAAAAAAAAGAAAAAAAAGAATAAAATCAAGACCTGGAAACTGCTATTTACGCTTTAAAGTTCACACATTCAGTTAGTGCCTCAAGAAGCATTAATAGTCGCATGAAAGGTGTGTGAGCAAATCCGTCCATCTTTAATGAAAAGAAGTAGTATTTGGTATTAGGGCAAGGGTATTATAGCTTGAATTGAATTCTTGAGTGTAGGGGTGCAAAGATACACACGTAGGGGTATACAATCGATGTTTGGATAAAAGATAGAAATAAAGAATAAGACTTATGTTTTCTGTAAAGTTGATAAAAATCCCTGATTTAAGACCACACTTTAGAAGGAAAACTCAAGAGATTCCAACATCTTTCTAAACTTTTTTGGAACGTATAGGATCTAAACTTAAATAGATAGGAGGTGTGAAAATAAGGGTTGGATATTTCTGACTTAGGATAATAGAGTTTCTAATGTAAATACTAAACTATAGGAGTAGAATCGACGTTAACTTATGAAACTAGTTTGACGGGATTTTATGGGTGTAATCTGCTGAAAACCCTCAGGAGACAACACTCCTCTTACTAGGGACACCTAGAGGTTTAACGGCTTGTTGCACGCGCTCAGTGCAATCGCGTTCCCTGCGAAAGTGCGGTTAGGATTTTATTTTTTGTGAATAATTGGCTTTGCTCGGGACGAGCAAAAGTTAAGTTTGGGGGTATTTGTTCAAAACAGAATACTGCATTTAATACCCCCTATTCTTATGCTCGTGTGTTTATAGGTAGGTGCTTTTAATCAGTGTTTGCTACATAATTGCAGAATACAGGTTCTCGGCTCTGAACAGTGAATATCATGGAAAAGTACGACAAATTCCGGATTACTGCCGACAACAGATAAAACACGGGTCTCTGCTCTCTATCCGTGTGTTGCTACATACTAGTTAAGGGACAAAATGGCAAATCGATTGTCATGTCATGCACAAAGCTCAATGTCAACAAAAGATCCAAGAAATCTACGCGGAGCTCAAGGAAATCATGGTAAAAGATCCACATCATATCACCTTTTTGTTCTACTAAAATTCTGGAATAATTGTGAAGAGTTTCTGAGAAAAGTCATATACCACATAGCAGAAAACACCAAACCAGGAAAGCACCCAAAACCCGAGGAGCCAACTCCTCTAAACCGCCGCGTTTCCGCGGCATAAGCCTGCTTAGGCCGCGGAAACGCGGCCGTACTGGATCCTCAGGTGATGAATTTTCAAGGGCTGTTTGGTCTTTTCCTATAGGGGCAGATTGTTGCCCTAGGTTTCCATTTCCCCTCCTATAAATACCCCAGATCTAAGCAAAGGAAAGGGTCCAATTTTGTGCTCATTTCTTTAGCCTCTTTTTGTTAGTTTTAGTTCTTCTTCTTCTTCTTCTTCTTCATTCATCCTCCATGGAAATGTAGTGAGAGCATTGAGTGGATGTGAATAAAGATGAGGGTTTTTGTATCATTCTCTTTTGTTTAACTTCCCCTTGAGATTCTTGCTTTCTCTTGATCTTTCAACCTCTTTATTGAGCGTGAAAGGTTAAGAGTTTGTTATTGATCTCAAAGGTCGTATTTTTCTTATGGAATTAGTGCTTCATTTCACATGCGTTCTTTACCCTTCTCTTGATCTTGCAACCTCTTGATTGAGCTTGCAAGTTTAAGGGTTGGCTATTGATCCCATGCTTGTCTTGAGTTCTGGTTTCTAGTTTTCTTTCTTGCTCTTTATTACTTTCTTTTTATTACCTTGCTTTATTTTCTTGCAATTTAAATTCATGCACTTACTTACTTGTAATCTTTTCTTTTCTTTGTTCTTTTCTTTTGCTCTTTTTGGTTCTTTTTGTGAATGGTTGTAATTATTGTCGTTGTTAAGAATAAATATGGTATTGTAAGTTAATACTTCCTTGCTCATTTCCTTTTCCCGTTATTTTCCATTGAACTCCGCCCAAACGATACGCAAGCGCTCCGTTAGGCACCCTACCCTAACAAGGTAACGGTGATTCCTAACCGCGACCGGTTGCGTTCGGTTTGGCCGGAGGCGAAAGCAAGAGACAAGAACGGAAGGACAAGGGTAAATAAGCCGGATTCCATGAATATCGCGCTTAAATCCCCTAATCCACGTTGTTGCCGATTGCTCTAGCTTCAATTGGTCAAGACTCGGCTCAAAGGTTTTGAGTACGGATTTCTTTAGCTTACAATTTCGTATCTTTTTCTTAACAACTTTATACTTGCAAATATTACACATAGGTTAGACTAAACAAACTCATACAAATTCTTTATTGACTCGTCTAAGACAAGAACGGAAATACAACCATCTCCCTGTGGATCGACCCGTGCTCAACCGGCTAGCTGCAAGCGAAACCGTCCTGATCGCGGTTATACTTTAGAACTTTGAACATCCGACACGCGTTTGGCGTGCGATCACTAGTCCAGTCCCCGCTCTGTCGTTAGTTAGCTAACCTAACGGGTAATGACGGGACCCAGTGGAGAATGCGGATGGCATATACGTACATCAGTATATTTTCGTTCTTTGTGGTGTGATCAATTGATGGGACTGCGTTGATTCGGATCAATGCAAGTTAAACAAACCTAATCTGATGTTGTTGGAACACTTTTCAAAAAGCTGTTATTGCAAGAACGTTCACTTTTGTTTTGCATCGTGGTATTCAGTTGGAATATCCTGCTCCTCAGTCGACGAGGCAAGGGCGGAGATCCCTTCACCGGGAGTGACCCCTTGGACAGAAGTTTGCGTTAGGACAATAACTTCACTATAGCCGATTACTTTTGCTTTGCATCGTGGTATTCAGTTGGAATATCCTACACCTCATTCTACGGGGAAAGAGCCGAGATCCCTTCACTGGGAGTGACCTCTTTAGCAAAGGTTTTCGTTACTATATTTTTATAAAAGCTATCCGTTCCTTCAACGATATCAAGTTCATTACGTTAAAGGTTTTCGCCAGAAACCATTCGTAGCCCTCCGTCGTTTCATATGGATAGTCAATAGTATTCAAGTTGTGTTTGTTGGCCAAAGTCAAGGCACAGTTTTTGGTAGTTATTGGATATTCATATGCAGCATAGATAGATGCGTTGGTTTGGGACAGTCGTATAGCCTTGTTGGCCAAAGTAAAGGGCTTGTACGGGTGGACTCAAATTAACCTGAAGAATGATGGGTAGAACTTGACATGTGACTTATGATTTGTTGGCCAAAGTCAAGGTCATAAGAGCATGGGGCAAAAATCACATCGGGAGTTTCAAAAGAAACTGAAACTTGCCAGATATGCGCATACCTTCTGGAGTATGATAGCGTGAGCGGATTCCGTCACGTTATCATGCGGTGATAGTTGGATCCCGATTCCCACTGATGAGTTGGTTTAGTCCTCGGGACATCCCGACTAATTCTTCTTTTAGGTTTGGAGGAGAATTTGACGGTACAGTGGGAGGTTTCCAGATTAGATAAATTGGTAACCATTCTGATCTAGGTTAGAGTGCACGCTGAGTGTTTCTTTTCTCTCTTTCTTTGGCAGCGACCATTGACCCGACCTTAGACTATGACTCAGAGACCAAGTTGACCGAACCTTCTTAAACACTGGATTTTGGATTGTCAGAGTTGCACACCTCATTGCCACTCCTACTTTTACCCTTTTCTCCAGGACACCCCGTATTACTACGATCGTCCACTTCCATTGGAAAAAACCATCGTATGGTTATATACGAACTCGAAGGAATTTATTCGAGGATGGTTTCCGGTTCTGGAGAAAACGAATAGGACTATTCAGTTGTCTTTTCCTTTTTACCTTCTCTCAAGTTTCGAGTACTCCTTGGTTTAGGAGATAGTACACCTATTATGCAAATTGGATAGTCTTCTTTCAAACCTTAGGCAGGTGCCGAACGGTAGGGAATGAAGAAAACCAATTAGCCTAAACGGTGTACAGAAGATATAATGTAAAGACAAAGAAAGGGATTAGAAAGAGGGCAAAGTAAATTGCGACCGATATTCACAACCAAACCTAGTATTTCATTACCACTCCCACTTCACCTTTGTATTTCTCCAGAACACTCCGTATCACTACGAAGATCCACAGTTTATTGTATATTCCATCGTATGGTTATATACAAACTCGTAAGGAACTTGTCCCCGTTCGGGGATGGATTCTGGTTCAGGAGAAATAGGAATAAGGTTTATTCAGGTGTCTATTATCTTCACCTTCTCTCGCATTGCGAGTGTTCCTAGGATTGGGAAAGTACACCCATTATGCTTATTGGATATTCTTCTTCCAAAACATAGGCTGGTGCCGAACGGTAGGGAAGGAAGAAAACCATTTGGCCTAAAGGGGTGTGCAGAAGGTAATGACTAAAGACATATGAAGGAATGTGGAGAGGTGGCAAAGAAATATACGGTTACAGTTGTGAATCTGGATAATGGAAGAGGCATTACTAGGAATACGAGGATACCCCATCGAAACATTTCAATGTTTCAGTTTCACTGTGTACTGTTAAAGGAAAACTGATTTCCCGATTAGATACATACTCCAGGGTAAGTATTTACCAGGTATGATTCTCACATCTGTATGGTTTTACAGATGATGAGTAGGAGTAAGTTATTGGGAATTAGGCGATCATCCTCATTATATCGGAATTCGTTATAATTGGTGATATTTGAGGAAATCGCCTGGGCTGTTTGCCGGACGGCAAATATTTGTTTTTGAATATCCGTTCTAATGCACCAATTTCAAATTGATATATCTGTACGTCTATTTTTATAGAGTGAGATATACTTTTTTGAAATTATGTCGATGACATTTACCTATATAAGTGGATGGTTAGGTAAGGAGCATTAAACAACGGTGTAATTCTTCTTAACCATAAGTACAGTTTTCAACCTACAACACACAGGGAGTGAGTTTTTAGACTCAAGGGACTTGTACAGAATATTGTATATTGCCCAGTGTACATTGAGGACAAAGGGGTTGGTTCTCGTACTATATTCGGTTTACTTATGACTTCTCTAGTTTTTAGACAAGTGTTTCGTAGAAACGCAAGGTCCGAATTTTGAGAAGTTATAGGTATTTGAATAAAGTAGAGAACCAGGTGTTGCAAGTATCGGGATTCTTCAAGGTGATCGAAGATGTAGATACTTGTGTAGGGTATTCAGTTGATAATAATGATTAAGAGAACTTGCTTCTCTTTCAGGTTACTCATAATTGGAAGCATTCCTAAGTTGAGTAACGCTGATCGGCCTCCTTCCATCTAGTTGGCATGCACTGGAGACAGCTGCATGATTTGAATCTGGTTCAATTAAATCAGTGCCTCTGTTTCTATATTGGATATAGTATAGTTCATATCTTAACGATGTTAAGGTACGGGGAGTTGTCCGGCCTATGATTAAAACCAGACTCTGGATAACTTAAGGCATGTTTCTGTAATGGCTGTTTGTGGGTTGACCTAGGCTATGACGAGGGTTGACTTTCTACCATCTGGAAGATCAATAGTGATATTGTTCTAGACTCGCCATAGTTTTAATAAAAATGGATTTTTTCAGAAAACAGTAGTGGGAGTATGGTAGAACTGGAAGTGATTCCAGAACCGCAAACGATTACTGAAAATTTGAAAGGAACCTAAAGATTCAATCTGGCTTGACATTCGATTGGCCACTCCGCAGATACGGTGGGTAACCTCAGGCATCCGAGAGGTACTCCGGTAGCCTCAAGGACGGTGACAGGGAGGTTCTTGTTTACCCAGACTTGCCATTGCTGTTGTTCCAGACTGTGAGACCCGGCAGGAGGATGAGTATAGCGTCGTTCTAAACTGGCTTTAGAAGTGTACGTCTATATGACTCTGGCAGAGGGTTGTCGTGGTTAGTGGGAGCAGCGGAAGCATGGTGGACAAGTGGCTTATGTCTATCTATAGACTAAAGTAGATATAGCGGAGATAGATCGTCTATTTCTGATGCGACAGTCATAGGTTTGACTTCATCAGAATAGGGGTGGATCTGTTAAGAAGGTGGTAGGGTATGATATCCTGGTATTTGGATGACATACACAGAGTAGGAAGTGATATTCCTATACTACGATCGGTTATTCTTTGGTTGCCACACAGTGGTTTCTCCAAAAAAGGCTTGGATATTATATCAGACATTCTGGTTACTGGATCTATGGTATTAGATCTAGATTTGGGTAGTTTCCCAATCTGGGTACTTAGACAGCATTCTATAAGTATTTAGAATGGACGACTCCTGGCATAGTGGTGTACCTGCAGGTGATGGAGTCACCCTCTCTAAAGGTGTCTTACAGACTATAGCGGAGAGGGATGTGCAGGATTGGCAGATCACTTTCTTAGGCAATTGAGTCGATCATGAGATGTCAAGTACCACACCAGATGTTATTCTTGCAGTAAATGCAATAAGTTAATATTGATCCTATCCCTGAGAAACAATCGGAAGCAGTTTTAGAACATAAGTGAATGTTCTAGGGATATGATAACGACAGCCTCATTCAGGAGACAGTTATCATTCCAGGCTTCCAAGGTGACCTGGACGACAGGGTGGCCGTCAGAGTTATAGTTTTCCCTCTGACGAGGGGCAGTGTTTTGGACAGATGATCCAAGCAGACACTGAGGAAGGTATTACGCGGGATACTGATTAATTTCAGTTGTCGATACAGTCTAAGAAGTTTGGATTTGGAGTTCATATATGAGCTAGGTCCCATCAGATATCCAGACATATTCTGAGATAGGTATTGCTCATTTCGGGAGATGGCATTCTCCGCGAACTTGAGATATAGAGAGACATAGAAAGAAACATCAATGCGGATCCGCTCACTGAGGCTATTCCTCGAACGCAATAGTTTCGCAAACGGGATTTGTGAGACTGACTAGTAGAGGAGTTGGGTGTTCGGTATCACACGGGCTGTGAGTATGTGACATCGCAATAATTAGCCTTGAGTGCAAGTGGGAGATTGTTGGAGATAGTGCCCTCGGAGTGAATTATTGAATCACAGGCACGTGATTCCAATGATTGAGGGAGGACCTATCCCGGTAGGACAGTCTTACTCAAGATGATAGTATGCTATCTGGTTTATTTTTATCATCGTGTACTGCTTTAGGTGACCAGACAGGTCGCTATTACACGTTGATAGAGCCTCTAGGATTCATGCTTGACTGCCAGCAGTATGAGGGCGATCATATACGTGGGAGCTGGTAGTCTATAAGCACATCCTTAAAAGGTCCCTAGTCGTGGGAGTTTCGAGACAGGGCATCGATACTCCAGAGTAGACTAGTGTATATAGTCGAGACCCCGACGAGGGGCGGTGGCCGGTCTCACAAGCCACTGGTGTCAGTTGGTTCACCTAAGATGTATACAGGTGCTCATTGGGTTATGAGTACACCGGACAGGACTCGCCGGGAACCTGCTAGTTGGGATTATACCAGACGTCAGATAGCAGTTCCCTGGTGACATGTGTACAGGTTAGTTCATCGACCTGAGGATCGTCATTTGTCTCGTGTGAGTTCCCACTGTACTTTGATTACTACCCTACCACGCTCAATGGAGACGTGCAAACAGGTTTTAGTTGGGTACAGTCCCGAGCCACATGGAGGCAGTGAGCGGATCTTCAGGGGTTCGTCTCTCCTAGTATTGGGGGTGAGGTCGCGCTGTGTCTAGAAGAGCCATTACACGAAGTCCTTGGACAAGGCAGGAGATTTACTGGTAGGTATTCCAGTAGTATCTTGATTGGTAGAATTAAAGTTAACCGCAATCAAGACGGTGTCGCTATGCAGCTAGCCGGTTGAGCACGGGTCGATCCACAGGGAGATGGTTGTATGTCCTTTCTTGTCTTAGACGAGTCAATAAAGAATTTGTATGAGTTTGTTCAATCTAACCTATGTGTATTATTTGCAAGTATAAAGTTGTTAAGAAAAAGATACGAAATTGTAAGTTAAAGAAATCCGTACTCAAAACCTTTGAGCCGAGTCTTGACCAATTGAAGCTAGAGCAATTGGCAACAACGTGGATTAGGGGATTTAAGCGCGGTATTCGTGGAATCCGGCTTATTTACCCTTGTCCTTCCGTTCTTGTCTCTTGCTTTCGCTTCCGGCCAAACCGAACGCAACCGTTCGCAGTTAGGAATCACCGTTACCTTGGTAGGGTAGGGTGCCTAACGGAGCGCTTGCGTAACGTTTGGGCGGAGTTCAATGGAAAATAACGGGAAAAGGAAATGAGCAAAGAAACATTAACTTACAATACCGTATTTATTCTTAACAACAACAATAATTACAACCATTCACAAAAGAACCAAAAAGAGCAAAAGAAAAGAACAAAGAAAAGAAAAGATTACAAGCAAGTAATTAAAGTGCATGGTAATAAATTGCAAGTAATTCAAGACAAGAATGAAAAATGCAAGAAAGTAATTACAAGAACCATAGAACTCAAAACAAGTATGGGATCAATAGCCAACCCTTAAACTTGTAAGCTCAATCAAGAGGTTGCAAGATCAAGAGAAGGGTAAAGAACGCATGTGAAATGAAGCACCAAGGAGAGAATGAAATGATACAACCCCTTAAGACCAATGACCAAAGCTTAAACTTGCAAGCTCATTTAAGAGGTTGCAAGATCAAGTTAAGGTAGAGAGCTCAAGGGGGAAGCTAAACAAAAAGAATAATACAAAAACCTTCATCTTTATTCACATCCACTCAATGCTCTCACTACATTTCCATGGAGGAAGAATGAAGAAGAAGAAGAAGAAGAACTAAAACAAACAAAAAGAGGCTAAAGAAATGAACATGAAATTGGACCCCTTGGCTTAGCTCAGTTCTGGAGTATTTATAGGCTGCTTACAGAAACCCTAGGCCAAGAATCTGGCATAAAATGAAGTACCCAAACTACCCTTAAAAAACGACAACCTGAAGAGCTAGTACGGCCGCGTTTCCGCGGCCTAAGCCTGCTTAGGCCGCGGAACCGCGGCCGTCTTGATGAGTTGGGCCACCATCTTTTGTGGTTATCCCTGGTTCCTTTTTTCGTCGTGTTTGACAACTACAAACTGCACAAAAAGTCTTCCAGAATATCTGCAGATTTCTTAGTCCAAGATTGCTATCATTTCTTCACTTTTGACTTCTATCTCATTCGAGCTCCGTGCACCCATTAATTCTTGTGCTGCCCCCCTCGTGCTCTGTGCATGTCCGAGACACGAATGACCACTGTCATATGTCTTGTCTCTGGAACTGGTACTCGGCACTGGACGGATATGGATGACCGGAACCTGGCTTTTATCTGCTGTGACAGATGTTCTGTATTTGGTGTAACCGTGGAGATTTTGTCTTGATTTGCAATATTTGTACTGAAAACCTGTATTCTGTAAATATGTAACAAACACGGATTACAAGCACCTACCTATAAACACACGAGCATAAGAATGGACGGTATAAAATGCAATATTCTGGTATGAACAAATACCCCCAAACTTAACTTTTGCTCGTCCCGAGCAAAACCAATTATTCACAAAAATAAAATCCTAACCGCACTTTCGCAGGGAACGCGATTGCACTGAGCACGTGCAACAAGCCGTTAAACCTCTAGGTGTCCCTAGTAGGAGGAGTGTTGTCTCCTGAGGGTTTTCAGCGGATTACACCCATAAAATCCCGTCAAGCTAGCGTCATAAGTTAACATCGATTCTACTCCTACAGTTTAGTATTTACGTTAGAAATTCTATCATCCTAAGTTAGAAATATCCAACCCTTATGTTTCACACCTCCTATCTGTTTTAACTTTAGATCCTATACGTTCCAAAAAAGTTTAGAAAGATGTTGGTTCTCCTGAGTTTTCCTTCTAAAGTGCGGCCTCAAATCAGGGATTTTTATCAACTTTACAGAAAACACAAGTCCTATTCTTTATTTCTATCTCTTATCCAAACATTGATCGTATACCCCTACGTGTGTGTATATTTGCACCCCTACACTCAAGAATTCAATTCAAGCTATAATACCCTTGCCCTAATACCAAATACTACTTCTTTTCATTAAGGATGGACGGATTTGATCACACGCCTTTCATGCAACTATTAATGCTTCTTGAGGCACTAACGACCGATTACTGAATGTGTGAACTTTAAAGCGTAAATAGCAGTTTCCAGGTCTTGATTTTATTCTATTTTATTCTTTTTTTTCTTTTTCTTTTTCTTTTTTAAGACCGGATATATTTTTCAATATGCTCTTTTGGTGTTTAGCTTTAAATACCGTTTTTTCTTTCATACTAGGCTTTCAGGCAAGAGTATTTCAAGGTATCCTCTACTATCCCAAGTTTCAAGGTGCGTGTAAGTGCAGTTTGTAAGGTACATACTTTCTAAATTTGAACTCGAGAAAAGAAACTATTTTTCTGACTTATCCTTCATTAAAGCATCAATACTTTCCCTTCATCTTGACTTAACTCAAGAACTGAACTCAAGATTACCTATTTCTCAAAAAAAAACTGTAAAGACGTATACTTACCAAAGTTAGACAGAATGAGGGTTATTTTTAGGGTTTTCAATCCCTAAGCCTAGAATTTAGTTATTTCTATCATATCAACTAAACTTTCGGAATAAAGATCTAAGTTGCCCTATTAGCTTACTTGACGACAAAGTTTTTATATTTTTGGAAAATTTTTAATTTTTGTGGGTTTTTAATGAGGTATGCAAATGCAAAATATACAAATGAATGCGAAGAAAGAAAGCTTACCGAGCACACCCCCAAACTTAAACTTGACAGTGCCCTCACTGTCAGGCTACACCAAGAGGGTCAAAATTGTCGGCGCTCCCTAGAAACAAATTATATACAAAACAAAAAGGAAAACAAAAAATATATACAAAAAAGGAGTCCCCCCCAAACTTAAGTAAAACAGTGTTTCCACTGTTAAGCGTTGAAGTTCAGGATTAGGGGGGAAAGAGAATAGTATTAAGCTATACAAGGCCTTACAAAGGCCAAAAGTGAGCACCAACCATTCAAAGATCTTATCATGATAAAGCAGTGGCTGGTGAAAGAAGGCGTAGAGAAAAGAGATGGAGAATATGCGAGACCGTATGGAGATAGAAGTGGTATACGGTCTCGGTATATGAGAAGAAGAAGAATGGAGGAAGGGAAAAAGAAGTGGAATACGAACTTGTGGGTGCAAATGGAGTAAATAAATTAGCACAATTTGTGATGATCGATGTGTGAAAAGCGATTGTGCCAATATATTTACCCGTCGAGAAATGGGGTCAAATACCTCAAGATTCGTGAGAAACCATGGGTACGCCGAACTCGGTAAACCAGACATATGAAATGTAAGTGAGACGGGTTCTTGCAAGGTCGGAACGATGGAAAGGATGGAGGAAAGTGATCGAGGAGGGGTATCGGTTAAGGTTTCGGGAGGGTGCACATAGTCAATGAAAGGAACAGGATGAATTGGAAAATCCGACTCATCAATTAAAATTGTTTCATCCTCAGTACTATCCTCAATATTCTCCTCAAAATTTAGCTCATCCATGCATATTTCATCAAAATCCAGACGCATATAGGGTTCGGGAAAAACATTTAATGACTCGGGATGATTATTTGAAGAGACAAACTCAGCCAAATCTACGGGTTCATCATCCAAAATATCCCCAGCGTCAATATCCTCAATCAAGTGAAAATCTATATTCTCAGACACCTCAACAAAAGCATGGATATCAATCAATTCAGGTTCTAGAGTGGAGGTGTAGAGGTCAAAAGGATTGGGTGTGGTTTCACTTGGCAAGGTCCCTTCACAATCGGGTAAATCAAACACTACAAAGTCGCACAACTCATTAATCATTCTAGCTTCAATCGGTGAATCGTTGGGAACACTAGATAGACATTCAAAACTGGAGTTGTGGGATTCAAGTTGAAATGGGTAGGCTTGATTGGGAAGTGGGTACAGCTCACTCTCACCACTCAAATTCACAGCCTGTCCTACCGCTTCTTCATACATTGGAAAATTTGGAGCTAGTTGAAAACTAGCTACCGGGTCACTAGGTTGTATGAGGGCGGTCATGGACGCATTCAAATCCATCATCTGTTGGTACGACGCTACCGTAAAGTCTTCCAACGACTGTTCCAGACTAGACATGGGTTGTGAATGGGTTTCAGTAAAAGATTCAAAGTTGTTTGGATACTGAAAACTCCCAAATGGCGGCTCTGAAGCAATGTCTAGGGAAGGTGAAAAAGTAGGGTAGGATTGGTAGGAATTGAATGGCTGGACAGGAGCATGATCAACATTTGGATAGGAAGGTGAATGGAATTGTTGATCCCAAGAATTTAAAATGGTGAAAAGAGTGAAAGATCGGCTACGGGATTGTTCTATACGTTCTGCAATAGACATAGGTCTTGGAGTTGCAACATGACTCGAAGAAGGGGTATCAACGTAAGAAAGGGTGAATGTTTGAAATGGTTGATACGAAGTGGATTGCGGAGTCAAATTGTTTGTCCTAGACGCGTCTATCCGATCTCTCAATGAAACTTTGGGCATGGAGGGGTCGTTCGATATTCGGCCAAAGCAAGAACCGTAAGAAGTAATGTCTGGTTGTAGGTACCAAAGTTCGGCAAGAGTTTTGCGAGGTGGGGTACCCATGATATGAAGAGAGAAAGAAAGAAAGGCAGAGAAAAGGAGGGGGAAAAGAAAGTGATTTTTTTTTATAGATATTAACAAAAGAATGAAATATACACACAAAAAAAAAACAAAAAAGAATATGGACAAAAACAATCACGACACAAAAATACCACACACCTAATCGTTCTAGGGTTCACCTAGGTCAACTAGACCTGCTCCAGAACTTAATTGTCGAAGTAAAACTGTGTCGAGAAACGGGCTCAAGATACACTGATCACGAGGCCAGGTAAGTGCAGAGATAAGGGGAGGTTTTCCAACGCTTTCGCGAAGTTCCTTAATTAAATAACCCTTTCTCTTTTGGCGGTTTCGCCGTTAACACTTTCCTAGACACCCCGTAAACAATATACCGTTAAGCGAGGTTCTAAACACAGTTGACTTCTCCTAGTGAGCGCGAAGTCCTTAAGGCTTAAAGTCTAGTTTCTTTTAAATTTTGTGCGGGTAAACGTTATGCTCAAGTTCGTGATTTGTGGGCCACGGAAAAGGTGATGAAATCCTTTACCGTATATTGTGGGGTTCGCTTGCCCTTAAGTCCGTATTAATTGATGCAATGCGCAATTCAATAAAAATTCTATAAAGAATCAAAAAATCATTTTTTAGTTTAAGCGCGGCACTGCAACAAATACGGGTTAGTCAATTTTTAGCGTTTGCTAGCGAACTTGCAAAGAATCCTGCAAAGAATAGTATATTGGATGCGTCGGATTTGAGAAGAAGGTGTTAGTATAGTACGTACCGTTAAGTTTTTGGGTTAGGAAACCCCCATTGAATCAAATCCGGTAAGCTTGAAAAGTTCGCTTGCGCGGGTCAAACTACCCAGATCTTTGGCACTGTACTTTGCAATCACCTTAGCCTTGAATGTACACTTTGCTCCCCACAATCGCAGTTTGCAAATCTGCAAAAATCTGCACTCTTGCCCACAAAAATGATCAAAAAGATTTTTTATTTTTTTATTTTTTTATAAATATATACAAAAAGAATATTAACCCGAATAACAAGAAAGAAAATACGCTACCGTCTCCCCGGCAACGGCGCCATTTGATTGGTAGAATTAAAGTTAACCGCAATCAAGACGGTGTCAATGGAAAATAACGGGAAAAGAAAATGAGCAAGGAAGTATTAACTTACAATACCATATTTATTCTTAACAACGACAATAATTACAACCATTCACAAAAAGAACCAAAAAGAGCAAAAGAAAAGAACAAAGAAAAGAAAAGATTACAAGTAAGTAAGTGCATGAATTTAAATTGCAAGAAAATAAAGGAAGGTAATAAAAAGCAAGTAAAAAAGAGCAAGAAAGAAAACTAGAAACTAGAACTCAAGACAAGCATGGGATCAATAGCCAACCCTTAAACTTGCAAGCTCAATCAAGAGGTTGCAAGATCAAGAGAAGGGTAAAGAACGCATGTGAAATGAAGCACTAATTCCATAAGAAAAATACGACCCTTGAGATCAATAACAAACTCTTAACCTTTCAAGCTCAATAAAGAGGTTGAAAGATCAAGAGAAAGCAAGAATCTCAAGGGGAAGTTAAACAAAAGAGAATGATACAAAAACCCTCATCTTTATTCACATCCACTCAATGCTCTCACTACATTTCCATGGAGGATGAATGAAGAAGAAGAAGAAGAAGAACTAAAACTAACAAAAAGAGGCTAAAGAAATGAACACAAAATTGGACCCTTTCCTTGGCTTAGATCTGGGGTATTTATAGGAGGGGAAATGGAAACCTAGGGCAACAATCTGCCCCTACAGGAAAAGACCAAACAGCCCCTGAAAATTCATCACCTGAGGAGCCAGTACGACCGCGTTTCCGCGGCCTAAGCAGGCTTATGCCGCGGAAACGCGGCGGTTTAGAGGAGTTGGCTCCTCGGGTTTTGGGTGCTTTCCTGGTTTGGTGTTTTCTGCTATGTGGTATATGACTTTTCTCAGAAACTCTTCACAATTATTCCAGAATTTTAGTAGAACAAAAAGGTGATGTGATGTGGATCTTTTGCCATGATTTTCTCGAGCTCCGCGTAGATTTCTTGGATCTTGTGTTGACATTGAGCTTTGTGCATGACATGACAATCGATTTGCCATTTTGTCCCTTAACTGGTATGTGGCAACACACGGATAGAGAGCAGAGACCCGTGTTTTATCTGTTGTTGGCAGTAATCCGGAATTTGTCGTACTTTTCCATGATATTCACTGTTCAGAGCCGAGAACCTGTATTCTGCAATTATGTAGCAAACACTGATTAAAAGCACCTACCTATAAACACACGAGCATAAGAATGGGCGGTATAAAATGCAGTATTCTGTTATGAACAACTAGCGCGGATGCAAAACATATACAACACTACTAGTATATATATATATCAATATATAATATTTCGCTCAAGACGTGATAAAATGCAACATCACAGAAATGTACAGCATCACGGAATAATACAGATATCTGGGATCCCCGGGTTTCACAGAGCCGCTACTGAAACCCGACGTTCCCCTGGTCGTGTGGATAGCCTGTGCAATGAAATCCTAGACCCCTACGGGCGTGGCAAGTTACCCGCCAAAACCTGAAGCGAGGCAGCCCCCTTCAGCAACGTGAATGGACTACCCAGCACTTCGCGGAATCCGGTAACTTGGGCACCCCTCCTGGGTCAACCTGTACCCCCTACGAGTGCGGCGAATAGCCCGCCAATTCTAGAGTAAAGCCCCCTCCGTCTCAATGCCATGAGATGCAGGCCCGTTGCCCTCTAGAACCCGGATATCCGTGCACCCCTCCGCGGGGAAATCCTAGTACAGAAAGTGAAATATACATACAACGGGTACATCGACCGCAACCTGGTCGTGCCCCAAAAGAATAATATACAACAGGCAGTGACGGCAGTCAATATGTCGGACGCTCGCCCCGCAATATCAAAAGTACATAATACAACAAAAACTGTACTAGCATTGCATCCAGGCTATCCCCCACGACCAATCCGCAACATCACAGCATAATCACAGAAAATCAACGTGAATGTCACGTTCACAAATCCGTCTAACCGGGCTATAGCAGTTAGACAGGATTTACCGATCAAGTGACATTCACGGTCGCATATATAATGTAAATACTGTGAACTAATGTGTTTAAAATTTTCCGATCGATCAAATTTAACCAAGTGGGCTCCAAGCACTACTGTAGCAGATGAAGAAATTCTAGGTCCAAAAAGAATGTTCCAAAAACCCTATTTTCAACCCAAAAGCCCACTGGAAAAAATTGGCACAATGATAACACAGAACCGCCGCGGAACCGCGGCCAGAAGGGGGTTTTGGCCGCGGTTCCGCGGTCTTCCTATTGAATCATGGTGTCAAATTTTTACAGTAAGCTAAAAAGTCCCTGCACATCATTCTGCAACATACTGAAAAAATTTTGGAGCCAAAAAAAGTTCCGACAGAAAACTGATATGCATGAAAAACGTGGTTTTGGGATTTTGTTCAATCGAAAGTGTAAACACATTAGACAAAGCTAGACTAAGTTAATGGTGAGGCTCTGATACCACTGTAAGTGCACGGCGGTGCCCCGGCCGTCAATCCAACGCCGGAATGCGGAAGCGATGATTTACTTTAAATTTTCTGAACCGGCACCACCGCGCACTAAAACCCGGATCGGGCCATTAATCTAGTCCTAGCTAACTTCAAGATGGGAAGAGAGATATACCGAGTGATCCGAGTCCTCCGGTCTTCTCGTCGTCGTCCCGATCTCCCGTGGAATCTCCGGTCTCCACCATGTCGCCGGAAGGGCACCACATCGTCGGCTTCTTTTACGGGCTCCCACCTCTATACCGAGGCAACTCGGGCATGAAGTTGGCGAGTCGACGTGCCAAATGTTTGCTGTAGAATAGTGTAGTGCTATCTGTCTCATTTGGGGTTGTAGGAGGTTGCCATTTTGGTGGAGGAAATAAAGTGGTGGAATTTTGTGATGAACTTGGGATTTTAGCAAGCATGAAGAGCAAAAATCCCACTACCAAAAATTGGACAGCCCCCTAATGCGCTTGGCCGGCCACAAAAATGAGAGGAGAGGAATGAGAGTGAGTGAAAACAAAAATGAGTGAGAGCCAACCATATCCAAGAGAGAGAAAAGGCCATCATGCAAAGAAATGATCACAAACCCAAGCCCACACTCCATCAACCAATCAACAACCATGATTGCTTCAAAAATTCAAGCAATCATGAACTCAAGAAAGTCAAGGAATGGTGCCCCATCATGACTCTACAAAATGCAAAAACAACCCTCCAAAATGCTTATTTGCACAATTGCAAATAAGCCCTCCTCCACCATTCTTCGGCCAATGAAAGATACAAAGAAATATGGCCAAAACGGGAAACAAACTGGCAACTCCAAAAACTGATCCCGTAATAAATTATAGGATAACCCCGCTACTGTGTATACACACCCGCATTTGTATTCGGACCGAAATACAAATGCAATGAGACAAAATCTACACTGTACTATACTACGATCCGGCTTAAACCAAAGCCGGCTAGTATTATCCGTCCGATCATGATCCGTGCAATACCGCACGTATTTGATCGAACCCTGCCATATCTCCATAAGGCCTCTACAGCGTTTCGCCCGAAAACTTGAGCAACTGAATGTGGGGGACTCTAAAGACTCGTCAATACTATGGCTGTGGATTTAACCACTAGCACGTCAGAAGTATTAGCCATACGTGACGGGCCACCGGCCATTGACCAAAAGGGACGTCTGTGAGTGAACTCATCCTGACACCTTACTGAGACCGTCAGTGACAATATCCATACAGTCCGGTCCGTTCGTCTATGAGCATCGCATGGTGGGCCTAGGGGGTTGGTAAAAGTCAGACCCCCAAAAGCGGTTCAAGTCGTGTCAGAGTGTAGCCCAGAACACCCTGAGATACTACTGGAATACCTACCAGTAAACCTCCTGCCTTGGTCAAGGACTTCGTGTAATGGCTCTCCTAGACACAGCGCGACCTCACCCCCAATACCGGGAGAGACGAACCCCTGAAGATCCGCTCACTGCCTCCATGTGGCTCGGGACTGTACCCAACTAAAACCTGTTTGCACGTCTCCTTTGAGCGTGGTAGGGTAGTAATCAAAGTACAGTGAGAACTCACACGAGACAAATGACGATCCTCAGGTCGATGAACTAACCTGTACACATGTCACCAGGGAACTGCTATCTGACGTCTGGTATAATCCCAACTAGCAGGTTCCCGGCGAGTCTTGTCCGGTGTACTCATAACCCAATGAGCACCTGTATACATCTTAGGTGAACCAACTGACACCAGTGGCTTGTGAGACCGGCCACCGCCCCTCGTCGGGGTCTCGACTGTATACACTAGTCTACTCTGGAGTATCGATGCCCTGTCTCGAAACTCCCATGACTAGGGACCTTTTAAGGATGTGCTTATAGACCACCAGCTCCCACGTATATGATCGCCCTCATACTGCTGGCAGTCAAGCATGAATCCTAGGGGCTCTATCAACGTGTAATAGCGACCTGTCTGGTCACCTAAAGCAGTACACGATGATAAAGATAAACCAGATAGCATACTATCATCTTGAGTAAGACTGTCCTACCGGGATAGGTCCTCCCTCAATCATTGCAATCACGTGCCTGTGATCCAATAATTGACTCTGAGGGCACTATCTCCAACAGCGATCACGTATGACAAACTAGGGTATGTTCTCACTACTAAAGCCCCCGCCGTCCCAGGTCCAGACTCCAGTGTCGTGGATATTGAGATCCGTAAGACCTGGGAGAATGACTGCGCGAAGGCCAAGTGCCTCATGCTGGCCTCTATGGACAATGAACATCAGAGGCGGCACGAGAATATGGATCTTGAATCCATATTCCTCCATACCAAGGAATTATATGGAGTGCAATCTCGTATCGCAAGATACGAGACCTCGAAGAAGCTATCTCAGGCGAGGATGGCCGTCAGATCTTCTGTAGAGGAACACGTCCTTAAGATGATCGGCTACATTGAAGAGCTCGCGGACCTCGGGACCACGTTAGGGAATGAGCTGTATACAGACTTAATTCTGCAGTCCCTCCCTTCCACCTACGCCCAGTTTATCTTGAATTTTAATATTCAAGGTAAAGAAGTTGAACTTCCGGGACTCCTCAACATGTTGAGGAGTGCTGAGGGCACCCTGCAGAAAGCCAGGGAAACACCCGCTCTACTTGTTGGTGGAGCTTCCTCTTCTAGATCCAAGACGAAAGCCAAAAGAAAAGAAGAAGAAGGCCCCCACCAAGCCAAGAGGCGGTGTTAGTAAGGTGGAAGCAAAGGGCAGGGCAAGGGTAGCGGGGCCGATAGTACGAAAGGATAATGCTTCTACTGTTATAAGAAGGGCCATTGGAAGAAAGATTGCAGGGCTTGGAAGGCCAAGAACCAGGACCCGAAGCAAGTTGTGGCTTCAGCTTCAGATGTGTTTGTAATTGAAAACTGTCTGTCAATCAACTCTACTTCTGGGTATTGGATACCGGATCAGAATCTCATATCTGTAATTCTTTGCAGGCACTGAGAAACCGTAGGGTTCTGAAGACCGGTGATATGACCCTTAGGGTTGCTAACGGAGCGAGCGTGGATGCTGTTTCCGTAGGGGAATATCGCCTCGAATTGACAAGTGGACATATTTTGGTTTTGCGCAACTGTTTTTGTGTACCTAGTTTGACTTGTATTATCATTTATGTATCTTTGTTATCGAAAGAAGGTTATGATTTTACATTTGTAAGCGATGTCATAAACATCCACCTTAATCATGGTCTGATTGGGTCAGGTACTCTAAACAACGGTATATACGTATTAAACCAGCTACAAATTTTCAATGTCCAGAACACACATAAAAGAAAGACTCCAAAATAAATCATACTTTCTTATGGCATTGTAGACTAGGTCATCTCAATGAAACAAGGTTAACCAAGTTATATAAAGAAGGATATTTGGATCCGTTCAAATATCAATCTTATGCAACTTTTCAATCATGTCTCAAAGGAAAGATGACAAAGACTCCGTTCGCTGGATGCGGAGTAAGAGCGAATGAGCTCTTGGGACTAATACTCAGCGACGTGTGTGGTCCAATGTCTACACATGCAAGAAGTGGTTATTCATATTTCATTACATTTACGGATGATTTCTCTAGATATGGACATGTCTTCTTGATGAAACACAAATCCGAGGCTTTTGAGAAATTCCGAGAAAATAAGAATGAAGTGGAAAAACAAACCGGCAAAAGTATCAAGACACTGAGATCTGATCGAGATGGTGAATACTTGAGTGCCGAGTTCCTGGATTACCTAAAAGAGAATGGAATTCTCTCTCAGCTTACTCATCCATACACACCACAACACAACGGTGTATCGGAGAGACGGAACCGAACCCTATTAGATATGGTACGTTCCATGATGAGTAACGCTGAGTTACCGCGATCATTCTGGGGCTATGCATTAGAATCAGCTGCATATCTTTTAAACAAGGTTCCTACCAAGACTGTGCCTACCACACCATATCAGATTTGGAGTCGGAGAAAACCCTATCTTCAGTATCTAAAGATATTGGGATGTCTAGCTTTTGTTAAAAAGCAGCATGCGGACAAACTCAAGGCACGCTCAGTACTGTGTATGTTTGTGGGATACCCAAAAAACTCAAGGGGCTATCTTTTCTATTACGCAGAGGAACAAAAGGTTTTTGTTTCTCGTCATGCCCACTTTTTAGAACATCAATTTTTAGAAAAAGGAACTGGTAGGAGCACAATAGAACTGGAAGAAATTCCAGAACCACAAGCTATTACTGAAAGCTTGGTAGAGCCAGAAGTTTCGAAAGAACGGGACATTCCCGCGCCACTCCGTAGGAGTAGTAGGATGTCTCATCGGCCCGAGAGATACTACGGTTTTCTCGTAGACAGGGATAGAGAGGATTGCGTCTTTGATAGTGATGAGCCAACTAACTTCCAGCAAGCCATTCAGAGCACAGACTCGGTAAAATGGCTGGATGCAATGCGGACCGAGATGGAGTCCATGTATACCAACAAAGTATGGACTTTGGACATTGCACCAGAAGGGGTAAAACCCGTAGGCTGCAAATGGATCTTCAGAAAGAAGATTGGTATAGATGGACAGCTTGAAACCTATAAGGCTAGACTTGTTGCGAAAGGATTTCGTCAAAGGCCTGGTTTGGACTATGATTGATCATCTTTGTATGTATTTGGAAAAGTTTTAATCACAACCAAAGAAATTTATACCGCAATCAATTAACGGTGTCGATGTAGCGCGTTAATGATTACGGATTGTCCACTGAGATGCGTGAATTTGTTCGATCTTGCCTTAGATGAGTCGAAATGAAAATATAAAAGAAAATGCAAGAAAATTGAATCAAGATTTATGAGTTTTAATTTCAAGAAACATAAAGAAAGATAAAGATCTAGAATCAAGAATTAAGAATCAAGAAATCTCCCAATCAATTTAGTTATCAAGATTTGTAGAATAGCTTGTAATAATCGATCAAATTGGTAGCCATAATGAATACTAATTGTAACTTATTTTATCTATTGAGGGATTGTAGCTAGAAAGTTGATGATGAATAAAGATTAGGGATCTATTGAAGAAACTAGGGTTTCTCCTTCTATCCCTTGTCTTTTCATAGATCATCATTCAAATCTAACCTCTAGCAAAGAGAATCAATGACCGTTCATCTCTAATTTTGCAACAAAGTTATCACAAAAGTGATCTTGTTCCAAACTAGGTCATCGATGATTCTCTTTCCTAGAGTTAAAAATTCTCATAAGACTTAAAATTAGTAAAAGAATTTCATCACCATTAGATATACTTATTCTCTCGATTCCTCCACAAGCGGAGACTTACTCAAGCATCATGAAAATTAATGAATCAAGAACAAAGAATTTTCATAACGCAAGAATGTAAAGAAAGCAAGATTTACAATATTCACCTTTATTAATCGACGATTAGGTACAATTCACTCAACTCGAGGTTACAAGATTTGTGGAGGTAACTAGATCCGCCGAAATTAGCTTCGCATCGATCTTCTTGAGTCGCGGATCGTTGTGGATCTCTTGCTCGGATGAAGGTCGGCGTTGCTTCAAAGGATCGATAGTTGCTTACTTGATTTGCTTCTCAAAATGATCTTGATTTGGCTTTGGATTTGAATATGGGTTAGGGTTTTGGACACAAGTTGTGTCACTCAACTTGTGCAAATTTGGCTCAACATTCAACAACTAATTGTGTAAGCCCCAAAAACCTAGATCTAGATCCTGTTTTATAACCACTCATTTGAATCTTCCCTCCAAAGCTTGGTTGTTAGAGAGAGACTTCTAGAATGAGTTTGTTAGAGGGAATATTCTAGAATGAGGTTGTTACAAAGAATATTCTAGAGGAAGTTTGTTATGCAGAGCCTTCTAGAAGAAGCCAAGTGGTCTTTGAGGGTCTTCTAGAAGCTAGGCCGTTACAAAGAAGGCTCTGAAAAAAGTATCGAGCGCCAACGAATCAACTCGGCCGCGGAACCGCGGTGCCTCGACCTGGATCGGCCGCGGATCCGCGGCCATATTGTGGGTTCTCTGCATCATTTTCTGGAGTTATCTTGGTTTTGTCTTTCAGGGAATCTTATGATGTCTGGAATCTCATTATTCTTTCTTGTTTGCTTCCAGATCTCAAGTCTTTGACTTGATACATTTTATCAGTACTTTTGTGATTCCGGCTCTTTGACCTGAAGAATTTCCTGCACACAATCTCGAGACAAGTGTTGATATACAAAAGATCATGCATGTAGTAATAAACACTCAATTTCCTTCATAATGCCGGTTATAATGTATAACACATGTTATTTGATATTTTTCAGACGAAATGCTAATATGTGTTATATTTATACCAAACACCTTTAAATGATTACAAAGAGTAAGGGAAATTGATGTGTTAAAAATGCAATATTTTCGACTGATCAGATTCCCCCAAACATAATTTTGGTCGTCTCGAGCAAATATCTTTTATTTTTATTTAAAAGAAGGAGAAAATACAAGAAAAAGAAAAACTAACTAGCACACTTTCGTAGGCAACACGATTGTACTGAGCACGTGCAACAAGCCTTTAAACCTCTAGGTGTTCCTAGTAGGAGGAGTGTTGTCTTCTGAGGGTTTTCAGCGGATTGCACCCACAAAATCCAATAATAAAAGGAAGACTGTGAAAGTTACATGTAAAGATAAGAATTATAAAAGAAAGACTTTGAAAATCAGAGTTTTCAACTACACTAGCTTTTCGGTTGTTATGAGCCCTATCTTAATAATCATGAAAAGATATTAGAAATCACATCATCCCTCAATAAAACATCGTCTTTATTCTTCATACCTACCTTTCTTCCAAACACTGATAATATACCCCTACGTGTGTGTAAAGGACACCCCTACACACGGAGAATTCAATTCAAGCTATAATACTCTTGTCCATCTACCTCAGTACTTTTTAGTCGGTGAATATTTAGATGGATTTACTCACACATTTTTCATGCGGCCGTTAATACTTCTTGAGGTAATAACCGACCGATTACTCATGTGCTTGCTTATTAGGCGTATTAGTATTTTTCTCGTCTTGCAACACCTAAGGCTTAGTAGTGACTCCCAAACCAGTTGGTCTAAGACACAAGGTGATGAAGCACCCTCGCTATATTTGTTTATGCTACCTTGGTGATTACAAAACCAGTGTTCATTTTTTTACACCATTTTATATTTTATTCATTTATAATTTTCTTCATATTTTGGCTTTTAGACAAGAGCATTTCAAGGTATCCTCTACTATCCCGAGTTTCAAGACGTGTGTAAGTGTGTATAGTAGGGTATCAACATTCAAATGTTTGGCTTCTAAAATAGGAACTATTTTTTAGACTTATTTTTATGCTCAGATTAGTGACTTCTTTCATCTTACTAACCCTTGGGACAACGGCTCATAACTACTTATTACTAGTTTCGTTTAAGAAAACTTCTAATTTTCTAGGTTTTCTTAAACTTTTCTAATCTTTTGGATGTAATTTTTCACTATCTAATCTTTTATTATCTTATTTATGTACACATTTTTTTTCATTTTTTTTATTATATGTTTTGTGCTTATGCAAAGTATGATGCAAAGTGATGCGTAAATACGCACAAACCTCCCCCAAACTTGTTTAGAACAGTGTCCTCACTGTTTTCATCTGTTAAGTCTTAAAAACCTGTAGGCTTGGGAGGAAAATTTATTAGCGGGGTCAATGGATGTGAAAATCTCTCCCAAACTTATTTTTGGCTCACAATTTTGAGGACTTCAAGAGCCAAAAATACACCCCCCCAAACTTGAGTTAAACAATGTTAAGCTTTAAAAATCACAAGAGGGGGTCAAAATTACTGGTCAATGCCAAGCTTTGCAATGACCAAAGGTCAACACCAATCATTCGAAGATTTTATCAATGTAATGCACCGGTTGGTGGAAGAACCTGTTGTAGAGAGCCAGGAAGAAGTGGGGAAGAAATAAGTGGTGTGATGGAAAGGGTTTGCGTCTCATTCTGCAGAGACGACACAGTGATAGTGATGGATTACTCGCATTCTCGTGATTGTCAAGAAGAAGGGATGGAGGTTCAATTTCTTTGTTTTGGAGATGATTCATCTCAACACCCATGTTTGCTAAAAATGCGAGTTCATCAGCGAAGCTTTCATCGATATCCCAAAAAATAATGTCATTAGAAAGAACGGGATAATACTCAGACTCCAGAAAAAGTTAATTATCGACGTTATATGTTGACCCAGACAACTCGAAAGAAGGGTCCGTATGTATATGATACATATCTGGGTCAAACAACAACGTATAAAGGATGTATGGATCTGTATCGTGAAGCTGTTCAAGTTCGCTGCTGTCGACATCCATTAATTCGATAGAACACACTCGAGCATGAGGATCGGAGGGTTGACTTCCCAACTTGTAAATGTTGAGCTCAATTGACCTATTCCCGAAAGATAGGTTCATAGAGCCGTTTCGACAATTGATTACAGCATTGGAAGTAGCCAAAAAGGGTCGACCGAGAATCATCGGAATTTGGTTCCGTGGGTTCACTATAGGCTGTGTATCAATAACAATAAAGTCCACAGGGAATACAAATTCCCCGATTTTTATCAACACATCCTCAAGTTCATCCCTAGGTTTGGTGATTGATCGGTCGGCCATCTGGAGAGTTATGTTCGAGGGCTTTAACACTCCGATACCTAGTTGCTCATAGACTGAATATGGAAGAAAGTTAACACTAGCGCCAAGGTCAAGTAAAGCACGGTTAATGTGTTTATCCCCAATAGAAATAGAAATAGCCAGGGTCCTTACGTTTCCTTGGTAATTGTTGGGGAAAAGCTGTGTCTACAGTACTCGACATGAACACTTTTTTCGGCACTTGAGTCTTCCTCTTCTTAGTGCACAAGTTCTTAAGAATTTTCGCACAGGGCGGAACTAGGTGTATAGCATCTAGGAGAGGGATGTTGATGTTAACTTGCTTAAACATTTCCACAAGCTTCTCCATTTGGGCATTGGGTTTGTTGGGCCTCAACCTTTCTGGAAATGGAGCTTTATCAATAAGTGTTGGGTCCAACATTTGTGGAGAAGTTTGTGGGGGTGGAAAGGATAAAGTGGGTGGAGGGTTCGAGCCTTTGGGAAAACGGAGAATAGGCTCGGAAGAAGAAGGTAAACTGGACGAAATAGGGCAAGAATTAGAAGTGGGAATGGAAGTGGAAGTGGAAGTGGAAGACAGGGATTCAATTGATTCCTCAACATCAATCTGTTCACCCACATGATTGTCTAGCGCTCTTCCAGATCTCAACATTGTAAGTGCATTCACATTAGTGTTATGTGAAGGTCTAGGATGAGGTAGAGGTTGAGATAGAAGATTCCCTTTCTCTCCAGCACTCATTTTGGCAGTCCGTTGTGCAATTTGTGCTTCTATCGATTTGATACTCTCACCGTGGGAGACAGTGTTTTGCACTAACGTTTGGATAGAAGATGTTAAAATGTCATTCGTTTGCAAGGACTGTGTAATGAACATGTCGAGTGCAGAGGGTGTAGCAGTACCGGCAGAAGAATGATCAAAGTTGTTGGCCAGGTTTTGAAAATTTTGTGGTTGAAAGGGGTGCTGACTTAGTTGTGGTGGTTGCTGTTGTGGTGGAGGGACCCATTGAAAGTTATTCTGGTTTGGATCTTTGTATTGAGTTTGGTGCTGTATCTAAGAATGATCAGGGCGATTCCTCCAATCTTGATTATATGAGGAAGAAGAAGAATCGTTTACAGGTCTTTACTGAAATGCAGCATTAGTATAACCTTGAAACGGTACATTCAAAGGACATTCTTCCGTCAAATATGATGGGTTTGAACAGCAGCCACACTTGGTTTTGGGAAGTGTGTATTGGTTTAGAGAAGCTGAAGAAATTCGGTTTTCTATAGCATCGAGTTTCCTTTGTATTGCGGCCATTTCGGCTCTCATCATGACGGAAACATCGAGCTGATTGATACTTTCCCTAGGCGATGGTGGTCTAACACTTTCCCATTATAATGTGTTTTGAGCTAAACCTTCTAGGTATTTCTAAGCTTCACCATCATCTTTAGACAGGAATTGGCAATGACACATGGTTTCAAGCATCTGTTTAGTCATGAGATCAATACCCTCATAGATAACTCGACACAGATCCCATCTAGGGATTCCGTGATGAGGGCATTGTAAAAGAAGATCCTTGAACCGTTCAAAGCATTTCCAAAATGGTTCATTGGGAAGTTGGGTAGATTTGAAGATTTCGCTCTGAACACGGCTGGTCTTATGATTAGGATAAAATTTCTTAAGGAATGCTGCAACAAATTCATCCCATTTTGAAATAGAGTGTGCGGTCGTATTATAAAGCCACTTCTCGGCTAAATCGCACAACGTGAATGGGAGAAGAAATAAACGCAGAGCATTCAAAGACAGTTGTGACGTTCCAATCATTGCGCATACATTTTCAAATTTGTTGATAAAAACGTATGCGTCTTCAGACACAAGACCGTGAAATTTGGGTAACAATTTGATAAATTGGGGGTTGATTTCAAAATTTTCCCCGTTGGCAGGTAGTATAGAAAGACAGGTGGGAAGGGGAACACGTGTAGGATAGCATCTCTATTGGAGAGAAATGCGTGGAGGATTCTGCGCACCTGCGGGTGGTGGCAGAGTGGTGTTAAAGTTTGATGGATATCCGTCCATCGCGGTCGTGGTAGGTGGTGGGAAAGAAAATATAGAAATACCGAATTTGGGGTCGATGAGGGAAACGCGGACAAGACGAGCACTAGAATCCCGTGTCCAGCCGAGCTTGTACTAAAGGGTTTAGCACAAGTGGCAGCGTTGTGATAATTAGGGGAAAGATGGTCTGGTTTTTGTTTTGAAAAATACGGATTTTGAAAAATCAAATCACAAAAAAAATGCACAAGCAACCCTAGATCTAATGGTCACCTAGGTCAAGTCTCTAGACCGTTCCTAGACTTCCAGAAGACAAATCGCAGGATAAATCCTCTACTGCCTCTTTATCCCTTCCGTGGCCAGGTAAGTGGGAGGTTCTCCACTACGTAAGTAGTGGGCCTAATTAAGTAACCACTTTCCTTAGACCCACTTGCTTTAGACACCACAAAAGAAACGCGGATAAGAAATAGATTACCCACGACCTCCTTCTGTCCTAATTAAGCGCGACGGTCCTTAGAGTCTTGTCTAGATATTTTTTAGTTAATGATGGTGATACAGATGCAAGTTTTGTGATTTTTGGGGCTTAGGAAGGGTAATGAAATCCCTACCTAATCTGAATTTATTCTTTTCCCCATAATTTCCGTATATAAAATATGCACAAAACAACCAATTTCAAGAAACGCAACAGATTTTTATTTTAGCGGCGCTGTTTTTGCTAAGAATCCTGTAGAAAATTGTTATTGGACAAGATCAGAGAAGAGAAGAGAGAACAAAGAATATACCACAGAAGTTTGGAACACCGAAACACCTAAACGGCGGCGGAACCGCCGCAAAAACCTGCAAAACGTCGCGGATCCATGGTGGAACAGAGGAATTAGGGTTTCAAAATTTTCCTGTAGTTTCTTGTACTCCTCTGGAATTTTTAGATCTTCTCTGAATCTTGATCTCACTGCTAAGATGATTCCAGATTCCCACACAAAAAATTCAAACTCTAATCGTTAAGCACTTGAAGCGAATCTTGAATTAAAATTTGATGGAATATTAATTTTTCAGCTCAAATAACAAGAACGAACAAAATAGCACGCATCCCCGGCAACAACGCCATTTGATTGATCATCTTTGTGTGTAGTTGGAAAAGTTTTAATCACAACCAAAGAAATTTATACTGCAATCAATTAACGGTGTCGATGTAGCGCGTTAATGAATACGGATCGTCCACTAAGATGCGTGAATTTGTTTGATCTTGCCTTAGATGAGTCGAAATGAAAATATAAAAGAAAATGCAAGAAAATTGATTCAAGATTTGTGAGTTTTAATTTCAAGAAACATAAAGAAAGATAAAGATCTAGAATCAAGAATCAAGAAATCTCCCAATCAATTTAGTTATCAAGATTTGTAGAATAGCTTGTAGGAATCAATCAAATTGGTAGCCATGATGAATACTAATTGTAACTGATATTATCTATTGAGGGATTGTAGCTAGAAAGATGATGATGAATGAAGATTAGGGATCTATTGAAGAAACTAGAGTTTCTCCTTCTATCCCTTGTCTTTTCATAGATCATCATTCAAATCTAACCTCTAGCAAAGAAAATCAATGATCGTTCATCTCTAATTTTGCAACAAAGTTATCACAAAAGTGATCTCGTTCCAAATTAGGTCATCGATGATTCTCTTTCCTAGAGTTAACAATTCTCATAAGACTTAAAATTAGTAAAAGGATTTCATCACCATTAGATCTACATATTCTCTCGATTCCTCCACAAGCGGAGACTTACTCAAGCATCATGAAAATTAATGAATCAATAATCAAGAAGTTTCATAAAGCAAGAATGTAAAGAAAGCAAAATTTACAATATTCACCTTTATTAATCGACGATTAGGTACAATTCACTCAAATCGAGATTACAAGATTTGAGGAGGTAACTGGATCCGCCGAAATTAGCTTCGCATCGATCTTCTTGAGTCACGGATCATCGTGGATCTCTTACTCGGATGAAGGTCGGCGTTGCTTCAAAGGATCGATGGTTGCTTGCTTGATTTGCTTCTTAAAATTATCTTGATTTGGATTTGGATTTGAATATGGGTTAGGGTTTTGGATCACAAGTTGTGTCACTCAACTTGTGCAAATTTTGCTCAATATTCAACAACTAATTGTGTAACCCCCAAAAACCTAGATCTAGATCCCCTTTTATAACCACTCTGTTGGATATAGTGCTCTCAAAGTCAATTATTGGATCGCAGGTACGTGATTGCAATGATTGAAGGAGGACCTATACCGATAGGACAGTCTTGCTCAAGATGATAGTATGCTATCTGGTTTGTCTTTATTATCGTGTACATGCTTTAGTTACTATTGCATGTTGATAGAGCCCATAGGATTCTTGCTTGACTGCCAGCAGTATGATGGCGATCATATACGTGGGAGCTGGGGTCTATAAGCACATCCTTAAAGTGCCCCTAGTCGTGGGAGTTTCGAGACAGGGCATCGATACTCCAGAGTAGACTAGTGTATACAGTCGAGACCCCGATGAGGGGCGGTGGCCGGTCTCACAAGCCATTGGTGTCAGTTGGTTCACCTAAGATATATACAAGTGCTCATTGGGTTATGAGTACACCGGACAGGACTCGCCGGGAACTTGCTAGTTGGTATTATACACATCGTCAGATAGCAGTTCCCAGGTGACTTGTGTACAGGTTAGTCTGTCGACCTGAGATTGTTATTTGTCTCGTGTGAGTTCCCACTGTGCTTTGATTACTACCCTACCACGGCTCAAAGGAGTCGTGCAAACAGGTTTTAGTTGGGTACAGTCCCAAGCCACATGGAGGCAGTGAGCGGATCATCGGGGATTCGTCTCTCCCGGTATTGAAGGTGAGATCGCGCTGTGTTTAGAAGAGCCATTACACGAAATCCCTGGCCAGGGTAATCGAGATTTACTGGTAGGTATTCCAGTAGTATCTCAGGGTGTTCTGGGCTACTCTCCGACACGACTTATACCGCTATTGGGGGTCTGACGTTTACCAGCCCCCTAGGCCCTATATGCGATACTCATAGACGAACGGACCGGACTGTACGGATATTGTCACTGTCAGGCTCGGTAGGGTTTCTGGATGAGTTCGCTCGTCAGCTTCCTTTCAGATCAATACATAGGCAACCGTTACGTACAGCTAGTACCTCTGACGTGCTAGTGGTTATACCTAGTGCCAGTGTATTGATGAGTCATTAGAGTCCCCCACAGACAGTTTCCCAAGTTCGGGCGAAACGTTGTAGAGGCCGTATGGATATATGGTGGGGTTCGATCATATCCGTGTACTTAGGCACGGATCATGATAGGACGGATAATAATAGCGGGTTTTGGTTTAAGCCGGATCCTAATATTATATTGTAGGAATATTTTTTTGTTTCATTGCATTTATATTCGGTCGGAATACAAATGCGGGTATGTATTTACGGTTGAGGTGTAATCTCGTAATTCGTTACGGGATTATTTTGGGAGTTGCCAGTTTCTTTTTCCGTCTTATATATCTTGACCCATGCTAAACTTTGTGAGCCTTTTGACCTCATTTCTTATTCCCCCCTTGCACTGATTTTTATGTGAAAGGGGGTATGCCCATTTCGAACAGTGTTGAGGGCATGGGGCTTGCATGGGCAGCATGGGTATTGGGGTGTGCTGGAGACTTTAGTGGCAGGGGGCCTCTCTGCAATTTGTGGTTGCTGTTTATGGGTGGGGATTGTTTTTTTCCTTGCTTAATAAATTAATCCCATACATTTTTATCCACACAAGAATATACTTCACCAATAAGAAGAGATCCCCAGAGAGCCCCAATTTTTCCTTTGCTGGATTCATTTTTGGCCGAGCCATTTGTTTTCCCTTGACTTGCAAATTTTCCCTTGGCTCACATTTCCATCCAAATTGGCAACTTCACTTTTGAGACAAAATATTCCACACTCTCTCTACTTCACTCTTGGTCATGTCATCTAGCAAACTTCATGTCCGAGTTGCCTCGGTTCGAGGCGGGAGCCCGTATAAAGATCCAATGACGTGGTGCCCTTCCGACGAGGAGACCGGAGAGCGGATTTCACCGGGACAGCCGCAACAAGCTATGGGAGCGGATTGAAGACCGAAGGATACGGATCGATCAGTATAATATTTACAAACTCATTTTACTTTTAGCTAGTTTATGGTTAATGGAACGATCCGGGTATTGGGTCGCGGTGGCGCCGGTTTCGCAAAAAGTTTTTGTTCCGCATTTGGCGTCGGTTAGACGGCCGGGGCGCCGCCGTGGCACAATATGGTATCAGAGCCAAACTATCAACCGCTTACTAGCTTGTTCTAACATGTTTAAAAGCCCGATCGAACAAAATTTCCGAAACCGCAATTTCGATACTAAAGTTTCTATCGAATTTTTAAACTGGTCGAAAAATTATTTTGAGTGTTTTATAAAATCAGGTAGGGTTTTTGAAGACACTGGAAGAAATTTGGTAGCACAAACTCATCACTAGACCGCGGAACCGCGGCCAAACACCCATGTTTGCCGCGGTTGCGCGGCGCTTTAGTGGGTTCGCTGTACCAGTTTTCTCCTGGGGGACTTCAACTTGGAAATGTGGTTTCTGGAACATTTAGTTTTGGCCCAGATTATTTTGAGTACTGGATTTGTGCTTGGGGCCCACTTCGGGAAGTTTTGTCGATCGGAATTTTAAAAGTGTTAGTTTGCAGTGCATTACATTTCTATCTGCGACCGTGAATATCATTCGATCGGTAAAACTTGTCTAATTGCTATAGTTCTTTTAGACGGGTTTTGCGAACGTGACATTCACGTTGATGTTCTGTGTTGTGCTGTGCTGTTGCGGATTTGTCGTGGTGGATAGCTTGGTGCAATGTTAGTACTGTTTGGATTTATTTGTACATTTGATATTGCAGGGCGAGCGTCCGACATGTGGACTGCCGTCACTGCATGTTTGTATATTATTCTTTTGGGGCACGACCGAGATGAGGTCGGTGTACCCGTTGTATATATTTTATTTTTTGTACTAGTATTACCCCGCGGTGGGGTGCGCGGATAGCCGTGTTTTAGAGGGAAACGGGCCCGCATCTCATGGCGTTGAGACGGAGGGGGCTTCACTCTAAAATTGGCGGGCTATTCGCCTCACTCGTACGGGGTACAGGTTGACCCAAGGAGGGGTGCTCAAGTTACCGGATTCCGTGAAGTGTTGGGTGGTCCATTCACATTGTTGAAGGGGGCTGCCTAGCTTCAGGTTTTGGCGGATAACTTGCCGTGCTCGTAGGGGTCTAGGTTTTTATTGCACAGGCTATCCACACGACCAGGGGAACGTCGGGTTTCATTTGCGGCTCAAAGGAAACCCGGGGATCCCAGATTATCTGTATTGTTCTGTGATGCTTATTACTTTTCTGTGATGGTGCATTTATCATACCTGAAGCAATTATTATATATTGATATATATACTAGTAGATGTTGTATATGTTTTGCACCCGCGCTAGCCCAGTCCTCGCTCTGTCGTTAGTTAAGTAACCTAACGGGTGATGACGGGACCTAGTGGCGAATGCGGATGGCATATATGTACATTTTATTTTCGTTCTTTATGGTGTGATTAATTGATGGGATTGCATTGATTCTTATCAATGCAAGTAAAACAAACCAATATATGATGTTGTTGGAACCAATTTTTCAAAAACTGTTATTACAAGGGCGTTCTCTTTTGTTTTGCACGGTGGTATTCGGTTATGAATATCCAGCACCTCATTCGACGAGGCAAGGGTCGAGATCCCTTCATCGGGAGTGAACCCTTGGACAGAGGTTTGCGTCAGGGTAATGACTTCACTATAGTCGATTACCTTTTGCTTTGCATCGTGGTATTCAGTTTGGAATATCCTGGACCTCATTCGACGAGGAAAGAGCCGAGATCCTTTCATCGGGTGTGACCTCTTTAGCAAAGGTTTTCGCTACTAAATTTTTATAAAACCACTTGGATTCCTTCAACGATATCAAGTTCATTACGCTAAAGGTTTGTCACGACCCGAAAGTACGGAACGCGACTGGCACTTAGATTACGAGACGTCTAAAGGCGTACCGTAACCTAAGTCAGCCAAAGCCCAGAAGAATCTAAACCAAAATCAAAAGAGAGTGAAGGAAAACCTTTAATGAAAATGGTTTTTAAAATCATTTAAGTTGCATAGAATCCCTTTTTAAAAACATCAAAAATTTCTGAAAATTTCGGCAGAGTCTCCCCTGTATTTTCTATCCCCCAAAATGGGTACAACAAGATAATAAACCTGTAATCATAACATGGCATCCCCAAGCGGGAGCTAGCTCTTCGCCCAAGGCGGATCACAACCACATGCAATATAATAGTAATATCAAGAAAAGAGCATAAAGAAACGCAAAATACCAGAAAACACACGTCGGCTCAAGTGAGCTCGACCCAAAAGAAACCACAAATATACATATCTCTCAGTCTCATCACTAGGTCGCATATACAATATAAAGTGGTAGATGGAGAATACTAGATACAATGATAAGGCAAAAAGAAATAAAGTATACTCGCAACCCACCTACGGGCGATGTCGCGAGTCTGAGCAAAAGAAGCTGATGATAAGATAGCCCGCCGCTACAAGGGTGACGGGTCTGACCTGCAAGACACTGTGGCACAACGGGGGTGAGTTGCCAGCTCGTGAGTAGAATATAACATCTAATAAGGCAATCGTAAGAATGCACGCAATGCACCACAACATGCATGTCCATATGTGATATAATATCTCTAATATGCGTGCACAGGTATGCAATGTCATTATTAAGTCTTTAAGTATTTTAAATACTAAGGGTATTGAATTCTTAACTTTTTAAAACATGAATATCTGTATAATAGCTAAGTACCATCAAGAAATCATTTGAAAACCCGTGTCAACCATCGACACCAAATAGGAATCATATCTGTCTCAATATCGGGCTCCGTCAGTCCGGATCGGCCCATATCATAAATCTCACGACAACGGTCGGTATCCTCCGGATATCCGCCGCGCCAGACATCACCGGTAAGTAGTCTTCCCCTGCCAGGCTCATCGTCTACAACTCGATCTTCTTGCCCTGGGGTACCATACCGGGCCCACCATGTACCCGAGACGGTTCATCCACTCCTCGAATCGGGTCTCGAAATCCAACAGAAAACATGAAAACTCATGGTGGACGACACATACATCACGAGAAAACCGCAACTTTGTTTTGAAAATGATAAATATAAGGTTTTGTTAAATTCTTGCGGTTTTCCCCAAAAATCCAGAAATCGCAGCAATACTGAAATCATCAAGAAAATCTTAATGTCCACATGTTATATATGATAAATGTCTATGATATCAATGCATACGATGTGAATTTTGCTAAAAATCTATATAAATATGATGATGATGCGAGGTATACGTATGCTATGCAATTTCATATATCAAGTATGAATGCAAGTGGCGATATTATGATAAACAGGTTCTATAGTGCACGTGGCATGGCAATTACCAAAGGCGTGTGTATCGCATGAATAGTGCGCGTGCAACAGATGCCAATGGTAAGGTGTTCGTGTCCTACGAAATGATATCGCATAAGTATAGATGAATGTCCATGCAATTTAATATACTGTTCGCTATAAGGGTATGCAGTGTACATGAATGGATAAGCTAGCTAACAATATAATCTTGCAAAAGTAGGGTAATCCTAACTAGGGGGGCGCCTCGCGCCATTCAGACGATTCCCCCATAAATGAATATATCTACTCACCTGAAATCTCCGCTAATCCGATCCGGCCACCGTCTTGCCTTTTCGCGCCGTGTCCGATGTTTCCCCGATCGATCCTATATTTGCACAATATCAAGCATAAGATTACAAAACCTAAGACGAAGCAAGTCACAATATACAATTATCAACGCTCTCGAATTACTCATAGCATGCACTCGGTGCGCGGGAAAACGCACGAAAATCGCTAACCTTTAACTAGAATCGTCATTCCGGGGAAATCGACAAAACTACAACCCGACTAGACGAAACCCCGCGTTCGCGCACTCAAATAGTCCTATACGAAGCTAATTATATCGCTAACATAACGCAATTTGATCGCATTCAAATTTTCGTAAAAATCTAGCAAGCAATTTTCTAGCCGATTCGATACAAACATCGCAATTTGTCGATTTAGCAAGCATATCATTACACAATTAACCATTCTAATCAATTATATAACCAAAATCCTAACTTAATTTTTACAACCATGTTTCAAACCCTAACTCAACATCAAAACCCATTCTTGAATTTTCAAGACAACCCATTATAATGAAATTAACACTTTAAACATCTAATTTAGCATAAACAAACTACAAATTAGCAACTAGTTTAGGATTTTACCTCACCAATTGAATTCTAATGTCACGACCCGAAAGTACGGAACATGACCGGCACTTAAACTACGAACGTCTCGAGGCGTACGTAATCCAAGTAAACCGAAAACCCAGAAATCCAAACCAAGAAAAGTAATAGAGTGCAGGAAAAACCAACTTAAAGCAAGTAGTTTCAATAGCATAAGCCGAATTATGCGGTTTAAAAAAAAACATCAAAAATTTACTGAAAATTTCGGCAGAGTCTCCTTTGTAAATACAGGCCCCCAAACGGGATACAACATGAATAGTATACGAAATCAAGAAAAAGGCATCCCCAAGCGGGAGCTAGCTCTTCGTCAATCGACGGTCACAACCACACAAGCAATATAATATACAACGCCAACGACGAGGATCAAAACTCAAAAGGAAACTCAAAACCACCAAAAACATAACGAGCGACTCTAAGGTCGAAAGAATAAACAACACTGGTCTCTATCTCAAAAATACATGTTTGGTTGATGGAATTTACTAGATACAACTGAATAATATTATACAAGGTAATATGATGGGTACGATACAAGAAAAACCCACCTACTAGCAAGTCACCCGAATGAAACTGAGCCCGCAACGCCGTAATGAAACCTGTACGGCAAACCTGCAAGAAACTGGGGCACAACGGGGGTGAGTTGCCAACTCGTGAATAGAAAAACATCTACGCACAGAAATCGCATAAATAACGCAACCTAGGTCAATGATCATAATATAACCTCAAAAATATACATAACAAGCAGCCTATAACAATGGCTAGGGTAATATCTAACCGAGTGAAACCTCATGTGCCCGTGTCAGTGCCTCAGGTAGCAATATATCATATGAATGATGTATGAATGCATGAAAACTGAATACATGTAAATGAAGAAACTGTTTTCATAAATTAGTGAGATTTCCTTCGTATTTTTAAACCGAGGTATCATAATGAAATCAGTATCAACAGTGTCTAGCATCGACACAAAACATAAATCTCACTGTCTCGAAATATCAATGTCTCAATCTCAATATCTAGGGCGCCGTCAGTCCAGACCGGCCCCTACCATCCATCTCAAGACCACGACGGTATCCTCCGGATATCCGACGCGTCGGGTAATATCACCGGTAGGTAATCGGTCCCCTGCCAGGCTCAACGTCAACACCACATTCAACTTGCCCCGGGGTACCATACCGGGCCCACCATGTACCCGTGACGGTTCCTCCACTCCTCGACACGGATCTCGAAAACCATAGCAAACTCATGTTGGACGACACTTACATCACTAGAAAACCACAATTTACATATTTTAAAAGGTTAATAAGTTTAGAAATTTTGCGGCTTTCCCCCGAAATCCAGAAATATCATAAATCTCAAGAAGTCATCACAAGTGCATATGTCAATGCTAATGAATGTATATGGTATCAATAACCAAGTTGCAATGTATGATTAATAACTAGGCATGAACAATGGAATAACAGTATGCATGAAGTGACAAGTAATAACTGCAATGTCTAAACTGGCATATAACCCAGGTACACTAATATCGTATCAACTACTAACTAACAAGCTAAGCCAAGCAATAGTATTTTCTAAGTGTACGTGACATGGCAATTACCGATGAAGATGTGTGTGAGCCGGCAAGTAAGTGTATGTGGTACATACGCATCATCGGTAATGGTGCTGGTATCCTAACAGCATGATATCAATAATGGAGTATGCATTAAAATAAGTATGCGGGGCAGAGCGAACAGCAATAATGTGCGGAAGCAGAATACTAGACACAACGATAACTAATCAGTATTAAACTAATATAAGTCCTAGAAATGGTGCCTTTTGAAATAACACGAATCATGGGGTTTTGAAAATAGGGGCTACGGTGTTTTTATGAAAAGATATGTCTTTTGAAATATCCGTAGGATCCCTTGGGCTGTCTTTTAAAATACCCACGATTCGTTAGTTTTTTTTTGAAATAGGTAAGAATCGAATCTAATCTAATAACTAAACTAAACTAAAGGGCTAAGCTAACGAGCTGAACTACAGGTAAGGAAACCGCCTATCATCTGAGTCGATACTTATACATACCTGTATATGTATAGTCGGTGATCCCGCCTCAATAATATCATAGCCGATACCATATCTATAATCAGGCATCCCATGTCAAGAGTGCGAATCAATCATCAATATAGCTCGTACGTAAATCCGTCGTACGGCATCCCAAATCTGGGTACGGGTCAATATCACATTCATCATACTATTCACCTGGTATCCTCTTTATAAATTATCATGATCGGGGTACTGATCTACGTCTAGTACCATACTGATACCGCCTAAGTATGCATGGACGTGTGTGAAACACTACGTCAAGGGCCCGCTACAACGTCATGTCGTATCTCAAATACGAGTCCTTCTATATCACCGATCTCACGGCCTCAATCAAATCTCATCGACTCAGCTCAACCCCAAGTATCATCCTCAATCCGTATGTGAACACATAGTCCCATACCCATGTGAACACATAACTATAAAGAATCCCATGAGCACATATCAATAGGAATGTATGCAAGTATGTATGTGTGTATGTGTGTGTGTGTGTGTAGTGCAACACTACCCTAGGGTTCGCAACACTAAGGTAATCCAACACACCAATATCCATCCTAAGCAACGTCATTAATCCCAAATAACATATAATAAATGTTGGTGTGTATACGCATCCGTATACACCACCACGGACTGCGGGGGTGCTATACGCCATCCACCCGACTTCTCCCCGTAGATATAAATCTACTCACCTGGTCCTCGCTCGCCGGTGCCGACGTCGCCACGCGCTTGCTTGTCGTCTCGAAGTCCGCATGGGGTACCTCCATATCATAACGCACCGTATCGCATTAAAACTAAATTCGAAATCGAAACGGCATACGAAAATCAAATCGGCACGCGTATCATGCATAGCTCCAAACCTATCACCTACGCATGCAAGAATAGTCAAACCAACCCTCGATGTCGATGTACAAACGTCAAACCATCGAGAAAAATCCAATCACACTCATTTGCACATTCACGAACACTAATTTTAATATAAACTAGGTTAAAACTCACAAAAACCCCAATTTCACTTAAAAGGTCATTTTTCCGAAAATCTAGCAAGCACATTTCGCCGTTTTTGTACAAAACATGATGTTTAAATGAATGTGGCGGCCAATATATTTATTAAATATCTTAAATAAGTCATATAAACAATTTCCGGAATTTAATCTCATTAAATTCCAAAAACCCTAATATTCTAGTTTACAAAAATACCCTTTTTAACAATTTCATAACAAAAATGCACAAACTACAATTTAGGTTGGATTTCCATGAACTAAAGTGTTAAACTACACTTAATAAAGTTAATAATATGATAAAAACCCTAACCATATTTTTAATCTCACATATAAATGCATTTCATAAAACCCTAGTTTGCACAAAAAAGCTTAATTTGGACATTTTTTAAGTAACAACTTGTAATATGCAACTAGATAAATTTTAACAATTTTTTCAAGATGTTAGCTCACATCACAAACCATGCACAAGTGATCACAACCCAATTTTAAAACAAAACCCTAACTAGAATTCCTTAATCATACAATTGAACCCACATAAAACCAAATTAACACTTAATTAAGCTAACTACAAGCAATTAACAACAATTTAAGCAAAAGGGTTAGAATTTACCCAAACAAATTGAAGATCCCACAAGCATCCATGGCCCTCCAAAATGCTCTCTTTTCACAAGGATCCATGCTATACGGGCTAAGCTAAAATGGGTAGGAGTCGGATTTGGGTTTTGGGATTTTTTTGATGGATTTTGGGGCAATTTTTGATGAAGTTTTGAAGAGAAAAGAGAAGGGAAATGGGGGGGGCTGTTGCTGCAGTAGGAGAGGGGGGGCTGCTGGAATTGGAGTGGGAGAGGAGAGAGAGGGAGGTAGAGAAAGTGGGGGAAGAAGTCAAAGTCAATTCAAGGTCAAAGGTCCACCTCATTTCTCCATTTTCTTTTCTTTTCTTTCATTTCTTTCCTTTGAAATTCAAGTGGGGAAAATAAATGGGGGCTGCTAAATTCTTCAAGGGGATAAGTGAATGGGGGTGTGTGGGTGTGGGTACGGGTGTGGGGTGATGAAAAATGATAAATACAAACCCCAAACATCCATTTACGCTAAAAAAAAGCCTTTTTTCTTCAATAATTTCTAAACCGTTTTGGCAAATGATTTCGTTCCAAAAACCACATGATAAAATTTTATTTAATGTTTTATGATGCACAAAATTTGTTTCAACTCATTCCAATTTGTAATTTTCCCTAATTAAATGTATTAGTGACGGCTTAAAATAATAATAAAATAATATTTTTTTCAGAAAATTTGAAATTTCACCAGCGGCTCAATAAACACCAAATAATAGCAATTACATAGCTAGAATATGTATATTTAATTTTTATAATAAGATATTTGTATTTTGACTTTTTACAGAAAACCCCCTTATTTTACCGATTTTTTTGAAATTTCACCGAAACGATTTTCAAAACGTTACAATCTTCCCCCCTTAAAGAAATTCGGTCCCCGAATTTAAATTAAAACTCTCCCCAAATACTAAAACATCTAAACCAAAACCATCAAGTCGTCGGGGCTCCGAAATTGTAAATACATAAAACAATTCATAGCGCTGCGCATGCGCATGAAAAATGAGCATATAACTCAAATCACAACTCCGTCAAGCATCCCGCAATCATCGGAGTCATGGAGAAGACATCAATGCCAAATCCAAATCAAAACCAATATGATATAACTCGAAACTATACATGTAAATATCGAATCTATATCTGTAAGTATCCGAAGGAAATGCATGCCAAATCTCCTTAAGTCGCTGTGCAACGCGTATAACACTGCACAGTGGCGGACGTCTATCATAAGAAAATAACTATATACATATATACCTTTGTTTGAAATGTACGTTCCGCCGTTTTGGAAACAATTTAGAAGGGTCTCCTTGTTTTAAACATTTCGTGTCATATAAGACATGTAGGTAAATACTGAGGCTATAGCTCGCTTTTTGGAAATCCCTTCAATAACTATCAATGCATGCAAAATATATTCAGGTACTGTCCTCTGACTAGTCCTGCTCAGTACGAAAACACATAGCAATATCATAAAAACGTACTACTCTATAAGAAATCAATCCTAAAATATGCACATGAATACTACGTGCGTCTGGTGCGCACGGAAATCAAAATCCATGAATGTGCCATACATGCGCACAGAAACAACATCTAAGTGCATCGGGTGTGCACGAAACATCTGTCGTAGGCAACAGATGTGCCTGACAGCAAAATCATGTGCATCTGACATGCACAAAAAAAAATCTCGATTTAGTGCCTCTGGTGTGCACCAAAATCACCCTTCAAAACATGCGCCCAACATGCGCGAAAATCCAATCAGGTGCACAAGGTGCACAAAACAAATATCGAGTATCACAATCGAAATCGAAGTCCAGTGCATCTAAGTGCACAAAAGGCGTATCAGTGCACTGCAAGCATATATAAACTATACCGAGTGCAGGAACGAAATCGTGTGCATGCATACGCACAAAACCAAGTCAACTGTTTAAAACCGTAATATCACAAACATGTGAAACTAAAGCACGAAAACAATATCAAGTGCAACACTGTGCAAAGGTCGTAAATCCTCAATCATCAAAATCAAATCATACGAATAAATCACCTAAAACATCGTAATCAATAATGGCGGAATAGTACTGCTCAAGTGCATCCTCTAAGAATCTCGGCCAACTGTCACGGTCACTAGTGGGACGTCTCGTCGATGATCATGAACTCTGTCCTGCTGGTGTGCGTAACCATGACCACTCCTGGGTCAAGTTCTTCACTGTGAATTACCAATATTTCGGTCCATCGGCTCATCGGCCCTGTCAGGTGTGCTAACGGGGACGATTCCGTTCTGGCACTTCTCTGGTCATCTCTTGGTCAATCATCGCGACCACTCGTAAGACAGCATATCACTGGCGTCGGCCTCTGGCTCTCTGAATGTACGTGACACATCTGACCCTGGGTGCAAGTATCATTGCAGCAGTGTCCTGGAAGGAATCCTGCTCACGGTCTCTTCCATGTCTCGTCTCTGCTAACTGTCCGGAAGTCATCGTCCTTTCCTATATCTGCATCTTGCTCTGGAACGGCTGCATACCCATCGCGACTCCTTCTGGAAGGTAAGTCCAAGTACCATGCATCGGCATGCGCATCGCATCTCTAATGTCGGCGGAGTGGAACGTCATCTCATCTAGATCTGGTGCGAACCTCTTACTCCACTTTTTTCTAACGTCGTCTGCTTTGGACTCGTCTCGTCGCGGCTGCATGGACTGAGCTCCAACGACTATCCTCGTATCTGGAGTCTCCCAAGAATGCGTCTCACCACCTAGCATCCGATTGAAGTCGAACCATTCGATCGATTCGTCGAAACCTCATAATACCCCAAGAGCTCAACATCTTGGTACCGTTTAATAGTATCGAATATATATACCACAGCATCGGTGGTCCAGCCGCAGAAGGGCAAACCCAAGCCTCACTAATGGCGCCGCAGAACTGCCGCAAACCCTAAGGTTCAAAGGCTTTCATACGGTCATTAAGTCGAGTTAGGGTTTCATTCTTCTAGAGGGACCATAGAATTGCCTGCATGTCTTTCCGAATACTTTAAACTTGGAATAATAGGTTTCTGACATTCGATCGTCTCTGTCGACTCCCAACGTCTCCGCGTGAAGTCGTCTCTAGCTGGAATCAATCTATCTGATGACCTCGCATCGGGATAGGCGAACGATCCACATGTCCTAGTCATTCATCCTCGACGACTAGCGACCTTCTATCATCTCTTAGTACAACTCGTTCTGCACTAACGCCAGCATCTGGGGCAATATCTCGTCGTTCGCAGCAATAACTGGCTCGCTCGTCTGCACGCTGAACAGTGCCTCAACCATCATGAATAAGCAACACACCAACGGTCATCAAAATCTGGCTGGCCTCTGCCAGTGGCCCAATCCTCTGATACTGATCGACACGTCCGAGAAATCTCATAAAGGCGATCCGCCAAACGCTCGTGGTGCGAAAACACAATCAAAAGACACCTCTCTACAATCGGGTGTCGCCGGAATTTCGCCCTGGTCTGTCCTCGTCCGTGACGAGCTCATGCTGACCCAACTCTAGCCGTAGCTCTCCCTGCCCGTAATCGTGGCAGCAAAACCAAACTGGTAACGATGAGGCTAGATCAGGAAGGAATATAATACTGAACAAGGAAATGTACATCCTAAGGCTTCTTAAGTGGAGTGGCGTGTCGTAAATATGCCGCGGAACATATCAACGGTACGTCACTCTACTTTAGTCACCTATTCCATCAACCAAGGGTCATCCTACGCTCCGAAGGTTAAAACCTAACGCTCTGATACCAACTTTGTCACGACCCGAAAGTACGGAACATGACCGGCACTTAAACTACGAACGTCTCGAGGCGTACGTAATCCAAGTAAACCGAAACCCAGAAATCCAAACCAAGAAAAGTAGTAGAGTGCAGGAAAAACCAACTTAAAGCAAGTAGATTCAATAGCATAAGCCGAATTATGAGGTTTAAAAAAAAACATCAAAAATTTACTGAAAATTTCGGCAGAGTCTCCTTTGTAAATACAGGCCCCCAAACGGGATACAACATGAATAGTATACGAAATCAAGAAAAAGGCATCCCCAAGCGGGAGCTAGCTCTTCGTCAATCGACGGTCACAACCACACAAGCAATATAATATACAACGGCAACGGCGAGGATCAAAACTCAAAAGGAAACTCAAAACCACCAGAAACATAACGAGCGACTCTAAGGTCGAAAGAATAAACAACACTGGTCTCTATCTCAAAAATACATGTTTGGTTGATGGAATTTACTAGATACAACTGAATAATATTATACAAGGTAATATGATGGGTACGATACAAGAAAAACCCACCTACTAGCAAGTCACCCGAATGAAAATGAGCCCGCAACGCCGTAATGAAACCTGTACGGCAAACCTGCAAGAAACTGGGGCACAACGGGGGTGAGTTGCCAACTCGTGAATAGAAAAACATCTACGCACAGAAATCGCATAAATAACGCAACCTAGGTCAATGATCATAATATAACCTCAAAAATATACATAACAAGCAGCCTATAACAATGGTTAGGGTAATATCTAACCGAGTGAAATCTCATGTGCCCGTGTCAGTGCCTCAGGTAGCAATATATCATATGAATGAGGTATGAATGCATGAAAACAGAATACATGTAAATGAAGAAACTGTTTTCATAAATTAGTGAGATTTCCTTCGTATTTTTAAACTGAGGTATCATAATGAAATCAGTATCAACAGTGTCTAGCATCGACACAAAACATAAATCTCACTGTCTCGAAATATCAATGTCTCAATCTCAAAATCTAGGGCGCCGTCAGTCCAGACCGGCCCCTACCATCCATCTCAAGACCACGACGGTATCCTCCGGATATCCGACGCGTCGGGTAATATCACCGGTAGGTAATCGGTCCCCTTCCAGGCTCAACGTCAACACCACATTCATCTTTCCCCGGGGTACCATACCGGGCCCACCTTGTACCCGTGACGGTTCCTCCACTCCTCGACACGGATCTCGAAAACCACAGCAAACTCATGGTGGACAACACTTACATCACTAGAAAACCGCAATTTACATATTTTAAAAGGTTAATAAGTTTAGAAATTTTGCGGCTTTCCCCCGAAATCCAGAAATATCATAAATCTCAAGAAGTCATCACAAGTGCATATGTCAATGCTAATGAATGTATATGGTATCAATAACCAAGTTGCAATGTACGATTAATAACTAGGCATGAACAATGGAATAACAGTATGCATGAAGTGACAAGTAATAACTGCAATGTCTAAACTGGCATATAACCCAGGTACACTAATATCGTATCAACTACTAACTAACAAGCTAAGCCAAGCAATAGTATTTTCTAAGTGTACGTGACATGGCAATTACCGATGAAGATGTGTGTGAGCCGGCAAGTAAGTGTATGTGGTACATACGCATCATCGGTAATGGTGCTGGTGTCCTAACAGCATGATATCAATAATGGAGTATGCATTAAAATAAGTATGCGGGGCAGAGCGAACAGCAATAATGTGCGGAAGCAGAATACTAGACACAACGATAACTAATCAGTATTAAACTAATATAAGTCCAACAAATGGTGCCTTTTGAAATAACACGAATCATGGGGTTTTGAAAATAGGGGCTACGGTGTTTTTATGAAAAGATACGTCTTTTGAAATATCCGTAGGATCCCTTGGGCTGTCTTTTAAAATACCCACGATCCGTTAGTTTTTTTTTGAAATAGGTAAGAATCGAATCTAATCTAATAACTAAACTAAACTAAAGGGCTAAGCTAACGAGCTGAACTACAGGTAAGGAAATCGCCTATCATCTGAGTCGATACGTATACATACCTGTATATGTATAGTCGGTGATCCCGCCTCAATAATATCATAGCCGATACCATATCTATAATCAGGCATCCCAAGTCAAGAGTGCGGATCAATCATCAATATAGCTCGTACGTAAATCCGTCGTACGGCATCCCAAATCTGGGTACGGGTCAATATCACATTCATCATACTATTCACCTGGTATCCTCTTTATAAATTATCATGATCGGGGTACTGATCTACGTCTAGTACCATACTGATACCGTCTAAGTATGCATGGACGTGTGTGAAACACTACGTCAAGGACCCGCTACAACGTCATGTCGTATCTCAAATACGAGTCCTGCTATATCACCGATCTTACGGCCTCAATCAAATCTCATCGACTCAGCTCAACCCCAAGTATCATCCTCAATCCGTATGTGAACACATAGTCCCATACCCATGTGAACACATAACTATAAAGAATCCCATGAGCACATATCAATAGGAATGTATGCAAGTATGTATGTGTGTATGTGTGTGTGTGTGTGTAGTGCAACACTACCCTAGGGTTCGCAACACTAAGGTAATCCAACACACCAATATCCATCCTAAGCAACGTTATTAATCCCAAATAACATATAATAAATGTTGGTGTGTATACGCATCCGTATACACCACCACGGACTGCGGGGGTGCTATACGCCATCCACCCGACTTCTCCCCGTAGATATAAATCTACTCACCTGGTCCTCGCTCGCCGGTGCCGACGTCGCCACGTGCTTGCTTGTCGTCTCGAAGTCCGCATGGGGTACCTACATATCATAACGCACCGTATCGCATTAAAACTAAATTCGAAATCGAAACGGCATACGAAAATCAAATCGGCACGCGTATCACGCATAGGTCCAAACCTATCACCTACGCATGCAAGAATAGTCAAACCAACCCTCGATGTCGATGTACAAACGTCAAACCATCGAGAAAAATCCAATCACACTCATTTGCACATTCACGAACACTAATTTTAATATAAACTAGGTTAAAACTCACAAAAACCCCCAATTTCACTTAAAAGGTCATTTTTCCGAAAATCTAGCAAGCACATTTCGCCGTTTTTGTACAAAACATGATGTTTAAATGAATGTGGCGGCCAATATATTTATTAAATATCTTAAATAAGTCATATAAACAATTTCCGGAATTTAATCTCATTAAATTCCAAAAACCCTAATATTCTAGTTTACAAAAATACCCTTTTTAACAATTTCATAACAAAAATGCACAAACTACAATTTAGGTTGGATTTCCATGAACTAAAGTGTTAAACTACACTTAATAAAGTTAATAATATGATAAAAACCCTAACCATATTTTTAATCTCACATATAAATGCATTTCATAAAACCCTAGTTTGCACAAAAAAGCTTAATTTGGACATTTTTTAAGTAACAACTTGTAATATGCAACTAGATAAATTTTAACAATTTTTTCAAGATGTTAGCTCACATCACAAACCATGCACAAGTGATCACAACCCAATTTTAAAACAAAACCCTAACTAGAATTCCTTAATCATACAATTGAACCCACATAAAACCAAATTAACACTTAATTAAGCTAACTACAAGCAATTAACAACAATTTAAGCAAAAGGGTTAGAATTTACCCAAACAAATTGAAGATCCCACAAGCATCCATGGCCCTCCAAAATGCTCTCTTTTCACAAGGATCCATGCTATACGGGCTAAGCTAAAATGGGTAGGAGTCGGATTTGGGTTTTGGGATTTTTTTGATGGATTTTGGGGCAATTTTTGATGAAGTTTTGAAGAGAAAAGAGAAGGGAAATGGGGGGAGGGCTGTTGCTACAGTAGGAGAGGGGGGGCTGCTGGAATTGGAGAGGGAGAGGAGAGAGAGGGAGGTAGATAAAGTGGGGGAAGAAGTCAAAGTCAATTCAAGATCAAAGGTCCACCTCATTTCTCCATTTTCTTTTCTTTTCTTTCATTTCTTTCCTTTGAAATTCAAGTGGGGAAAATAAATGGGGGCTGCTAAATTCTTCAAGGGGATAAGTGAATGGGGGTGTGTGGGTGTGGGTACGGGTGTGGGGTGATGAAAAATGATAAATACAAACCCTAAACATCCATTTACGCTAAAAAAAAGCCTTTTTTCTTCAATAATTTCTAAACCGTTTTGGCAAATGATTTCGTTCCAAAAACCACATGATAAAATTTTATTTAATGTTTTATGATGCACAAAATTTGTTTCAACTCATTCCAATTTGTAATTTTCCCTAATTAAATGTATTAGTGACGGCTTAAAATAATAATAAAATAATATTTTTTTCAGAAAATTTGAAATTTCACCAGCGGCTCAATAAACACCAAATAATAGCAATTACATAGCTAGAATATGTATATTTAATTTTTATAATAAGATATTTGTATTTTGACTTTTTACAGAAAACCCCCTTATTTTACCGATTTTTTTGAAATTTCACCGAAACGATTTTCAAAACGTTACAATCTTCCCCCCTTAAAGAAATTCGGTCCCCGAATTTAAATTAAAACTCTCCCCAAATACTAAAACATCTAAACCAAAACCATCAAGTCGTCGGGGCTCCGAAATTGTAAATACATAAAACAATTCGTAGCGCTGCGCATGCGCATGAAAAATGAGCATATAACTCAAATCACAACTCCGTCAAGCATCCCGCAATCATCGGAGTCATGGAGAAGACATCAATGCCAAATCCAAATCAAAACCAATATGATATAACTCGAAACTATACATGTAAATATCGAATCTATATCTGTAAGTATCCGAAGGAAATGCATGCCAAATCTCCTTAAGTCGCTGTGCAACGCGTATAACACTGCACAGTGGCGGACGTCTATCATAAGAAAATAACTATATACATATATACCTTTGTTTGAAATGTACGTTCCGCCGTTTTGGAAACAATTTAGAAGGGTCTCCTTGTTTTAAACATTTCGTGTCATATAAGACATGTAGGTAAATACTGAGGCTATAGCTCGCTTTTTGGAAATCCCTTCAATAACTATCAATGCATGCAAAATATATTCAGGTACTGTCCTCTGACTAGTCCTGCTCAGTACGAAAACACATAGCAATATCATAAAAACGTACTACTCTATAAGAAATCAATCCCAAAATATGCACATGAATACTACGTGCGTCTGGTGCGCACGGAAATCAAAATCCATGAATGTGCCATACATGCGCACAGAAACAACATCTAAGTGCATCGGGTGTGCACGAAACATCTGTCGTAGGCAACAGATGTGCCTGACAGCAAAATCATGTGCATCTGACATGCACAAAAAAAATCTCGATTTAGTGCCTCTGGTGTGCACCAAAATCACCCTTCAAAACATGCGCCCAACATGCGCGAAAATCCAATCAGGTGCACAAGGTGCACAAAACAAATATCGAGTATCACAATCGAAATCGAAGTCCAGTGCATCTAAGTGCACAAAAGGCGTATCAGTGCACTGCAAGCATATATAAACTATACCGAGTGCAGGAACGAAATCGTGTGCATGCATACGCACAAAACCAAGTCAACTGTTTAAAACCGTAATATCACAAACATGTGAAACTAAAGCACGAAAACAATATCAAGTGCAACACTGTGCAAAGGTCGTAAATCCTCAATCATCAAAATCAAATCATACGAATAAATCACCTAAAACATCGTAATCAATAATGGCGGAATAGTACTGCTCAAGTGCATCCTCTAAGAATCTCGGCCAACTGTCACTGTCACTAGTGGGACGTCTCGTCGATGATCATGAACTCTGTCCTGCTGGTGTGCGTAACCATGACCACTCCTGGGTCAAGTTCTTCACTGTGAATTACCAATATTTCGGTCCATCGGCTCATCGGCCCTGTCAGGTGTGCTAACGGGGACGATTCCGTTCTGGCACTTCTCTGGTCATCTCTTGGTCAATCATCGCGACCACTCGTAAGACAGCATATCACTGGCGTCGGCCTCTGGCTCTCTGAATGTACGTGACACATCTGACCCTGGGTGCAAGTATCATTGCAGCAGTGTCCTGGAAGGAATCCTGCTCACGGTCTCTTCCATGTCTCGTCTCTGCCAACTGTCCGGAAGTCATCGTCCTTTCCTATATCTGCATCTTGCTCTGGAACGGCTGCATACCCATCGCGACTCCTTCTGGAAGGTAAGTCCAAGTACCATGCATCGGCATGCGCATCACATCTCTAATGTCGGCGGAGTGGAACGTTATCTCATCTAGATCTGGTGCGAACCTCTTACTCCACTTTTTTCTAACGTCGTCTGCTTTGGACTCGTCTCGTCGCGGCTGCATGGACTGAGCTCCAACGACTATCCTCGTATCTGGAGTCTCCCAAGAATGCGTCTCACCACCTAGCATCCAATTGAAGTCGAACCATTCGATCGATTCGTCGAAACCTCATAATATCCCAAGAGCTTAACATCTTGGTACCGTTTAATAGTATCGAATATATATACCACAGCATCGGTGGTCCAGCCGTAGAAGGGCAAACCCAAGCCTCACTAATGGCGCCGCAGAACTGCCGCAAACCCTAAGGTTCAAAGGCTTTCATACGGTCATTAAGTCGAGTTAGGGTTTCATTATTTTAGAGGGACCATAGAATTGCCTGCATGTCTTTCCGAATACTTTAAACTTGGAATAATAGGTTTCTGACATTCGATCGTCTCTGTCGACTCCCAACGTCTCCGCGTGAAGTCGTCTCTAGCTGGAATCAATCTATCTGATGACCTCGCATCGGGGTAGGCGAACGATCCACATGTCCTAGTCATTCATCCTCGATGACTAGCGACCTTCTATCATCTCTTAGTACAACTCGTTCTGCACTAACGCCAGCATCTGGGGCAATATCTCGTCGTTCGTAGCAATAACTGGCTCGCTCGTCTGCACGCTGAACAGTGCCTCAACCATCATGAATAAGCAACACACCAACGGTCATCAAAATCTGGCTGGCCTCTGCCAGTGGCCCAATCCTCTGATACTGATCGACACGTCCGAGAAATCTCATAAAGGCGATCCGCCAAACGCTCGTGGTGCGAAAACACAATCAAAAGACACCTCTCTACAATCGGGTGTCGCCGGAATTTCGCCCTGGTCAGTCCTCGTCCGTGACGAGCTCGTGCTGACCCAACTCTAGCCGTAGCTCTCCCTGCCCGTAATCGTGGCAGCAAAACCAAACTGGTAACGATGAGGCTAGATCAGGAAGGAATATAATACTGAACAAGGAAATGTACATCCTAAGGCTTCTTAAGTGGAGTGGCGTGTCGTAAATATGCCGCGGAACATATCAACGGTACGTCACTCTACTTTAGTCACCTATTCCATCAACCAAGGGTCATCCTACGCTCCGAAGGTTAAAACCTAACGCTCTGATACCAACTTTGTCACGACCCGAAAGTACGGAACATGACCGGCACTTAAACTACGAACGTCTCGAGGCGTAAGTAATCCAAGTAAACCGAAAACCCAGAAATCCAAACCAAGAAAAGTAGTAGAGTGCAGGAAAAACCAACTTAAAGCAAGTAGTTTCAATAGCATAAGCCGAATTATGAGGTTTAAAAAAAAACATTAAAAATTTACTGAAAATTTCGGCAGAGTCTCCTTTGTAAATACAGGCCCCCAAACGGGATACAACATGAATAGTATACGAAATCAAGAAAAAGGCATCCCCAAGCGGGAGCTAGCTCTTCGTCAATCGACGGTCACAACCACACAAGCAATATAATATACAACGCCAACGGCGAGGATCAAAACACAAAAGGAAACTCAAAACCACCAGAAACATAACGAGCGACTCTAAGGTCGAAAGAATAAACAACACTGGTCTCTATCTCAAAAATACATGTTTGGTTGATGGAATTTACTAGATACAACTGAATAATATTATACAAGGTAATATGATGGGTACGATACAAGAAAAACCCACCTACTAGAAAGTCACCCGAATGAAACTGAGCCCGCAACGCCGTAATGAAACCTGTACGGCAAACCTGCAAGAAACTGGGGCACAACGGGGGTGAGTTGCCAACTCGTGAATAGAAAAACATCTACGCACAGAAATCGCATAAATAACGCAACCTAGGTCAATGATCATAATATAACCTCAAAAATATACATAACAAGCAGCCTATAACAATGGCTAGGGTAATATCTAACCGAGTGAAATCTCATGTGCCCGTGTCAGTGCCTCAGGTAGCAATATATCATATGAATGAGGTATGAATGCATGAAAACAGAATACATGTAAATGAAGAAACTGTTTTCATAAATTAGTGAGATTTCCTTCGTATTTTTAAACTGAGGTATCATAATGAAATCAGTATCAACAGTGTCTAGCATCGACACAAAACATAAATCTCACTGTCTCGAAATATCAATGTCTCAATCTCAATATCTAGGGCGCCGTCAGTCCAGACCGGCCCCTACCATCCATCTCAAGACCACGACGGTATCCTCCGGATATCCGACGCGTCGGGTAATATCACCGGTAGGTAATCGGTCCCCTGCCAGGCTCAACGTCAACACCACATTCATCTTGCCCCGGGGTACCATACCGGGCCCACCATGTACCCGTGACGGTTCCTCCACTCCTCGACACGGATCTCGAAAACCACAGCAAACTCATGGTGGACGACACTTACATCACTAGAAAACCGCAATTTACATATTTTAAAAGGTTAATAAGTTAAGAAATTTTGCGGCTTTCCCCCGAAATCCAGAAATATCATAAATCTCAAGAAGTCATCACAAGTGCATATGTCAATGCTAATGAATGTATATGGTATCAATAACCAAGTTGCAATGTATGATTAATAACTAGGCATGAACAATGGAATAACAGTATGCATGAAGTGACAAGTAATAACTGCAATGTCTAAACTGGCATATAACCCAGGTACACTAATATCGTATCAACTACTAACTAACAAGCTAAGCCAAGCAATAGTATTTTCTAAGTGTACGTGACATGGCAATTACCGATGAAGATGTGTGTGAGCCGGCAAGTAAGTGTATGTGGTACATACGCATCATCGGTAATGGTGCTGGTGTCCTAACAGCATGATATCAATAATGGAGTATGCAGCAAAATAAGTATGCGGGGCAGAGCGAACAGCAATAATGTGCGGAAGCAGAATACTAGACACAACGATAACTAATCAGTATTAAACTAATATAAGTCCTACAAATGGTGCCTTTTGAAATAACACGAATCATGGGGTTTTGAAAATAGGGGCTACGGTGTTTTTATGAAAAGATACGTCTTTTGAAATATCCGTAGGATCCCTTGGGCTGTCTTTTAAAATACCCACGATTCGTTAGTTTTTTTTTGAAATAGGTAAGAATCGAATCTAATCTAATAACTAAACTAAACTAAAGGGCTAAACTAACGAGCTGAACTACAGGTAAGGAAATCGCCTATCATCTGAGTCGATACGTATACATACATGTATATGTATAGTCGGTGATCCCGCCTCAATAATATCATAGCCCATACCATATCTATAATCAGGCATCCCAAGTCAAGAGTGCGGATCAATCATCAATATAGCTCGTACGTAAATCCGTCGTACGGCATCCCAAATCTGGGTACGGGTCAATATCACATTCATCATACTATTCACCTGGTATCCTCTTTATCAATTATCATGATCGGGGTACTGATCTACGTCTAGTACCATACTGATACCGCCTAAGTATGCATGGACGTGTGTGAAACACTACGTCAAGGACCCGCTACAACGTCATGTCGTATCTCAAATACGTGTCCTGCTATATCACCGATCTCACGGCCTCAATCAAATCTCATCGACTCAGCTCAACCCCAAGTATCATCCTCAATCCGTATGTGAACACATAGTCCCATACCCATGTGAACACATAACTATAAAGAATCCCATGAGCACATATCAATAGGAATGTATGCAAGTATGTATGTGTGTATGTGTGTGTGTGTGTGTGTGTAGTGCAACACTACCCTAGGGTTCGCAACACTAAGGTAATCCAACACACCAATATCCATCCTAAGCAACGTTATTAATCCCAAATAACATATAATAAATGTTGGTGTGTATACGCATCCGTATACACCACCACGGACTGCGGGGGTGCTATACGCCATCCACCCGACTTCTCCCCGTAGATATAAATCTACTCACTTGGTCCTCGCTCACCGGTGCCGACGTCGCCACGCGCTTGCTTGTCGTCTCGAAGTCCGCATGGGGTACCTACATATCATAACGCACCGTATCGCATTAAAACTAAATTCGAAATCGAAACGGCATACGAAAATCAAATCGGCACGCGTATCATGCATAGCTCCAAACCTATCACCTACGCATGCAAGAATAGTCAAACCAACCCTCGATGTCGATGTACAAACGTCAAACCATCGAGAAAAATCCAATCACACTCATTTGCACATTCACGAACACTAATTTTAATATAAACTAGGTTAAAACTCACAAAAACCCCAATTTCACTTAAAAGGTCATTTTTCCGAAAATCTAGCAAGCACATTTCGCCGTTTTTGTACAAAACATGATGTTTAAATGAATGTGGCGGCCAATATATTTATTAAATATCTTAAATAAGTCATATAAACAATTTCCGGAATTTAATCTCATTAAATTCCAAAAACCCTAATATTCTAGTTTACAAAAATACCCTTTTTAACAATTTCATAGCAAAAATGCACAAACTACAATTTAGGTTGGATTTCCATGAACTAAAGTGTTAAACTACACTTAATAAAGTTAATAATATGATAAAAACCCTAACCATATTTTTAATCTCACATATAAATGCATTTCATAAAACCCTAGTTTGCACAAAAAAGCTTAATTTGGACATTTTTCAAGTAACAACTTGTAATATGCAACTAGATAAATTTTAACAATTTTTTTCAAGATGTTAGCTCACATCACAAACCATGCACAAGTGATCACAACCCAATTTTAAAACAAAACCCTAACTAGAATTCCTTAATCATACAATTGAACCCACATAAAACCAAATTAACACTTAATTAAGTTAACTACAAGCAATTAACAACAATTTAAGCAAAAGGGTTAGAATTTACCCAAACAAATTGAAGATCCCACAAGCATCCATGGCCCTCCAAAATGCTCTCTTTTCACAAGGATCCATGCTATACGGGCTAAGCTAAAATGGGTAGGAGTCGGATTTGGGTTTTGGGAGTTTTTTGATGGATTTTGGGGCAATTTTTGATGAAGTTTTGAAGAGAAAAGAGAAGGGAAATGGGGGGGGGGGGCTGTTGCTGCAGTAGGAGAGGGGGGGCTGCTAGAATTGGAGTGGGAGAGGAGAGAGAGGGAGGTAGAGAAAGTGGGGGAAGAAGTCAAAGTCAATTCAAGGTCAAAGGTCCACCTCATTTCTCCATTTTCTTTTCTTTTCTTTCATTTCTTTCCTTTGAAATTCAAGTGGGGAAAATAAATGGGGGCTGCTGAATTCTTCAAGGGGATAAGTGAATGGGAGTGTGTGGGTGTGGGTACGGGTGTGGGGTGATGAAAAATGATAAATACAATACCCCAAACATCCATTTATGCTAAAAAAAGCCTTTTTTCTTCAATAATTTCTAAACCGTTTTGGCAAATGATTTCGTTCCAAAAACCATATGATAAAATTTTATTTAATGTTTTATGATGCACAAAATTTGTTTCAACTCATTCCAATTTGTAATTTTCCCTAATTAAATGTATTAGTGACGGCTTAAAATAATAATAAAATAATATTTTTTTCAGAAAATTTGAAATTTCACCAGCGGCTCAATAAACACCAAATAATAGCAATTACATAGCTAGAATATGTATATTTAATTTTTATAATAAGATATTTGTATTTTGACTTTTTACAGAAAACCCCCTTATTTTACCGATTTTTTTGAAATTTCACCGAAACGATTTTCAAAACGTTACACCTAGCATGATCAAGTCACCAAGAAAGCCTCCTTTCATCATGTTTTTGAACTAATATGGGTTGAAGAGAGAATGGATTAGGGTTAGGCTTTGAATGGTTAATGAAATTTGTTGATTTTTAATGGATTTTAGCATGAAAATGAAGAAAAAAAGAAGTGAGAAGAGGGGGAAATCTGCAGGTGAGGGGTCGGCTGCAGCAAGGGAGAGGAGATGAGGGAATTTTGGAGAAGTTTCTAGGTCAAGAAAACATCACATGTTATCATTTAATCCTCTCATGTCAACAATTTACAAAAAAAACCCTTTTTTCATCATTTTTTTCATAATTTTCCCACCAAAAAACTAAAAGTTTGCAAGCCATGATATAATTTTATTAACACCATATTTTATCTTATAAAGACTCCTAATTATGAAATTTACCCAATTAAATTTGTATTTATCACTAATTTAATGTATTTAAAAAGGCTTAAAATAATAAAAAATATAATTAATTACGAATTTTTTTTTATTTAACTAGAAAATTATAAGTGACATTTTAGTGACAAAATTATAGTAATATCTTGTCTAAATTTTGTATAATTAGGTCTATAATGAAAAATATCAATTTTTGACTTTTTACGGAAAAAGCCGAAAAATTAGCCGATTACCGAAAAACTGCCTAAACGATTTTCGAAGGGTTACAATCTTCCCCCCTTAAAGAAATTCGGTCCCCGAATTTAGAATTTAACTACGCGTACCTTCAAAAAGATGGGGATATCTCTTCCTCATCTTGACTTCGGTCTCCCAGGTGACCTCCTCGCTGTTCGGGCCACGCCAAAGGACCTTGACGGACGGTATGACCTTCGACCTCAATTTCTTCACCTGCCGATCTAAAATGACCACCGGCTGCTCGGTGAAAGAAAGATCACGCTCTAGCTGGATCGTCTGGTGCTGAATCGCCTGGGAAGGATCATGAAGGTACTTGCGGAGCATCGAGACATGGAATACGGGGTGAACATCGGGGAAGCTGGGCGGAAGAGCTAACCGATAAGCGACTGGACCAACACGCTCTAGGATCTCGAAAGGACCAACATATCTAGGACTCAGCTTCCCTTTCCGCCCAAATCTCATCACACCCTTCATCGGAGAGACCTTCAGGAAAACATGATCGCCAACAGCGAACTCGAGTCGGCGACGACGCTTGTCAGCATATGATTTCTGCCTGCTCTGTGCCGCTCTCATCCTGTCCCGAATCAGCTGTATCTTCTCGGTCGTCTCCTGTACGATCTGAGGCCCCAAAATACTGCTCTCCCTAAGCTCTGTCCAACATACAGGCGATCGACATCTCCTCCCATATAAAGCCTCGAAATGTGCCATCTGAATCGTCTCCTGGAAGCTATTATTGTAGGAAAACTCGATCAAAGGCAATTGACGATCCCAGCTACCACCGAAATCTAAAACACAAGCTCTGAGCATGTCTTCAAGAGTCTGAATCGTACGCTCCGACTGACCGTCAGTCTGCGGATGAAAGGCTGTGCTAAAACTCAATCGGGTGCCCAAAGCTTCCTGTAGTTTCTGCCACAATCGGCTGGTAAACTGGGTGCCACGGTCGGACACGATGCAAGTCGGAACACCATGCAGTCGCACTATCTCATCAATATAAACCTGGGCGTACTGAGAAAATCCAAAAGTGGTCTTCACTGGCAGGAAGTGAGCCGCTTTCGTCAGTCGATCAACAATCACCCATATAGAGTCATACCCTCGACTAGTCCAGGGTAGACCGACAATTAAGTCCATGGAGACCTGCTCCCACTTCCACTCAGGGATGGGCAAAGGCTGTAACTCGCCGGCTGGCCTCTGGTGCTCGGCCTTGACTTGCTGACAAGTCAGGCATCTGGACACAAAGTCTGTAACATCCTTCTTCATCCCGTCCCACCAGTAAACCTCTCTCAAATCACGGTACATCTTGGTGGAACCTGGGTGAACATTGTATACTAATCTATGTGCCTCCTCGAGGATATCACGCCTCAGTCCCTCTGAATCTGGCACGCACAGTCGAGTCCCAAATCGAAGTATCCCCTGATCATCAATCACGAACTCGGAAACTCTGCCCTGCCGAATCTGCTCAATAATCTCTAAGATACGGGCATCGCCGGACTGTGCCTCGCGGATACGGTCAAGTAACTGTTGACGTGCTCTGAAATGGGCCAGCTGTCCCCCTGTAGGAGTAAACTCGAACTGCACTCTGCTATCACATAAAACCTGCCAATCCGCCGTCGACTGCATCTGTACTGCGCTCAAACAAGATAAACTACCTCCGGGCCTCCTACTCAAAGCATCTGCCACCACATTCGCCTTGCCCGGATGGTATAAAATCTCGCAGTCATAATCCTTCACCAACTCCATCCAACGGCGCTGTCTCAGGTTCAAATCTCGCTGCTGGAAGATATACTTCAAACTCTTGTGGTCAGTGAATATCTGGCACGACTCACCGTATAGGTAATGTCTCCAGATCTTAAGTGCAAATACCATTGCAGCCATCTCTAAATCATGGGTGGGGTAGTTCTTCTCGTGTTTCCTCAGCTGCCGAGAAGCATACGCGATAACTCTGTCGTGCTGCATCAACACACATCCCAGCCCCACTCTAGAAGCATCACAATATACCACGAACCCTCCTGATCCTGAAGGCAATGCTAACACTGGAGCAGTAGTCAGACGAGTCTTCAACTGCTGGAAACTATCCTCACATGCCTGGGTCCAATCAAAAGGAACCCCCTTCCGGGTCAACCCGGTCAAAGGTGCAGCAATGCGGGAGAAATCCTGGACGAAACGTCGATAATAGCCGGCCAGACCTAGAAAACTGCGAACCTCTGTAACTGATACTGGTCTAGGCCATCGCTGAACTGCCTCGATCTTCTTCGGGTCCACACAAATACCATCTCTCGTCACCACATGACCCAAGAAATCGACATTGTCTAGCCAGAATGCGCACTTGGAGAATTTGGCGAACAGCTGATGCTCCCTCAAAGTCTGTAATGTGATACGTAAGTGCTGCTCATGCTCCTCCCGGCTCCGAGAATAAACCAAGATGTCATCAATGAACACAATGATGAACTGATCGAGATACGGCCTGAATACACGGTTCATCAAATCCATAAATGCTGCCGGGGCATTGGTGAGCCCGAACGACATCACCAAGAACTCGTAATGACCATATCGAGTACGGAAAGCGGTCTTCGGAATATCCTCCTTCCGAACCAGCAACTGGTGATAACCTGACCGTAAATCAACCTTCGAGAAGAACCCTGCACCCTGGAGCTGATCGAATGAGTCATCAATGCGGGGTAGGGGATATCTGTTCCGCACAGTAACCCGGTTCAGCTGACGATAATCAATGCATAAGCGCATACTTCCGTCCTTCTTCTTAACAAACAGGACGGGAGCACCCCAAGGTGACACACTCGGTCGGATAAGCCCTTTGTCCAGCAAGTCCTATAACTGATCCTTTAGCTCTCTCAGCTCCGCCGGGGCCATCCGATAAGGAGGTATTGAAATAGGCCCCGTGCCGGGGATCAAGTCAATACAGAACTCAATCTCGCGCTCTGGTGGCAGACCAGGCAGCTCGTCAGGGAATACATCAGGGAACTCTCTCACAATAGGGACCTGGTCCAAAGGAACCTCTGTGGAGCTAGTATCACAAACATAGGCTAAGAATCCCTGACACCCTTTCCTTAAGAGCTGACCAGCGCGAAGAGAAGAAATCAAGCTGGGAAGGGTAGCGCTATGATCTCCTTGAATAATAAGAACCGGCTCACCAGGAAAACTGAATCTGACTGCTTTATCACGGCAGTCCACGGATGCATAACAGGTGGCTAGCCAGTCCATACCAAGAAGAACGTCAAAGTCTAGCATATCGAGGAGAATCAAATCCACTGAAGAATCTCTCTCCCCGATACGAACGGAACACGATCGGTACACAAAACGGGCAACAAAAGGCTCACCTACCGGGGTAATAACGACAAGCGGCTGATCTAACGGAGAAGACTCTCGGCCCAACCTCGGTGCAAAATACGTGGAAACATAGGAATGTGTGGAGCCTGGATCAAATAATACCCGTGCATCAAAAGAACATACTGGCAGAGTACCTGTCACGACGGCATTGGATGCCTGTGCATCCTGAGGAGTCAACGCGAACACTCGGGCCTGTCCACCACTAATAGCTGGCTGTGCTCTGCCTCTACCTCGGCCTCTGCCTCTGCCTCTGTCGCCTCGTCCTCTCTGAACCGGACCGCCATGCCCACGGCCTCTAGAAGCATCTGGATGGCGTGAAGCATCATCAGGAGTAGGAAGTAAAGCTCTCTGAGAAGGTGGTGAGGGTGGTAAATTCATATACGGGACTGTCGCCGCACCCGGACGTCCCATGGTACAGTCTCTGACACGGTGGTACTGACTCCCGCACCGAAAACATCCTGGAGACGACTGCTGGGTCTGTGCATATGAACCAAATAACTGACCTCGTCTCAATCCTCTACCTCCACCATCTCTCGGAAATAATCTATCGCGGTGTCTGCCCATCTGCCGCTGAGCTGGCGTATCAGTACGGATCCTCTTCGGCCCAGAAACGACCGGAGTCTCAGAAATACGCTCCTCCAAAAGTAAGGCTGCATCCATCACGGCAGAGTATGTATCAAAGTGCTGGGTGCCGATGGCAAGGAACAGCTGTGTATCAAGCCCTCGCACGAACCTCTTTATTCTCTTCTCTTCTGTGTCGACTAGGTACGGAGCATATCGAGACAACTGGGTAAACTGTATATCATACTCCGACACTGTCATCCCAGGAGTCTTGCGCAAAGACTCAAAACTACGGGCTCGAGCATCTCGGACACTCTCCGGAAGAAAACGGGCAAGAAATGCAGATGTAAACTCATCCCAGGTCATAGAAGGCAGACCTACAGCTCGGCCTCTCTCTACTGAGTCGTACCATGTCTGGGCAAGACCCTCCAGACGAAAACTCGCAAACTCCACCAATCTATCATCAGAACACCTCAACGAACGGCAAATCCGAGCCATCCTATCAAGAAATGCATGTGGGTCCTCTGTCGCATCTGTACCGGTAAAAGCTGGAGGTCTCAATCTCATGAACTCCTGTAGTGAAACAGGGATAGTCTCCGCAGTAGCAGCAGGAGTGACCATCTGTGCAGCAGGTACGATCGTGGTCTGTGCGGTGGAAGGAACGTCCTCGGATCTCTGTGCCCGGCTGGACTCAACTAAAGATCCCATCATCTGCCGCAACTCTTGCATGCCGGCCTCTAATCTGGCAATACGGTCAGGATAAGGCGGATCAGTATGACCTTGAGGGGTAGGTGTATCATCCCGCTCGATCCTCGCCTCAGACGGGCCCGCCCGAATCTCATCCCTAGCGGCAGCCTGCTGAGCTCTCGTAGTCTTTGGCGGCATCGAAGCTGGAATAAGAAACAGGACTGATAAGATCATTGCAATTGAATCAAGGAATGCAAGAAATCAAGAAAGGAAATACAAGCAATTATGTCCTAAGGTCATTTAGGCGGAGTACCGTATCGTAAGTATGCCGCGGATCATACCCACGCTACGCCACTCTGCTTAAGTCACCTACTCCATCTACCAAGGTCGTCCTACACTCAGAAAGGTAAAACCTACGCTCTGATACCAACTTTGTCACGACCCGAAAGTACGGAACGCGACTGGCACTTAGATTACGAGACGTCTAAAGGCGTACCGTAACCTAAGTCAGCCAAAGCCCAGAAGAATCTAAACCAAAATCAAAAGAGAGTGAAGGAAAACCTTTAATAAAATGGTTTTTAAAATCATTTAAGTTGCATAGAATCCCTTTTTAAAAACATCAAAAATTTCTGAAAATTTCGGCAGAGTCTCCCCTGTATTTTCTATCCCCCAAAATGGGTACAACAAGATAATAAACCTGTAATCATAACATGGCATCCCCAAGCGGGAGCTAGCTCTTCGCCCAAGGCGGATCACAACCACATGCAATATAATAGTAATATCAAGAAAAGAGCATAAAGAAACGCAAAATACCAGAAAACACACGTCGGCTCAAGTGAGCTCGACCCAAAAGAAACCACAAATATACATATCTCTCAGTCTCATCACTAGGTCGCATATACAATATAAAGTGGTAGATGGAGAATACTAGATACAATGATAAGGCAAAAAGAAATAAAGTATACTCGCAACCCACCTACGGGCGATGTCGCGAGTCTGAGCAAAAGAAGCTGATGATAAGATAGCCCGCCGCTACAAGGGTAACGGGTCCGATCTGCAAGACACTGTGGCACAACGGGGGTGAGTTGCCAGCTCGTGAGTAGAATATAACATCTAATAAGGCAATCGTAAGAATGCACGCAATGCACCACAACATGCATGTTCATATGTGATATAATATCTCTAATATGCGTGCACAGGTATGCAATGTCATTATTAAGTCTTTAAGTGTTTTAAATACTAAGGGTATTGAATTCTTAACTTTTTAAAACATGAATATCTGTATAATAGCTAAGTACCATCAAGAAATCATCTGAAAACCCGTGTCAAGCATCGACACCAAATAGGAATCATATCTGTCTCAATATCGGGCTCCGTCAGTCCGGATCGGCCCATATCATAAATCTCACGACAACGGTCGGTATCCTCCGGATATCCGCCGCGCCAGACATCACCGGTAGGTAGTCTTCCCCTGCCAGGCTCATCGTTTACAACTCGATCTTCTTGCCCCGGGGTACCATACCGGGCCCACCATGTACCCGAGACGGTTCATCCACTCCTCGAATCGGGTCTCGAAATCCAACAGAAAACATGAAAACTCATGGTGGACGACACATACATCACGAGAAAACCGCAACTTTGTTTTGAAAATGATAAATATAAGGTTTTGTTAAATTCTTGCGGTTTTCCCCAAAAATCCAGAAATCGCAGCAATACTGAAACCATCAAGAAAATCATAATGTCCACATGTTATATACGATAAATGTCTATGATATCAATGCATACGATGTGAATTTTGCTAGAAATCTATATAAATATGATGATGATGCGAGGTATACGTATGCTATGCAATTTCATATATCAAGTATGAATGCAAGTGGCGATATTATGATAAACAGGTTCTATAGTGTATGTGGCATGGCAATTACCAAAGGCGTGTGTGTCACATGAATAGTGCGCGTGCAATAGATGCCAATGGTAAGGTGTTCGTGTCCTACGAAATGATATCGCATAAGTATAGATGAATGTCCATGCAATTTAATATACTGTTCGCTATAAGGGTATGCAGTGTACATGAATGGATAAGCTAGCTAACAATATAATCTTGCAAAAGTAGGGTAATCCTTACTACGGGGGCGCCTCGCGCCATTCAGATGATTCCCCCATAGATGAATATATCTACTCACCTGAAATCTCCGCTAATCCGATCCGGCCACCGCCTTGCCTTTTCGCGCCGTGTCCGATGTTTCCCCGATCGATCCTATATTTGCACAATATCATGCATAAGATTACAAAACCTAAGACGATGCAAGTCACAATATACAATTATCAACGCTCTCGAATTACTCATAGCATGCACTCAGTGCGCGGGAAAACGCACGAAAATCGCTAACCTTTAACTAGAATCGTCATTTCGGGGAAATCGACAAAACTACAACCCGACTAGACGAAACCCCACGTTCGCGCACTCAAATAGTCCTATACGAAGCTAATTATATCACTAACATAACGCAATTTGATCGCATTCAAATTTTCGTAAAAATCTAGCAAGCAATTTTCTAGCCGATTCGATACAAACATCGCAATTTGTCGATTTAGCAAGCATATCATTACACAATTAACCATTCTAATCAATTATATAACCAAAATCCTAACTTAATGTTTACAACCATGTTTCAAACCCTAACTCAACATCAAAACCCATTCTTGAATTTTCAAGACAACCCATTATAATGAAATTAACACTTTAAACATCTAATTTAGCATAAACAAACTACAAATTAGCAACTAGTTTAGGATTTTACCTCACCAATTGAATCCTAGCATGATCAAGTCACCAAGAAAGCCTCCTTTCATCATGTTTTTGAACTAATTTGGGTTGAAGAGAGAATGGATTAAGGTTAGGCTTTGAATGGTTAATGAAATTTGTTGATTTTTAATGAATTTTAGCATGAAAATGAAGAAAAAAAGAAGTGAGAAGAGGGGGAAATCTGCAGGTGAGGGGTCGGCTGCAGCAAGGGAGAGGAGATGAGGGAATTTTGGAGAAGTTTCTAGGTCAAGAAAACATCACATGTTATCATTTAATGCTCTCATGTCAACAATTTACAAAAAAAACCCTTTTTTCATCATTTTTTTCATAATTTTCCCACCAAAAAACTAAAAGTTTGCAAGCCATGATATAATTTTATTAACACCATATTTTAGCTTATAAAGACTCCTAATTATGAAATTTACCCAATTAAATTTGTATTTATCACTAATTTAATGTATTTAAAAAGGCTTAAAATAATAAAAAAATTAATTAATTACGAATTTTTTTTTATTTAACTAGAAAATTATAAGTGACATTTTAGTGACAAAATTATAGTAATATCTTGTCTAAATTTTGTATAATTAGGTCTATAATGAAAAATATCAATTTTTGACTTTTTACGGAAAAAGCCGAAAAATTAGCCGATTACCGAAAAACTGCCTAAACGATTTTCGAAGGGTTACAAGGTTTTTCGCCAAAAACCAGCCGTAGCCCTCCGTCATTTCAGATTAGTATTGCTTAGTATTCGTGCTGCGTTTGTTGACCTTGTCAAGGCATAGTGAGCGGTAGCTCTGTAATACTTTTCTGTCGCAAGCAAATGTGGATTGGTTAGGACAGTCGTTCGACCTTGTTGACCTTGCCAAGGGTCTGTGCGGGTAGGTCTAATGCAATCAAGAAAATGACGGGTTGAACTTGGCTAGGACCCTTTGACTTGTTGACCTTGTCAAGTTCACTTGGATCCTATAGGTAAAATCACATCGGGAGTTTCAAACATACAGGAAACTTACCAGGCTTGCGCATACCTTCTGGAGTGTGATGACGTGAGTGGCTTCCATCACGTTATCATGCGATGATAGTTGGATCCCGATTCCCACTGATGAGTAGTATTACTCCTCGGGTGATTCCGGCTAATTCTTCTTTCAGGTTTGGAGGAGAATTTGAGAAAAAAGTGGGAGGTTTCCTGATTAGATAAAATGATTAACCATTCTGATCTAGGTTAGAGTGCACGCAGAGTGTTTCTACTTTTTCTCTCTTTGACTGCAACCATGATCCGACCCTAGACAATTACTCAGTAACCAAGTTAACCGAACTTTCTTATAACATTGGCTTTTGGATTGTCTGAGTTGTATACATCATTGCCACTCCTTCTCTTACCCTTTGTATTTCTCGAGAACACCCCATATTATTACGAACATCCACTTCCATTGGATAAATCCATCGTATGGTTATATACGAACTCGGAGGAACTTCTTCGAGGATGGATTCAGGTTCTGGAGAGATAGAATAGGACTATTCAGTTGTCTTTTACTTTTACCTTCTCTCAGATTGTGAGGGCTCCTAGGAATAGGAGAGGGTACACCTATTAGGCTTATTGGATAGTCTCCTTCCAAACCATAGGCAGGTGCCAAAAGGTAGGGAATGAAGAAAACCAATTAGCCTAAGTTGGGTGTGCAGAAGGTAATAAGTAAAGACAAATAAAGGGATCAGAAAGAGGGCAAAGTAAATTGCGACTGCTATCATTCACGTCCGAACCACGTATTTCATAGCTACTCCTAATTCACCTTTGTGTTTCTCCAGAACACCCCGTATCACTACGAACATCCAATTTCATTGGATAAATTCATCGTATGGTTATATACGAACTCGAAGGAACTTTTTCGAGGATGGATTCTGGTTCAGGAGAAATAAGAAAAAGGTTTATTCAGTTGTCTTTTATCCTTACCTTTTCTCAGATTGCGAGTGCTCCTAGGATTAGGATAGTACACCTATTATGCTTATTGGATAGTCTTCTTCCAAACCATAGGCTGGTGCCGAACGGTATGGAAGAAAGAAACCCATTAAGCCTAACGATGGTGTACAGAAGGTAACGACTAAAGACAAATAAAGGGAATTGGAGAGATGACAAAGAAATATACGGTTACAGTCATGAATCTGGATAATGGAAGAGGCATTACTAGGAATACCCGGATACCCTTTCGAAACATATTCATGTTTTAGTTTCACTGTGTATTATTAATTGAAAACCGATTTCCCAATTAGACCCTTGCTCCAGGGTATGTATTTGCCAAGTATGATTCTTACATCTGTGTGGTTTTACAGATGATGAGTGGGAGTAAGTTATTAGGAATTAGGTGATCATCCTCATTATATCGGAACTCGTTGTAATTGGTGATATTTGAGGAAATCGCCTGGGAACAGTTTTCAACCTACGACGCACAGAGTTTGAGTTATTCAACTCACGGGACTTATACAAAGTATTGTATGTTGTCCAGTATCCATTAGGACAGAGGGGTTGGTCCTCGTACTGTATTCTGTTTACTTGTTACTTCTCAAGTTTTAGACATGTGTTTCGTAGAGATACAAGGTCCAAGTTTGAGAAGTTATAAGTAAAGGAATAAAGTAGAGAACCAGGTGTTGCAAGTATCGGGATTCTTCAAGGTGATCGAAGATGTTGATACTTATGTTTGGTATTCTGTTGATAGTAATGGTTTTGAGAAACTTGTTTCTCTTTCTGGTTACTCCTAATTGGATGCACTCCTAAGTTGAGTAATGTTGATCGTCCTCTCTCCATTTAGTTAACATGCACTGGAGACAGCTGCATGATTTGAATCTGGTTCCAATTAAATCAGTGCCTCTATTTCTATATTGTATATAGAATGGTTCGTATCTTGACGATGCTAAGGTACGGAGAGTTGTCCGGTTTATGCTTAAAACCAGACTCCGGATAACTCAAGGCACGTTTCTGTAATGGCAGTTTGTGGGTTAACCTGGGCTTTGACGATGGTTGATTTTCTACCATCTGAAAGATCAATAGTGATATTGTTCTTGACTCGCCACAGTTTTAGTAAAATGGATTTTTTCAGAAAACAGTAGTGGGAGTATGGTAGAACTGGAAGTGATTCCAGAACCACAAACGATTAAGGAAATTTAATAGGACCTAAAGATTCAATCAGGATTGACATTCCATTAGCCACTCCGCAGATATGGTGGGTAACCTCAGGCGCCCGAGAGGTACTCCGGTATCCTCAAGGAAGGTGACATGGAGGTTCTTGTTTACCCAGACTTGCCATTACTACTGTTCTAGACTATGAGACCCGGCAGAAGGATGAGTATAGCGTCGTTCTAAACTAGCTTTAGAAGTGCACGTGTATATGACTCTGCCAGAGGGTTGTCGTAGTCAGTGAGAGCAGCGGAAGCATAGTGGACAAGTAGCTTATGTCTATTTATAGACTAAAGGAGATATAGCGAAGATAGATCATCCATATTTTGATGTGAAAGTCATAGGTTTTGACTTCATCAGAATAGGAGATGGATCTGTTAAGAAGGTAGTAGGATGTGATGTCCTAGTATTTGGACGACATACACATAGCAGGAAGTGAAATTCCTACACTACGATCGGTTATACTGTGGTTGTCATACAGTGTTTTCTCCACATAGGATATGGATATAATATCATATGTTGTTTTTGCACTAGATGCAAAAGGTTGATATATTATTCCAATCCTGGAGAAATGTTCGGAAGCAGCTTATGAACAAAAGTGGTGGTTCTAGAGATTTAATAACGACAGCCTCCTTCGGGAGACAGTTATCATTCTAGGCTTCCAAAGTGACCCGGATGACAGAGTGACTGTTAGAGTTATAGTTTTCCCTCTAACGAGGGGCAGTAATTTGGACAGGTGGTCCAAGCGGATACTGAGGGAGGTATGGTGCAGGATACTGATTAAATTCAGTTGACGATACAGTCTAAGAAGTTTGCTGGATTTCGAGTTCATTTATGAACTGGGTCCCATCAGACATCCAGACATATTCTAAGACAGGTATTGCTCTTTTCGGGAGATGGTTTTCTCCGCGAATTTGAGACAAAGAGAGACATGAAAAGAAACATCATGGCGGATCCACTCACTGAGGCTATTTCTCGAACACAATTGTTTTACAAACGAGTTTTGTGAGATTGATTAGTAGAGGAGTTGGATGTTCGGTATCACACGAGCTGTGAGTACGCGATATCGCAATAATTAGCCTTAAGTGCAAGTGGGAGATTGTTGGATATAATGCCCTCAAAGTCAATTATTGGATTGCAGGTACGTGATTGCAATGATTGAAGGAGGACCTATACCGATAGGACAGTCTTGCTCGAGATGATAGTATGCTATCTGGTTTGTCTTTATCATCGTGTACATGCTTTAATTTACTATTGCATGTTGATAGAGCCCATAGGATTCTTGCTAGACAGCCAGCAGTATGATGGCGATCATATACGTGGGAGCTGGGGTCTATAAGCACATTCATAAAGTGTCCCTAGTCGTGGGAGTTTCGAGACAGGGCATCGATACCCCAGAGTAGACTAGTGTATAAAGTCGAGACCCCGACGAGGGGCGGTAGCCAGTCTCACAAGCCATTGGTGTCAGTTGGTTCACCTAAGATGTATACAGGTGCTCATTGGGTTATGAGCACACCGGACAGGACTCGTCGGGAACTTGCTAGTTGGTATTATACATATCGTCAGATAGCAGTTCCCAGGTGACATGTGTACAGGTTAGTCTGTCCACCTGAGATCGTCATTTTTCTCGTGTGAGTTCCCACTGTGCTTTGATTACTACCCTACCACGGCTCAAAGGAGTCGTGCAAACAGGTTTTAGTTGGGTACAGTCCCGAGCCACATGGAGACAGTGAGTGGATCATCAGGGATTCGTCTCTCCCGATATTGGGGGTGAGATCGCGCTGTGTTTAGGAGAGCCATTACACGAAATTCCTGGCCAGGGTAATCGAGATTTACTGGTAGGTATTCCAGTAGTATCTCAGGGTGTTCTGGGCTACTCTCCGACACGAATTATACCGCTATTGGGGGTCTGACGTTTACCATCCCCCTAGGGTCTATATGCGATACTCATAGACGAACAGACCGGACTGTACGGATATTGTCACTGTCAGGCTCGGTAGGGTTTCTGGATGAGTTCGCTCGTCAGCTTCCTTTCAGATCAATACATAGGCAACCGTTACGTACAGCTAGTGCCTCTGACGTGCTACTGGTTATACCCAGTGCCAGTGTATTGATAAGTCATTAGAGTCCCCCATAGACAGTTTCCCAAGTCCGGGCGAAACGTTGTAGAGGCCGTATGGATATATGGCGGGGTTCAATCATATCCGTGCACTTGGGCACGGATCATGATCGGACGGATAATACTAGCGGGCTTTGGTTTAAGCCGGATCCTAGTATTATATTGTAGGAATATTTTTTTGACTCATTGCATTTATATTCAGTCGGAATACAAATGCGGGTATGTATTTACAGTTGAGGTGTAATCTCGTAATTCGTTACGGGATTATTTTGGGAGTAGCCAGTTTCTTTTTCCGTCTTATATATCTTGGCCCATGCTTAACTTTGTGAGCCTTTTGACCTCATTTCTTTTTCCCCCTTGCACTGTTTTTTATGTGAAAGGGGGTCTGCCCATTTCGAACAGTGTTGAGGGCATGGGGCTTGCATAGGCACCATGGGTATTGGGGTGTGCTGGAGACTTTAGTGGCAGGGGGACTCTCTGCAATTTGTGGTGGCTGTTTATGGGTGGGGATTGTTTTTTTCCTTGCGTAATAAATTAATCCCACACATTTTTATCCACATAAGAATATACTTCACCAATAAGAAGAGATCCCCAGAGAGCACCAATTTTTCCTTTGCTGGATTCATTTTTGGCCGAGCCATTTGTTTTCTCTTGACTTGCAAATTTTCCCTTGGCTCACATTTCCATCCAAATTGGCAACTTCACTTTTGAGACAAAATATTCCACACACTCTCTACTTCACTCTTGGTCATGTCGGCTAGAAAACTTCATGTCCGAGTTGCCTCGGTTCGAGGCGGGAGCCCATATAAAGATCCAATGACGTGGTGCCCTTCCGACGAGGAGATCGGAGAGCGGATTTCACCGGGACAGCCGCAACAAGCTATGGGAGCGGATTGAAGACCGAAGGACATGGATTGATCGGTATAATCATTACAAACTCATTTTACTTTTAGCTAATTTACGGTTAATGGAACGATCCGGGTATTGGGTCGCGCTGGCGCCAGTTTCGTAAAAAGTTTTTGTTCCGCATTTGGCGTCGGTTAAACGGCCGGGGCGCCACCGTGGCACAACACACTCATTTGAATCTTCCCTCCAAAGCTTGGTTGTTAGAGAAAGCCTTCTAGATTGAGTTTGTTAGAGGGAATATTCTAGAATGAGGTTGTTACAAGGAATATTCTAGAGGAAGTTTGTTATGCAGAGCTTTCTGGAAGAAGACACGTGGTCTTTGAGGGTCTTCTAGAAGCTAGGCCGTTACAAAGAAGGCTCTGAAAAAAGTCTCGAGCGCCAACGAATCAACTCAGCCACGGAACCGCAGTGCCTCGACCTGGATCGGCCGTGGATCCGCGGCCATATTGTGGGTTCTCCGCATCATTTTTTGGAGTTATCTTGGTTTTGGCTTTTAGGGAATCTTATGATGTCTGGAATCTCATTATTCTTTCTTGTTTGCTGCCGGATCTCAAGTCTTTGACTTGATGCATTTTATCAGCACTTTTGTGATTCCGGCTCTTTGACCTGAAGAATTTCCTGCACACAATCTCGAGACAAGTGTTAATATACAAAAGATCATGCGTGTAGTAATAAACACTCAATTTCCTTCATAATGCCGGTTATAATGTATAACACATGTTATTTGATATTTTTCAGACGAAATGCTAATATGTGCTATATTTATACCTAACACCTTTAAATGATTACAAAGAATTGGGAAATTGATGTGTTAAAAATGCAATATTTTTGACTGATCAGACTATGATGAAACCTTTTCTCCAGTGGCTATGCTCAAATCCATTCGGATCCTTCTTGCCATTGCTGTCTTCCACGATTATGGGATTTGGAAGATTGACGTAAAGACCGCTTTTCTAAATGGAAATTTGGAAGAGTGCGTCTATATGGACCATCCAGAGGGTTTCATTTAGAGTGGGAGCAGCAGGAAAGTGTGCAAGTTGCTTAAGTCCATCTATAGACTAAAGCTGGCATCGCGGAGTTGGAACATCTGTTTTGATGAGTCGGTCAAAGAATTTGACTTTATCAAAAATCCAGATGAGCCATGCATTTAGAGTAAGATTGTAGCATGAACTGTTGTATTCCTCATCTTGTACGTGGATGACATTCTCTTGATACAAAATGACATTCCTATGATACAATCTGTCAAAGGGTTCTTGTTACAAAGGTTCTCTATGAAAGACCTAGGTGATGCCTCTTACATTCTGGGGATCCAGATCTATCATGATAGATCTAAGAGGATGTTGGGACTTTCACAGTCCAGGTATATCGACACTATACTGAAAAGATTCAGTATGGAAGATTCAAAGCGTGGTAATTTACCGGCTTGTCATGGAATCACCCTCTCCAAATAGATGTCTCCCAAGACTGATTTGGAAAGGGATCGCGTGTCTATTATACCCTACGCTTCTGCGGAAGGCTCTATAATGTATACGATATTGTGTACCAGACTAGATGTAGCTTATGGACTAAGCGTGGTAAACCGGTATCAGTCAAACCCTTGGGAGAAGCACTGGATAGTAGTAAAGAACATTCTCAAGTACCTAAGAAGGACTAAAGAAATGTTCTTGGTTTACGGTGGCAAAGACCTCCAGATCGAGGCCTTTGCTGACTCCAGCTTCCAGAGTGAAAAGGATGACTCCAAGTCCATGTCGGGTTATGTCTTTACCCTCAATGGAGGGGCGGTATGTTGGATGAGTTCCAAGCAGGACACCGTTGCTCACTCGACGATGGAAGCGGAGTATATCGCAGCTTCTGATGCCGCAAAAAATCAGTCTGGATGAGGAAGTTCTTAACATAATTTCAGGTGGTTCCGTCCATTGTTGATCAAATACCTCTGTATTGTGACAACAACAGGTCTATAGCTTTAGCAAAGGAACCCAGGTCTCATCAGAAGTCCAGACACATCTTGAGGCGGTATCACCTGATCAGGAAGATCGTGGATCGCCAAGAGATCGAGGTACGGAGAGTTGCTACTGAGGACAACACTGCAGATCCATTCGCAAAAGCCATCTCTCAGACGCAGTTCGAGAGGCTATTCGAGATGATAGGTCTGTGATATGCCAGCACAAGGCCTTAGTGCAAGTGAGAGATTGTTAGTGTAATATGCCCTAGAGGCCATTATTGTATAGTACTAGTTTGTATATTACTGTAACATTTCAGAAAATATAAAATATTACTTTTGGAATTTAATATTAAAATAATATTTTTCCCGAAATCTGCCCGATTTGCTAAATTGGGGTTTTCGAAAAAGGGTATAAATATATACCAATAATTGCAAAATAAATGAAAATTAAAATGATTTATTCATTTAATAATATATTTATAGGATTTGGCATTTTTAAAAGTTATTATATGCAATTTTGATAAAACCCGATTAGTGCACTGCTAATCGTGATTAAGCCAAATCCGCATTTCTACAGCTTTTCATAGTTAGTGCACCATGACATATTTCATTTGGTAACATGTTATTTTATTTATAGTTTTATATGGGTGTATGTGTTTTTTTTGGTGAGAAAAAGAAATGAGAAAAAGTCAAAGTCAAAGGGAGACATAATAAGTGGTTAGGTATACTTTGGAGAGAGAAGAGAGAGTGAGTATTAGTGAGAGAGAGGGGGGGTTGCTGCCCAAATTCAATACCCCACCATTTTCATCACCCTCTTCATCTTCCTCAACTCCACCACCCTCCACTTAAACCCTAAATCTAACTCCAATGGATCCCCAAAACCCTAAACCCCTTTCACTAAAATTTATCCCTATCACCTCCTCTACACGATGAACCGAGCAAAGTGGGATTTTGACGACGTTGGGAAGTTAGTGCTGCCTAGAGTGGATAGATGAGGTATAATTTCTTCCCTTTAGATTAGTTTTGTGTGATATCGTGTTTTGGATGTCGTTTTAGGATATTGCTGACCAGCTGTGACCCCGAGCATTCACTGGGAACAAACAGTATCATAGTGTTGTACTGGTAAACCTAAGTGACCACCTGAAGAACGAGACCCTTCCCACTGGGTTTGGCCGGCGACCTTGGAGACAATTCCGGTGACCCCAGGTTGGTAGAAGAGTTAGGGTGTGGGTTCTGTAGGGTAGTTACCTGGAGGTGTTTAAGGGGGTTTGGTTCTACTTGATTTTTCTATAATATCTATAGGTGAAATCTGGGGACATTGGTGAGTGTTTACATGACCATGGTAACACGATTCATGACCTGAGCCATAGAGCTGAACCCGTTGCACGAACTCAGGAATTGACCCATATCAATTTTGTGACCTATAGTGTGCCTATGGGGAATCTGGAGCAACCAAGGGAATTAATGAGGCAACCAAACAATACTAGAGGCCTAGACATACTACTAGGAGACTACTCTGACCTGATGAACCCAAACAGAGACCCCTGGGCCGACGACATCGGATTTTAGGTGGAAGTGGCCGGCCACTTGGTGAGGGTAGGGGCCTAGGTTGGTTCAGTAGCTCACATATACCTTATACATCACCCTAAACTTGTTTGCTTGGATTTATTTGACCCGAGTCAAAATCTGGGGATACTTGTGTATGATTTTGGATATGCTTTCCGTATTTGAAATGATGAGTTTTGATATCTAGATTCGTTTTTGGTTGTCGCATGTTTGTACATCGACAACAAGGGTTGTTTGATTTATTTTGTACACATATGCTATAGGTTCTAACCTACGAGCAACGCGTGTGCCGTTTTGGTTTTCCGCCTTGATTTTAATATCGTTAAGATATGTGTTTTTATTGTAGGTACCTTCGCGTGGATTCCTAAGCGACGGAGCGAGGCGTCATCGACTTTGGCGAGCGAGGACTACGGTAAGTAGATCTATAACTACCGGGGAAGTCGGGTGAATGGCGTATAGCACCCCCGCAAACTTTTGATGGAAAACCGATTTATAGAATATGGTTAGGAAACCTAGATTAGGAAACTAGGGTTAGAATGAGATAGCTATGAAAACATATTAGAAACTAGAGGATAGTTAGAAGTGATATGTTACTACTGTCGTAGGATGACGTTTAGCGATATTATCGTTTAGGGTACTGTAGGAATGGATAGTCGATATAAATGCGTCATCCGAACCATACTTTTTTTCTAAACCGAAGAATCGTATGTACCTTTTAAGTATATAGCTTGAGGGATGTTACGGATTTTCAAATGATATCTCTTTCTTAAAAACACCGTAACCCCTATTTTCAAAACTACGATCCGCTTCTTTAAAAATTCCGATTGTATGGTTCAGATGTGTATGTTAAATTAGATACTTATACTTGTAGTGATAGAATGTTTAAGCAATTCGATTTGATAGGTGATTTAAATGCGATGAAAGAATATAAGACTGATATGATGACATGATGATATGATGGTATACGGATGCGAGTCGATCGAGTTGATTTATACCCTGCCGGTCCCCTAATATGAGATTATTGCGGATGTGAACCGGGACATAGGCATATAGATATACATACATTTATAGAATGTTGTGAATGATCGATGATAGGCCGTATATGATATTAGGCCGTACCCTCTTTTGTCGTATAGGATGATAGGATCCCTATTAGTATAATGCCGTCGTACGATGATATTCCGTACGTGATGAGTTTGACTTGATGATTGATCTTACCCTTGACTAGAGGTTGACGTACGATGGATTATACCGTACGCGATGTTACTGGGCTAGATGCCGATTGATTGATTCACCGACTCGGACATATGATAGTTACGTATACCTTATAGCTTTTAGCTGATGATTTACCTTGTGCTGCATTCATAATATTATTGTTGCATCGCATAGACCTGTGATAGTACACCTGCATCATTATCGATGATGCGTATGTCACACGTACACAGTTTATAGGCTCACACACTTCATCATCGATAATTGCCATGTCACTACACAGTAGTATTGCTGCATCATGATATGACTCTTCACATAACCTGCTTGCACATATACATTGATACATTCATACTTGCGGATATACACATTTGTATATCCATATTCGTGCACATATACATTGATACATTAATACTTGCGGATATACACATTTGTATATCCATATTCGTGCACATATACATTGATACATAAATACTTGCGGATATACACATTTGTATATCCATATTCGTGCACATATACATTGATACATTCATACTTGCGGATATACACATTTGTATATCCATATTCGTGCACATATACATTGATACATTCATACTTGCGGATATACACATTTGTATATACATATTTGTATACACATACATAGGTACATCTATACATGCGCATATACATATTGTACCGACATAGATAACTGGTTTCATTGTAAAATTGGGAACCGCATGTTATACATTAAAAAATGGAATCATTTTAAAAGAGCGGTTTTCCTTTAATATGTCATATCACTATTCTGCGTTGCATGATACACGATATGCTTACATTTCTATTATGTGTCGCACACATCATGCTCTATTATTGTACGCATTGAGATATGCTGTTTTCATGAGATTTCTGGATTTGAGAACCGTGGATATTTTAAAAAGAGATAATGTGTTGTTTCAAAAACCCGGTTTCTCTTGATATGATATTTCAGTGCGTCCACCATGCGTTTTCTCGGTTCTGAGAGCGACATATGAAACCCAATTCGAGGAGACGGATGAGGCTGATTGCGGGTACATGGAGGACCCGGTATGGTATCCCGGGGCAAGAACGGATCGCTGTGCAGTAGACGGTGAGCCTGGCAGAGGGACTAATACCTACCGGTGATAGTATTTGGGCTCGGCGAATATCCGGAGGATACCTGTAGGGTTGCTAGGTATGTTCACAAGCGTCTACGAGGCATCAACCATGCCCGATTAAAATTTTAGCCGTGCCGAACAACCCAAAGCCGGATCTTTAAACTAGAGTTTATGCGAAACTAAGCATGTTAAGTATTTTAACATTAAGTGAGAGCGATTACAACCTTTGTAGATCCGGTCCTTCACTTCTAAAACTCCGTGTTGACGTCCCTTCTCTGCGATCATCGAGACCCCGGACTCTTGTGAAGGTTTCCTCGGAGAAATGAACGGGCTAGCTCGTTGACTTCGAGGCCGAAAATGATCTACGTCGAGGAGACTCAAGCTCAAGCTCCATCTTCACTAGGTCACGAACTTTGTGAAGAGAACACCCTAAACTAAATGGTAAGTAGTAGAGGATGATGAAATAGGAAGTGGGTTCACTTTGGATTTGGATTTCTCACTCTATTTCCTCACTTGAAAAATTTCTAGCAAGTTCTTCTTCTTCTTGAAGAAGAAGATGAAAGAATGAATAATGAATTATCTAAAAAGAATAATCAAGTGAAGTCTATCATAATGCAACCATGGGTGAGTTAACCTTTGTAGAGACTAAACCATAGTTTGAGTTAATGGTTTGGTTAACAAAAATCTTATGCAAAACAAAATGAGTGGACTTTGTCAAAGATGCTTAAAAGCTTCATGAAGCTTCAAAGCCAAGACAAAGAAAACCACCATTTTGTTTTACCAAAATAAATAAAAACCTAAACCATTATCTTAAATATGGTGTAATTCATACACACACCCAAGTTTGCATGTATCATCAATCATGATACAAACTAGTGCACAAACATATATCACATATATAACTTGTGCACATAAAGTGAGAAAGTCAATCTTAAGTGAACAAATACTAGTTAATGTAAAGTAATATATCAAATATATAATTATACATTAAATCATTAAATCAACACTTGATTTAATGATCCGGTCATATCTCATATAACAGATTAATATTTAGTGTATCAATATATCGAATCAACACTTGATTCGGTAACCCGGCTATATCTCATATAACTGACTGATGATACAAATCGCGAGAATATAATATAGTATCACATACTGCTATTATTCTCGGTCCCGCGCATATCTCATATGCGCTCCTATTTCGTTTCGCTTGAGCTAGGAAACCTCTGTGTAGGACTCTAAAGACTTGTCAATACGCCGACAGTAAGTGGTGATCATATCAATTACCCACAAGCCGCAAGCGGTTTGCTAAACGTAACGGCCACCCGGGTATTGAGCGATCAGAAGATCAACAAGCAAGCCTGTACATTCTCCTGCGAATCCAATCGGTAACACTCCCATACAGTCCGGTCTCGTCGTCTGATTTGTTGCATATCTCGTCTAGGGGTGGTAAACGTCAGACCCAGTAGCACGATAAGTCGTGTCGATATGAGGTCTATAACAGTTCGAGAAACTACTGATAACACTTACCAGTAAATCTCAGCAACCCTGGCCAGGGATTTCTAGTTATAGCCAATCGAACACAACACAACATCAACTCCCTATACCAGGAGAGATGAATTCCCTCCTATCGCTCATTGCCTCCATGTGATTCGGGACTGTACCCAAAAGCCACCTTTTTGCACGCCCTCTTGGACGTGGTATGATGGAAATCAAAGCACAGTGGGAATCACACAAGACTCTATGACGATCTCGGGTCAACAGACTACTCTGTACCAGTGTCACCGGAGAACTTCCATCTGACGTGAACTATAATACCATCTGGGAGTTCTCGACGAGTCCGTCCAGTGTACCCAGTCTCCACTGAGCACCCGTACACCATCCTTGCTGTCAAACACCGATGGGTATGGGATCATCCATCGCCCATCATATGGGTCACGATGCTTATACGCTAGTCTACTCTGGTGTATCGATGCCCTGTTTCGATACACCCTCGACTAGGAACAGTTATAGGATGTACTCGCCGACTACCGTGGCCCCACTAGTATGATCTCATCATAGTCCCAGTAGTTGAGTATATATCCTAAGGGCTTTATCAACATGTAACTTAGAGAGAATCAGAGTACATGTTTAGATAAAGTACAACAAGATAGCATACTATCATGTCGAGCAAGAAATTCCTCCCTATGTATGTCTAAGCATCCATTACAATATACATCGTATGTACAGTAATGGCCTCTAGGGCATACATATAACTAACAATCTCCCACTTGCACTAGGGCCATCTGTTGTGGTATCACATACCCAACAATTAGCTGCGGTTGAAGTACCTCATACTCAACCATCCCATAAAAGTCTCTACTGGGAAAAAGGCCTTTGTGAGTGGATCCGCGCTGTCGTCCTCTGTGTCTACTCTCCTAACCTCGATCTTCCTGGAGATCAACCATCTCCATGATCAGGTGATACTGCCTAAGAATTATATCTGTATTTCTGATCGGACGGGGGTTCCTTGGTAAAAGCCACAACTCCATTGTCACACAATGGTAAGAACGAAGTTCATCTCATGAACTTATACATCCAGACTGCCTCTTTGGTAGCATCCTTGGTAACGATGTATCTTGCTTTTAATCGTATAGTATGTCACGGTATCTAGCTTCGAACTCTTCCAACATACCGTCCCTCCACTGAGGGTAAAGACAATGCCTGCGACTGACAATCAGTCGTCCTTATCACCCTGGAACTATTCCAGTGATTCTTCCCAGGATCGATTGATACCATCTCACTACAACTAGTGATTATCCTAACATCCAATTAGATCTATCTCATAGATCCAAAACCCAGGATTTATGAGGTATCACTTTGATCCTATATGGAGAATCTTTGTGATAAGCGGAGATTGACCGAGCGTAGCATAGGAAACTCCTTCCTTATCAAGAGTATGTCATCCACGTACTCTACAAAGATCACCATCATACTCCCTACTACCTTTTTGTATATACAAGGTTCATCTACCATTTTGATGAAGTAAAACTCTTTGACTACTACATCAAAACAGACGTTCCAACTCCGCGATGCCTGCTTTATCATATGAAGCATTTTGCACACGTTTCCGCTGCTCCCACTGTTTACGAAGCCCTCTGTCTGTGTACTTATAGACGTTCTCTTCTAAAACATCATTTAGAAAAGCAGTCATGACCCCCAACCACCAGATATCGTAGTCATGGTATGTAGCAGTGGCAAGTAGGATCTGGATGGACTTAAGCATAGCTTTGAAAGTCTCAACTTTTCCATGTACACCAAGTAATCTTCTCAAGATATACTTGCTCCTGATGGGGATTTAACCCTTCAGATAAAGCAACCAAATTCCATACTTTGTTGGTGTATAAGGATTCCATCTTAGATCGCTAAGCATCCAGCCATTCTTACAGAGTCCCACTCCTGATGGCCAGCTCGAAAATAGTTGGGTCATCATCTCATGATGCAATCCTCGCTCCCACTGTCATAGAGAAACCGAAGTATCTCTCAGGTGGGTGAGGAACCCTACTGGATCGGCGGAGAGGCTGAGGTTCGTTGGAAACTATTGAATCCATTGGTTCTACCAAATCATCAGCTGCAGTTTGCATAGCTGGAACTCCTTCCAGTTCTACCTCATGACCAATAATTTCTTCACAAGAAATTCCCTTTCATAAAGGTGGCATGTTGAGAAACAAAACATCTTTTGTTCCTCGGTTAGGTAGAAGATATTCCCTTACGTATGCTTGGGATATCCAACAAACTTCCACAGATCTGACTTTTCCTCGAGCTTGTCCGGATTTTGCTTTTTAGACATAGGCCGGACAGCCCCAAATCTTAACAAACTTAAGATATGGACTCTTCCCTTTCCATATCACATATGAAGTGGTAGGCAACTGATTTGATTTGAACCCTATTCAATAGGTATGCAGCTTCTCAAGTGCATAACTTCCAAAAGGAAATAGGAAACTCAGTAGTACTCATCATAGAGCACACCATATCACATAGGGTGCTATTGCTCCGCCCCGATATACCATCGTGATATAGTGTATACGGAGGAGTAATGCTGAGAGAGAATCTCATTCTCCTTTAGAATAGTCCAGGATTTTCGTGCTCAAGTATTCTCCTCCTTGATCTCATCAAAGGACATAATACTTATATCCGTATTTTGGTTCTCTACTTCTAACTTATATTCTGTGATTATCTCAAAAGTTTCGGACTTGTGTTTCAACAGGAACATATGTCTGAATCTTGAGAGATCATCAGTGAATGTAATAAAGTGCACAGAACCGGTCTTGGCATGTGTAGACAGGGGACCTTCATACATCAGCATGTATCAATACCAAAATTTCACTAACTCTTTTTCTGTTTCCAATAAACAGAGATGCGATCATCTTATCTTTGCGACATGACTGGCAAGTTTAATAAGATGTAAATTCAAACAGATTTAAATATGCATCTAAATGTAACTTCAGCTAGTCGGGTCGCATTGATATGACCTAGTCTACAATACCTCAAGAAGGATTCGTTCATTTCTGAACTCTTCCTCTTGGGTGTGTTCTGTACACTAAAAACTGTGGTTTGATTTAGAACGTCTATGCTTTTAGATAACGTGCCTAAACCGATCAACTTTTGATATAGGAAATGTTCAAAACATTATCCAACAATACAAAATTATATCCTTTCTTTACTAATAAAGAGACTGATATGATGTTGTACATTAGGTTCGGTATCAAATAACATTCGTTCAGAATCAATGTATTCTGGTAATACAGGGTGATAGTGACCAATAGACTTGGCCGCAACACTTGTACCGTTTCTATCTCATGAAACTTATCACCCGTTCTCAGTTCTCTACTAATCTGTAGCCCATGTAAAAAATTACATATGCGGGATCCTGATTCGGTATCAAATACCCAGGACGTAAAGGACATTGAGAAACGGTTCTGTGTAATGAACACACCCGAAGAAGATGCATCAGCATGCACTTTCTTCGTTTGGGCGGCACGGGAATTCTGGTAATCCCCAATTTCCTGCTCTGTCTTATAACAATTATAAGTTGGAGCGGGACAAACGTTCCCCAGCTCAGTATAACAAGCGGGTTCAGTCAATATATCCGTATTATTATCTTGATTAAGGCGTGATATGATCGCTACCTGGAGAGAGAGAGAAGAAAACACTCAGCGTATGCTCTTGCAAGATTAGATTGGTTATCTAATATATCTAATCAGGATGTCTCCCACTGTTTTAATCAAATCTTCCTTCAAACCCTAAAAAGAAAGACTAGCCGGGATTAATTAAACGTTACAAGTTCGCCAATCTTTCAGCCAGGCCAGTGCCGGTACTTTAAGGGAGTTCCCCCATGCTTTCGCACGAACCTAATTAAAGTAAACCTCGTTTTCCCAGGGACGTAACCTCATTGACACCTTTCTAGACACCTACTTGATTAGCTAATTATAATGTGTAAAACTATCCCAGGAGTAACTCTTACTCGCAGCGGATATCGGGATCCAACTATCTCATAGAAGGTATGCAATCTCATTGCAAATTTCAACACTTGAAATTCCCAATAATATTTTACCCCTAGCGTCCTATGACCTAACGGAGGTCAACAAACCATAGGCTGCTAGTCAAGTTATACCCGTCAATTCCTGATTGAATTAAACCTACCCGCACGACCCTTGACGGAGGTCAACAAGGCCGCACGACTACCCTAATCCAATCTGCATCATATGCATAAGCAGATAAATACTAGTCAGCTACCGCAAACTACGCCTTGACGAAGGTCAACAAACGTAGCACGAATACTAAGAAGGACTTATCTGAAATGAAGGAGGGCTATGACAGATTTTTTAAGAAAACCCTTTGCATAATGAACTTGATATCGTTGTAGAATCGAGTGATTTTTAAATGGAGTGTTTTTTAGGCTTTTCTAGTTTTGCTAAAGGGGTCACTCCCGGTGAAGGGATCGTCGACCCTTTCCTCATCGAATAAGGTGCAGGATATTTCACAAATACCCCTATGCAAAGCAAGTACTATAGAAGAAATCAAAAGACAAACCGAGTGTGTAGCATCTGCTAGTTTCACTAAAGAGGTCACTCCCGGTGAAGGGATCTCGGCTCTTTCCTTATCGAATAAGGTGCTGGATGTTCTACAAGGAACACCGCTATGCAAAGCAAGAACTAGAGCTACCAGTTTTTAAACAAGTTTCTACAACATCTTTAGGTTTCTTTTATTTCATTAATCTCATTAATGAAGTCCCATTTTAATTATGCTTCACAAGCATCAGATATAAAACGAAATCAACAATATATAATATATATCTCATATATATAATATAAACATTCGTCTCAGGCAGTAATATGATCTCATCACAGAACATTGCAGTAGAAGAACATATATGAAATATTGGATATACTAGGACGTCCGTGTTTTTAATACGAGCCTGTATAAAACACGGATTCCACGGTTGCGATGAATAGCCAAACCCACATCCCTAGACCCCTACGAGAGCGGCAAGCAACACTGCCAATTTTAGGGTTAGGAGACCCGGTCTCGACTCCTCGAGATGGTCTCCCACTGGACCCTAGAACCCGGTTACCTGTGCTCCCCGCCTTGGGTCTACCTAATGCGGAAAAGTAAATAATATACAATGGTGACATCATCCTCAGCCCGGAAGTGCCCCAATAAAAGAATATTACATACAATGAATTTTACATGAATGAAAATAAAAACCCTCATCTCACATAAAAACCTCTGGCTATTCAAACACGACGATCCAATATAACATATCACAGCAACACATAATATCTCATATCATCAACGTAAGCAAGTATGCGTATCCCGATTGTCGTTGATGTATAGCAACGAAGCCGACGATACACCACATACTACGCTTACGGTCACAGAAAAGAAAGTGTAAAACTACAACAGTTGGAATCCGCAACCGCCTTAGACATCGCATGCCTAACCAAATGAATTTCTTAGACATCGCATGCCTAACAATTATAAACCCTGCATTTTAGTCTCATTTATCGAAAACTCTTTTCAATATCTAGTCGGGCAATTCAACAAGATTCCCGACATCCTGATCGAATGCTCGTCGCAAACTTTAGTAGACGGCCGCACCCCCGGATGCAGTTGACGAAGTGCACTAAGGCGGAACACCGCTGCCGCGAGCACCCGAACGGATGCTTTTGGCGACGGGGTTCTCCTACAGTCACTTGGTCGGGGCTATGGGGCATGGCTGTCTATTATGTTTACCCGGCAAGTATCCGCGTACACTACGTGATTGCGACGGACTCTTGATCACATCAAAATTCCATGGCAACCGATCATCTGAGACTAAACTGCTTGATTTATAATGTTCAAATTAGTTATCTCATAACTACATGTGGATTCTAAATATTGTATAACAATCCAGATAAATAGACAATGTTAAACTTTCCGATCGAATAATCAAACACCCAGGTTTTCCCAAATAGTTATCAACACTTGAAATTAGTTTAAAAACATCCATCACATGCCACAGTACCAATGGTCCAGCCGTAGAAGGGTCAAGCCAACGCCTCACATGTGGCACGCCGTACTGCCACAAACCCTAAGGTTTAGAGGCAGTTCAAGACGGTCACATAATCGAGTTAAGGTTTGTGTTCTTCTAAAGGGTCCACTGCGTTACTTGCACGACTTAGAACGTTCTTAAACTACGGAAAAATCCAACACTTGGAAATTTTCCGACAGGGGAAAAAGTGAGTTATTTATATCCGTTCGAACTTTTTAACACGTTCTAAAAATTACCCGGACAAACTAAAAAAAGTTAAATTATCCGATCGAATCAATGAGTCCCCAATACAGCCCTAGAAAACTCAACACTTGAGTGAAATTAAAAAATTACCAGAAAAAAAGACAAGAAAGGACCTAAGAATAAATATATGAAGTTACAGGGACTAATTCAAAATTTTGGCCGCGGAACCTTGGCCAAACCATATGTTTGGCGGCGGTTCCGCGGCCGAATGAGCGAATTAGTGGGCCGTACTTCACAGTAATTCTTAGTTTTTCCTGCTTGTTTTTCTGAGTATTTTTAATGCAGAAAAAATCACATTTTTAGAAAATGTCCAGAGAGGGGTATAATCGGGTGTGTCGGAGTTCGATCGGACTTTAAACTTCGTCTAGACTTCGCCTAAAGCTATAGCTTGGCTCTGATACCACTGTAGGGTTGCTAGGCATGCTCACAAGGGTCTACGAGGCATCAACCATGCCCGATTAAAATTTTAGCCGTGCCGAACAACCCGAAGCCGGATATTTAAACTAGAGTTTAGGCGAAACTAAGCATGTTAAACATTTTAACACTAAGTGAGAGGGACTACAACCTTTGTAGATCCGGTCCTTCACTTCTAAAGCTCCGTGTTGACGTCCCTTCGCTGCGATCATCGAGACCCCGGACTCTTGTGAAGGTTTCCTCGGAGAAATGAACGGGCTAGCTCGTTGACTTCGAGGCCGAAGATGATCTACGTCGAGGAGACTCAAGCTCAGGCTCCATCTTCATTAGGTCACGAACATTGTGAAGAGAACACCCTAAACTAAATGGCAAGTAGTAGAGGATGATGAAATAGGAAGTGGGTTGACTTTGGATTTGGATTTCTCACTCTATTTCTTCACTTGAAAAATTTCTAGCAAGTTTTTCTTCTTCTTGAGGAAGAAGAAGATGAAAGAATGAATAATGAATTATCTAAAAAGAATAATCAAGTGAAGTCTATCATAATGCAACCATGGGTGAGTTAACCTTTGTAGAGACTAAACCATAGTTTGAGTTAATGGTTTGGTTAACAAAAATCTTTTGCAAAACAAAATGAGTGGACTTTGTCAAAGATGCTTAAAAGCTTCATGAAGCTTCAAAGCCAAGACAAAGAAAACCACCATTTTGTTTTACCAAAATAAATAAAAACCTAAACCATTATCTTAAATATGGTGTAATTCATACACACACCCAAGTTTGCATGTATCATCAATCATGATACAAACTAGTGCACAAACATATATCACATATACAACTTGTGCACATAAAGTGAGAAAGTCAATCTTAAGTGAACAAATACTAGTTAATGTAAAGTAATATATCAAATATATAATTATACATTAAATCATTAAATCAACACTTGATTTAAAGATCCGGTCATATCTCATATAACCGACTAATATTTAGTGTATCAATATATCGAATCAACACTTGATTCGGTAACCCGGCTATATCTCATATAACCGACTGATGATACAAATCGCGAGAATATAATATAGTATCACATACTGGTATTATTCTCGGTCCCGCACATATCTCATATGCGCTCCTATTTCATTTCGCTTGAGCTAGGAAACCTCTGTGTAGGACTCTAAAGACTCGTCAATACGCCGACAGTAGGTGGTGATCATATCAATCACCCACAAGCCGCAAGCGGTTTGCTAAACGTAACGGCCATCCGGGTCTTGAGCGATCAGAAGATCAACAAGCAAGCCTGTACATTCTCCTGTGAATCCAATCGGTAACACTCCCGTACAGTCCGGTCTCGTCGTCTGATATGTTGCATATCTCGCCTAGGGGTGGTAAACGTCAGACCCCAGTAGTTCGATAAGTCGTTTCGATATGAGGTCTATAACAGTTCGAGAAACTACTGATAACACTTACCAGTAAATCTCAGCAACCCTGGCCAGGGATTTCCAGTTATAGCCAATCGAACACAGCACAACATCAACTCCCTATATCGGGAGAGACGAATCCGCTCCTATCGCTCATTGCCTCCATGTGATTCGGGACTGTACCCAAAAGCCATCTTTTTGCACGCCCTCTTGGACGTGGTATGATGGAAATCAAAGCACAGTGGGAATCACACAAGACTCTATGACGATCTCGGGTCAACAGACTACTCTGTACCAGTGTCACCGGAAAACTTCCATCTGACGTGAACTATAATACCATCTGGGAATTCTCGACGAGTCCGTCCAGTGTACCCAGTCTCCACTGAGCACCCGTACACCATCCTTGATGTCAAACACCGATGGATATGGGATCATCCATCGCCCATCATATGGGTCACGATGCGTATACGCTAGTCTACTCAGGTGTATCGATACCCTGTCTCGATACACCCTCGACTAGGAACAGTTATAGGATGTACTCGCCGACTAACGTGGCCCCACTAGTATGATCTCATCATAGTCCCAGTAGTTGAGTACATATCTTAAGGGCTTTATCAACATGTAACTTAGAGACAATCAGAGTACATGTTTAGATAAAGTACAACCAGATAGCATACTATCATGTCGAGCAAGAAATTCCTCCCTATATATGTCCAAGCATCCATTACAATATATATCGTATGTACAGTAATGGCCTCTAGGGCATACATATAACTAACAATACCGACCGGAGTCGAGAGATGATAGGGGCCGATCCGGACTGACGGAGCCCGTGGGCCGATCCGGACTGACGGAGCCCGATATATGAGGATGTACGTGCCGATGCTGGGCACGGTTTCCATGATGTTTTCGGGTGTCGATGCTAGGCACTCAGGTTCCATGATTTGATATGTCGGGAGGGACACCGTTGATATATATATATATATATATATATATCCTCATACTTTCATGCACACTCTTTTATGATATTTACATGCATGATATTGTTGCGTCAGTGGTTGACGCGTGGACTAGATCCACATACATACAGAGATACATTGATTCTACTATTGGAGATTATACACATGCTTATAGACATCGATTTACGGGTGGACGAGATCCACATATCTGCATGCATTGATTATTACTGTTGGATGTTACCCGCATGCATATAGGTATTGACTACCTTGTTGGCACATATACATCCCGGTCACCCTAGATATCATAGTATTACCTTTATGATATAGTTGACCTAGGAGTCGTTGTTTATTCGATTTCTACTTGTAGATATATTTCTATTCACGAGTTGGCAACTCACCCCCGTTGTGCTACAGTTCTTGCAGTTTGACCGCGTGGACCAGTAGCGGCATCGCTGGCGCACAGTTTCTTTTAGGTGTTTTGCAGTGGTAGGTGGGACATTGTATCGTACCCACTCTTGTATTACATTTCATATTGTATCTAGTTAACTCCATCAATCAATCAAAATTAGAATTTTTATAAGTAATGAGACTTAGTGAGACTGTAGTTGCGAGACTTAGAGCGAGGTTTTTTTTTCGCTACTTGTGATATTTATGTCTTGCTTCCTTTTATCTTTGTGGTGATCTTCGCCGTTGGGCGTCGTATACTTATTTATATTATCTTGCGTGGTTGTGATCCGCCGTTTGGCGAAGAGCTAGCTCCCGCTTGGGGATGCTATTATTCTTATTATGTACTTGTGGTTTTGGATCAAAATATACAAAGGAGGTGCTGCCAAAATTTTTAAAAGACGAAACATGTTTTCAACTAGTAAACTTCACTTGCATCATTCATGTTACTTTTCTGTGCATTAAGAAAACTTGATTTCATTATACCTTTATTTCAAAACCTTACCTCCTTTATTTTTCTTAAAAGGTTTAGATTTCTGGGTTTCAGCTTACTTGAATTCCGTTATGCCTTTAGACGTTGCGTGATTCAAGTGTTGGTCACGAGCTAATATTTCGGGGCGTGAAAAAGTTGGTATCAGAGCACTAGGTTTAACCTTGTTCGAGTCTATGTTTGACTATGCGGAGTCTAGGGCGGATGTGTATTTCGGAACCTAGGCTTGACCTTATGGAACTTAGACTTGGACGGGGGGGGGTATTAGACCCGAACATTCGTTTCATAGGCTGACCCTGATTGATGGAGTAGGTAGCTTGAGTAGAGTGACGTACCGTACGTATGTTCCGCGGCATATTTACGATACGATACTCCACTTAAGAAACCTTAGGATGTTCATATTTTGAGATCTGTGATTCTCTTCGTATCCTTGATTATACATCCATTGGATATCCTCGATTCTATTTGTCCCATGATCATACTTTCATTGATGTTGTTCCTTCTTATGATCATGTATCCCTTATGGATTTGTCGTTTTCTCTAATGCCGTTGATCTGCTTTCTTCGATACTCGATTGAGGTTCCTGTCACCATAGTTTGAGCGCAGTTTGAGCTGCTGCTAGTGTTGCAGTCAGGGCGAGCTCGTCTGGTACGAGAGCTGACCATTGTGTTTTCTGGTGACAAGAGAACGTCTCAAGTTAGTATTTTATGTTGTGACCTCTTGTAGAGGCGGGTGCTTGGTTTTATACCGGACGATCGGGCCATTATTAGAGCTGCCAGTTGCGAGAGGACTGTAGATGTACAGCATACCTCAGAGATTTTGATGTCGCCTACCGTGAAGACAGGTGACCCAGCTGTTGCTGAGATGTTGGGATGTCGCTTCTAGAGCTTACGAGCTAAGATCGCCGGAGCTTCCAGGCAGAAATGCGACAGATGATAGCTAGTCTACCCCGATTTGAGAGACGAAGGTGATTCGTCAGATTGATGCACCGACGCAGGACCAGTTGAGTTGAAGATTTCCAGTGTAGAAAGAATCTTACTTAGACCTAGAGCAGACCGATCTAGAGACGACCGCCGATGTATCGCCTTTCCTGGAGGATTGAGGCATTGTTTAGCATGCGGGCGAAGCATAGTCACATGTGGTATTGGCAAAGCTAAAAGGTTCGAACGAGTGCCAGGACACCATTTTCCCAAGTTTAAAGTGTTCGGATGAACATGCAAGTAATTATGTGGACCCTCTAGAAGAATGAAACCCTAACTCGACATGATGGCCATGGAACCGCTTTGAAACTTAGGGTTTGTGGCAGTTTAGCGGTGCCATCAGTGAGGCTTGGGTTTGCCCTTCTACGGTTGGTCCAGAGGTACAGTGGTATGTACCAGATATTTTTAGACTGCGCTCAGGTGTTGAGCCTTCGGGAAATTTTGGGACCTCGATGACTCGATCGAAAAGTTTGACGTCGTCCAGATACCATGTGAAAAGAGATCAGTAAGCTGATCAGCTTCGGATAGAGGACCTCACCCAGAGGCGTTGTGAGTTGATCGAGAGCGGGCGAGAATTGAGTATTCCTCCGATGGTAGGGACGAGTTCCCGAGGACGTGTTCGGCCACATATCTTCTACCGAGTGATGAAGATACCGAGTTCGTGACATCGAGTCTGTGTGAGAGACTCCGGATTGACAGAGGCTGAGAACAGTTGCAGTGCACAGTTAGCATGGCGTGACGTCATAGTGAGAGATGATAAAGATGAGTGGAACCAGAAGTTCGCGCGAGACGCTGACGAGCTGTTATGACTCCCCGTCGAGATCAGAGACCTGATATGCTTACAGAGGCGTTGGGACACGTCCAGTTTCCGAGGGAAGGTGTGCAGAACACGCAGATGTCCAGAAAACGAGAGAAGATTATGCCCGAGTACCAGCCTCCGTACAGTTCGGTATAAGCAAGATCGGAAGAGACCCTGAGCAGGATTCCTTCCAGGACACTGCTGCAATGAGATTTGCACCAGGATCAGATGGGTCAAGTGTATTCAGAGAACCAGAGGCCGATGCCAGTAAAGTGCTGCCTTACGAGTGGTCGTGATGAATGACCGGGAGATGACCAGAGAAGTGCCATAACGGAATCGTCCCCGTTAGCACACCTAACAGGGCCGATGAGCCGATGGATTGCGAGATTGGTAAATCCACAGAGAAGATAAGGACCCAGAGACAGAGGACGCCAGACCGTGAGCAGGAGGCGAGCGGATATTCTTGTTCTGCCGGTTTTTGGCGCACCAATTTATTTTTTTCGACATTGCAGGAGGTGTACCTCAATGTCATTTTTGCGATTTGCGTTTGTGATCTGAGTATCACGCTTATATCGCTTGGATTTGAGTTTTGATGATGAGTTTCCTGTTATTGATTTCGTGCACCATGGCTGCACCTACTGGGTATTTGCATGTTTGCGCATAGTTTCGCACCTGATATATATATTTTATACACCGTTATGTTGATTTGCGATTTGTGCATGCCTATTGCGTTTGATGTCGATTTTGTGCCTTAGCCGCACATATTTATGATTTCATGGATTTCATACGGATGATTTGATTTCTGCACTTGGTATAGCTTATATGTGCTTGTAGTGCATTGATACGTATTTTGTGCACCACAGTTGCACCTGACTTCATTTTGATGTTATCTGAGATACGTATTGTGATTTCATGCCTAGGGCACGCATATGATTTGATTTATACTTTCAGCATAGTTTTCATGCACTTTTAGTATTTGAATTGCTTTTGTGCACGTTGATGCACATGGTTGTGCGAGTATATACCATGGTATACCTGATTTGGATTTGGATTGAAATGTGTTGTATACCGTCGATTCGATTTTGATACTCGATATTGTTTTGTGCACCTTGTGCACCTGATTGGATTCTTGTGCATATCAAATGCACCCAATATTGTTGTCATGCACACCGTTGTAGTGGACAGATGCTTTTGTGCACACCCGTTGTACCTATATTTGCGTTGTGCTTATTGTGGCACCTGTATTTGGATTTGATTTTCATGCACACCAGACGCATGTGATTATTGGATACGCCTTTTGAGGCTGATTTTACTTTTGAGCACATTGTTTTCATGTTGGGCACTATATTGAGTAGTAGCCAAGCAGGACTGATCTGAGGACAGGACCTGAGTACTTTGCATGCATTAAAAGCTTACCAAGAGGTTTTCAAAGGAGCTATAGTCTCGCCATTTCCTATGTGTCCGTGAGCGACACGAACCTTATAAAGGAAAACCTTTTGGGATATTTTGAAAACGACGGAACATATATTTGAGAAAACATATATGGATATATATTATTATTTTAAAATGAGCGTCCGTCAGTTATGCCGTGAGTTACGCATTCTCACGGCGATTTAGAAAATATTTTGCATGTATTTTATTCAAATGTTGGAGTTTTCAAGGATGCGTACTATACACGTATTATGGTATTTGACTAGTCTATATTAGATTCAGTAGTGGATTTCGAGATCTGCATCTCTACTGTAAGTCCGAGGATATGCGTGTGAATCCGATGATTTGCGTGACGCTTGAAGGAGTTCAGTTTTGAGCTTTGTGCTCGTTTTCATATGCACTTGACGCGTTGTGTTATTTCTGCGTCTTCCATGATTTCGGAGCCCCTTTGTTTTGAGCCGATTATTGAAATGCTTTAGATTTTGGGGGTTTAAATTTAAATTCGGGGACCGAATTTATTTAAGGGGGGAAGACTGACATTTCAGAAAATATTAAAATAATATTTTTGGAATTTAATATTAAAATAATATTTTTCCCGAAAACTGCCCGATTTGCTAAATTGGGGTCTTCGAAAAAGGGTATAAATATATACCAATAATTGCGAAATAAATGAAAATTAAAATTATTATTCATTTAATAATATATTTATAGGATTTGGCATTTTTAAAAGTTATTATATGCAATTTTGATAAAAACCCCATTAGTGCACTGCTAATCGTAATTAAACCAAATCCGCATTTCTACAGCTTTTCATGGTTAGTGCACCATGATATGTTTCATTTGGTTACATGTTATTTCATTTATGGTTTTATATGGGTGTATGTGTTTTTTTTTGTAAGAAAAAGAAATGAGATAAAGAAAAAGTCAAAGGGAGACATAATGAGTGGTTAGGTATACTTTGGAGAGAGAAGAGAGAGTGGGTATTAGTGAGAGAGAAAGGGGGGCTGCTGTCCAAATTCAATCCCCCACCATTTTCATCACCCTCTTCATCCTCCTCAACTCCACTACCCTCCACTTAAGCCCTAGATCTATCTCCAATGGATCCCCAAAACCCTAAACCCCTTTCACTAAAATTTATCCCCATCACCTCCTCTACACGATGAACCGAGCAAATTGGGATTTTGACGACGTTGGGAAGTTAGTGCTGCCTTGAGTGGATTAGATGAGGTATGATTTCTTCCCTTTAGATTAGTTTTGTGTGATATCGCGTTTTGGATGTCGTTTTAGGATGTTGCTAACCTGCTGTGACCCCGAGCATTCACTGGGAAAACAAACAGTATCATAGTGTTGTACTGGTAAACCTAAGTGACCACCTGAAGAACGAGACCCTTCCCACCGGTTTTGGCCGGCGACCTTGGAGACAATTCCGGCGACCCCGGGTTGGTAGAAGAGTTAGGGTGTGGGTTCTGTAGGGTAGTTACCTGGAGGTGTTTAAGGGGGTTTGGTTCTACTTGATTTTTCTGTAATATCTATAGGTGAAATCTGGAGACATTGGTGAGTGTTTACATGACCATGGTAACACGATTCATGACCTGAGCCATAGAGCTGAACCCTTTGCACGATCTCTGGAATTGACCCATATAAGTTTTGTGACTTATAGTGTGCCTATGGAGTCTGGAGCAACCCAGGGAATTAATGAGGCAACTAAAAAATACTAGGGGACTAGACATACTACTAGGAGACCACTCTGACCTGATGATCCCAAACAGAGACCCCTGGGCCGGCGACATCGGATTCTAAGTGGAAGTGGATGGCCACTTGGTGAGGGTAAGGGCCTAGGTTTGTTCAGTAGCTCACATATACCTTATACATCACCCTAAACTTGTTTGCTTGGATTTATTTGACCTGAGTCAAATCTGGGGATACTTGTGTATGATTTAGGATATGTTTTCCTTATTTGAAATGATAAGTTTTGATATCTGGGTTCATTTTTGATTGTCGCATGGTTGTACATCGACAACATGGGTTGTTTGATTGATTTTTTATGCATATGCTATAGGTTCTAACCTATGAGAAATGCGTGTGCCGTTTTGGTTTTCCGCCTTGATTTTAATATCGTTACGATATGTGTTGTTATTGTAGGTACCTTCGTGTGGATTCCGAAGCGACGGAGCGAGGTGTCATCGACTTCGGCGAGCGAGGACTACGGTGAGTAGATCTATATCTACCGGAGAAGTCTGGTGGATGGTGTATAGCACCCCCGCAAACTTTTGGTGGAAAACCGATTTATAGAATAAGGTTAGGAAACCTAGATTAGGAAACTAGGGTTAGAATGAGATAGCAATGAAACCATATTAGAAACTAGAGGATAGTTAGAAGTGATATGTTACTACTGTCGTAGGATGACGTTTAGCGAAATTATCGTTTAGGGTACTGTAGGAATGGATAGTCGATGTAGATGCGTCATCCGAACCATACTTTTTTCTAAACTGAAGAATTGTATGTACCTTTTAAGTATATACTTTGAGGGATGTTACGGATTTTCAAATGATATCTCTTTCTTAAAAACACCGTAACCCCTATTTTCAAAACTACGATTCGCTTCTTTAAAAATTCCGATTGTATGGTTCAGATGTGTATGTTAAATTAGATACTTATACTTGTAGTGATAGAATGTTTAAGCAATTCGATTTGATAGGTGATTTAAATGCGATGAAAGAATATAAGACTGATATGATGACATGATGATATGATGGTTTACGGATGCGAGTCGATAGAGTTGATTTATACCCTGCTGGTCCCCTAATATGAGATTATTGCGGATGTGAACCGGGACATAGGCACATAGATATACATACATTTGTAGAATGTTGTGAATCATGGATGATAGGCCGTATGTGCTATAGGTCGTACCCTCTTTTTCCGTATAGGATGATAGGATTCCTATTAGTATAATGCCGCCGCACGATGATATTCCGTGCATGATGGGTTTGACTTGATGATTGATCCTTACCCTTGACTAGAGGTTGTCGTACGATGGATTATACCGTACGCGATGTTACTGGGCTAGATGCCGATTGATAGATTCACCGACTCGGACATATGATAGTTACGTATACCTTATAGCTTTTAGCTGATGATTTACCTTGTGCTGCATTCATGATATTATTATTGCATCGCATATACCTATGATAGTACACCTGCATCATTATCGATGATGCGTATGTCACACGTACACAATTTATAGGCTCACACACTTCATCATCGATAATTTCCATGTCACTACACAGTTGGATTGCTGCATCATGATATGACTCTTCGCATAACCTGCTTGCACATATACATTGATACATTCATACTTGCGGATATACATATTTGTATATCCATATTCGTGCACATATATATTGATACATTCATACTTGCGGATATACACATTTGTATATCCATATTCGTGCACATATACATTGATACATTCATACTTGCGGATATACACATTTGTATATCCATATTCGTGCACATATACATTGATACATTCATACTTGCGGATATACACATTTGTATATCCATATTCGTGCACACATACATTGGTACATCTATACTTACGCATATACATATTGTACCTATATAGATAACTGGTTTCATTGTAAAATTGGGAACCGCATGTTATACTTTAAAAACTGGAATCAATTTAAAAGAGCGGTTTTCCCTTAATATGTCATATCACTATTCCGCGTTGCATAATACACGATATGCTTACATTTCTATTATATGTCGCACACATCATGCTCTATTATTGTACGTATTGAGATATGTTGTTTTCGTGAGATTTCTGGATTTGAGAACCGTGGACATTTTTAAAAGAGATTATGTGTTGTTTCAAAAACCCGGTTTCTCTTGATATGATATTTCAGTGTGTCCACCATGTGTTTTCTCGGTTCTGAGAGCGACATGTGAAACCCGATTCGAGGAGGCGGATGAGGCCGATTGCGGGTACATGGTGGACCCGGTATGGTACCCCGAGGCAAGAACGGATCGCTGTGCAGTAGACGGTGAGCCTGGTAGAGGGACTAATACCTACCGGTGATAGTATTTTGGCTCGGCGGATATCCGGAGGATACCGACCGGAATCGAGAGATGATAGGGGCCGATCCGGACTGATGGAGCCCGTGGGCCGATCCGAACTGAAGTAGCCCGATATATGAGGATGTACGTGCCGATGCTGGGCACGGTTTTCATGATGTTTTCGAGTGTCGATGCTAGGAACTTAGGTTCCATGATTTGATGTGTCGGGAGGGACACCGTTGATATATATATATATATATATATATATCCTCATACTTTCATGCACACTCTTTTATGATATTTACATGTATGATATTGATGCGTCAGTGGTTGACGCGTGGACTAGATCCACATACATACAGACATACATTGATTCTACTATTGGAGATTATACACATGCTTATAGACATTGATTTACGGGTGGACGAGACCCACATATCTGCATGCATTGATTATTACTGTTGGATGTTACCCGCATGCATATAGGTATTGACTACCTTGTTGGCACATATACGACCCGGTCACCCTAGATATCATAGTATTACCTTTATGATATAGTTGACTTAGGAGTCATTGTTTATTCGATTTCTACTTGTAGATATATTTCTATTCAAGAGTTGGCAACTCACCCTTTTTGTGCCACAGTTCTTGCAGGTTGACCGCGTGGACCAGTAGCGGCATCGCTGGCGCACAGTTTCTCTTGGGTGTTTTGCTGTGGTAGGTGGGACATTGTATCGTACCCACTCTTGTATTACATTTTATATTGTATCTAGTTAACTCCATCAATCAATGAAAATTAGAATTTGTATAAGTAATGAGACTTAGTGAGACTGTGGTTGCGAGACTTAGAGCGAGGGTTTTTTTTTCGCTACTTGTGATATTTATGTCTTGCTTCCTTTTATCTTTGTGGTGATCTTCGCCGTTGGGCGTCGTATACTTATTTATATTGTCTTGCGTGGTTGTGATCCGCCGTTTGGCTAAGAGCTAGCTCCCGCTTGGGGATGCCATTATTCTTATTATGTACTTGTGGTTTTGGATCAAAATATACAATGGAGGTGCTGCCAAAAATTTTAAAAGACGAAACATATTTTCAACTAGTAAACTTCACTTGCATCATTCTTGTTTCTTTTCTATGCATTAAGAAAACTTGATTTCATTTTACCTTTATTTCAAAACCTCACCTCCTTTATTTTTCTTAAAAGGTTTAGATTTCTGGGTTTCAGCTTACTTGAATTCCGTTACGCCTTTAGACGTTACGTGATTCAAGTGCTGGTCATGAGCTAATATTTCGGGTTGTGACAATTACATTTTGGAAGCTTGGGATATATACAAGCATTTATGACAGTCTTGCTTCATACAGTAGTATGCTACTTGGTTTGTATCTATCTTAATATGTGTATATGTTTCCTTTAACGTATCGCTAATACATATTGATAAAACCCTTAGGATCTTTGCTTAACTACCGGCGTTGTGATGGCAGTCACACTAGTGGGGCTCGGTAGTCTACAAGCACATCCTTACGCAGGTCCCTAGTCGCAGGATTATCGAGATAGGGCATCGATACTCCAAAGTAGACTAGTGTATACGCTTCTCATCCCAGGAGGGGAGATGGTCTATCCCACAGCCATCAGTACATCGTACTGGAGATAGTATACAGGTGGTCATTGGGTTATGAGTTACACGGGACAGACTCATGGGGAACTGCTGGTTGGTAATATACCTCTCGTCTGGTAGCAGTTCCCAGGTGACGTGAGTACAGCTTAGTCCGTCGACTTGACACTGCTACTTCGCCTCAAGTGTGTTCCCACTGATCTTAGATTACTACCCTACCACGGCTCTACTGAGTCGTGCAAACAGGTAGTAGTTGGGTGCAGTCCCGAAGCACTTGGAGGCAGTGGCGGTTAGATAAGATTCGTCTCTCCCGGTATTGGTGGTTGATGTCGCACAGTGTTCGGAAATCCATTACACAAAGTCCCTGGCCAGAGCAAGCGAGATTTGCTGGTCGGGATTCCAGTAATTTCTCAAGGTGTTTTTGGCCGCACTCCGACATGACTTATTGCACTATTAAGGGTCTGACGCTTGCCGCCCCCAAGGACCGATATGCGACACTTTTAGACGAACAGACCGGACTGTACGGAGATTGCCACAGACAGGCTCAGTAGGGGAACGGATGAGTTTGCTCTTCGACCTTCTTATCGACAGATACCTGGGTAGTCTTTACGTGCAGCTAGTACCGCTAACGCGCTTGTGGTTAAACCCACTGCCAGCGTACTGTCGAGTCTTTATAGTCCCATACAGAGAGTTTCCCAGCTTCGAGCGAAACGTGTAGAGGTTATATGGTTTTACGAGAGGGTTCGATCACATACGTGTACTTGTGCGCATATGATGTTCTGACGGACAATACTAGTGGGCTTTGGTTTAAGCCAGATCCTAGAATATGATTATTGGATTAGTTTCGTCTCATAGTATTGGTGTTTCTCGGAATACGGATGCCGGTATGTATATAGGGATGAGAGGGACATTCTTGTAATTTGATCAAGATTGTTTTTAGAGAATGACACCTCAATTAGGGTTTTCCTTTTTTGATTAATTCTTTAGTGAGGTGGAGGAAATGAGAGAGGAAACTTTGTGGTATTTTTGTGAAATGGGATTAGGGTTTCATATTGACTTTCTTGGACCCATATGAGATTTGTTGACTTAGATATTTTGAGATATTTGTGTGAGATATTTTCTTATTGTTTAAAGTCTAAAACTCTAGCCATTTTTAACTTAATTTTTTTCACTTAAGAAAACTACAGATACTTTTCTCCCTCTCATTTCCTCAAGCTTTCTCCATCTTTTTTCAAACCCTAACCATCTCATGAGTTGAGAATCTTATGCTTTGTGAGACTACTAGACTCCTAATCACTCACTACACATCCAAGGCTACTTAGTTTAGCACACCAAGTGACCTAGTTACCTCAAGTTAGAGGTTAAGCTCAAAGTCGGAACTCTCGAGTGGATCTTTTACTATTTGGAGAAGCCGACGAGGAAGTACGATCCGTTATTACATCGAGGAGCTCACAAGATGGAGAAGAACAGCGGGGAGGTGAAGGATAGCAAGAACTTGAGGTATGACTTTCTCACATAGTAGTTAAACCTTTAAGATAGATTGTTAGTTAGGGTTTAGTATCGATCCTGGAGTTTAATCGATGTTACGAAACTTATAAAAATTATTTTTTTGCAAACTCCGCCTCCCCACGAACACGTGAGGTGTGTGGCATCATCTTACATTATTGATGATATAGTGGATGCTTGGACATATATATAGAGGACTTTCTTGCTCGACATGATATTATGCTATCAGGTTACCTTTATCTTAACATGTAGACTGGTATTTATACTTTCTGTCTCTTACATGTTGATAAAGCCCTTATGATATGTACTTGACTACTAGGATTATGATGAGATCATACTAGTGGGGCCAGGGTGGTCCAAAAGTACATCCTTTAATCAGTTCCTAGTCGAGGGAATATCGAGACTAGGGCATCAATATTCTAGAGTAGACTAGTGTGTATGTCTCTAATCCCTTAGAGGGCGATGGTTGATCCCACAACCATTGGTGTGTGACATCAAAAATTGTACACAGGTGCTCATTGGAGAATGGGTACACCGAACGGACTCACCGAGGACTCCTAGTTGGTAGCATACCTATCGTCAGATAGCAGTCCTCTGGTGACACTGGTACAGGTTAGTCTGTAAACCCGAGATCATCATATAGTCTTGTGCGGCTCCCACTGTTCTTTGATTTCCTCCCTACCACGCTCAAAGGAGACGTGCAAACAGGTGGATTTTGGGTACAGTCCTGAGTCACATGGAGGCAATGAGCGATAGGAGGGGTTTCGTCTCTCCCACTATTGGGGGTTGATGTTGCGCTATACTCGATTGGCTATAACTGGAAGTCCCTGGCCAGGGCTGCTTATGAGATTTCCTGATAAGTGTTATCAGTAGTTTCTCAAACTGTTATAAACCAGACATCGTCATGACTTATCACGTTACTGGGGTTCTGACGTTTACCAACCCTAGACATGATATGCGAAATATTAGACAAAGAGACCGGACTGTATGGTAGCGTTACTGATAGGCTTCATGGAGAGTATGGACAGGCTTTCTTGTGGATCTTCATATCGCTCAATACCCGAGTATCCGTTACGTCCATCTAGTACCGCTGACGGCTTGTGGGTGACTGATGTGATCATCACCTACTATTGGCGTATTGACAAGTCTTTAGAGTCCCACACAGAAGCTCCCTGGTTCAAGCGAAATGAAGTAGGACACATATGTGATTTGGGTGTGGTCCTGATTTAAATACATGTATGTGATACCATATTGTAATCTGGCAGTTATCTGTTATCGGTTCGGTTATATGTGATATAACCAGATTGTCGAATCAAGTGTTTATTTGATAATTTGATATACAGATAAATGAAATTAGTCGGTTATATATGATATAACCGGATTATTAAATCAAGTGTTGATTTAATAATATGATATATATTATATTTGATATAATTATATCTTAACTAATATCATTAGCTCACTAAATATTTTATTATATGTATTAATATATATATATATATATATATATATGAAGCATGACATAAATTTCTATTTTATGAAAATAGAAATGAAGTGGAAAATGGAAGACTTTGGGAGCATGGGCTTTATTCATTGTTTATTCATCTTGACTCGCTATTCAAGCATGGGTGCAATTTTATATTGCAATAATTCCATGCTTGAATGAGTGAGGTTAAGGGGTTAGCCATTCATTCTTACTTCATTCTAACACTTAGCCATTTTCTTGAGTTGCTCCCATGCTCTCTAGCTTCTTCTTCTTCCTTAATGTCATGGTTCAAGCTTCAACCTTCACATGTGATGTGAACCATAAAGCTTGAACACAAACTTGTGAGCTTTAAAATCCCCTACTTCACCATCCTACACTTGACTAGAGATCGAGTGTAGTGTGTTTCCTACGCTAAAGAGTTTAGTGTAGAGGTAGCTTGAGTTGGAGGGATTTCGCGTGGATCATTTTCAGCACGAAGGTCGGAGGAGGAAGCTCGTCCAAATTCTCAAGTGGAGCCTAGCGGAGTCGCGGGACTATTACACGGAGCATGTGAAGTGAAGGACTCGATCTATGAGGGTATAGCCATATTTCACTTCTTATAGTTTAGTAGATATCAAACCATAACCCTAATCACCTAGCTAAAGATCTTGGATAGCCTACCTTAGCACCTATAAAAATTTGAATTTGGCATGCTTGATGCCACTTGGATCCCATGGTAGTGCTAGGGTAGACTTTCACTTTTAGGGTTATGCGCTTGAGACAGCAGCATACCTATTGAATATGGTTCCCACCAAGTCTGTACCTACCACTCCATATGAGATATGGAAAGGGAAGAGACCGTGTCTTAATTTTATTAAGATATAGAGTTTTCCGGCTTATGTTTAAATGCAAAATCCGGACAAGCTCGAGGCAAGGTCAGTTCTATGCAAGTTTATAGGATATCCCAAAAATTCGCGAGGGTATATCTTCTACCACATCAAGGAACAAAAGGTGTTTATTTCTCGACATGCCACCTTTTTAGAAAAGGAATTTTTTGTGAAAAAAATTAGTGGCAATGAGGTAGAACTGGAAGAAGTTCCAGCTACACAAACTGTTACTGACGATTTACCTGACAAAAAATTAGTGGCAATGAGGTAGAACTGGAAGAAGTTCCAGCTACACCATACTAAAGAGGTTTAGTATGGAAGATTCTAAGCGTGGTAATTTACCTGCTTGTTCAGGAATCACTCTCTCCAAAGAGATGTCTTCCAAGACTGATTTGGAAAGGGATCGCATGCAAGGGATACCCTATGCTTCGGCAGTCGGGTCTATCATGTATGCGATGTTATGTACCTGACCGGATGTAGCTTACTCACTTGGTGTATTAAGTAGGTATCAATCAGATCCTGGGGAAAACCAGTAGACAACTGTGAAGAACACTCTTAAGTACTTGAGAAGGACTAAAGAAATGTTCTTGGTATATGGTAACGGAAAACTCCAGGTAGAGTCCTTTACCGATTCCAGCTTCCAGAGTAATAAGGAATAAAGTAAGTCGGTGTCGGTTTTTTTCTTTACCCTCATTGGAGGGGCAGTATGTTGGAAGAGTTCCAAGCAAGATACCGTAGCAGAATCGACAATGGAAGCTGAATACATCGCTTCCAACGATGTTGCCAAAGAGGCTGTCTGGATGAAGAAGTTCATAGCTGAACTTGGTGTGGTTCCATCCATTGAGCATCCAATACCTTTGTATTGTGATAACAATGGATCTATGTCTTTGGAAAAGGAACCCCGGTCCCATCAGCGATCCAGATATATTCTTAGGCGGTATCACCAGATCTGGGAGATAGTAGATCGACGGGAAATCGAGGTCAGGAAAGTTGACACGAAGTATAACACAGCGGATCCACTCACGAAGGCCCTCCCCCAGACGCAATTTGAGAGACTATTTAGGATGTTGGGTATGAGATACTACAACAATTGGCCTTAGTGCAAGTGGGAGATTGTTAGGAATATGTATGCCCTAGAGGCCATTATTGTATGATATAGTGGATGCTTGGACATCTATATAGAGGACTTTTTTGCTCGACATGATAGTATGCTATCTGGTTGCTCTTTATCTTAACATGTAAACTGGTATTATTATATTGTCTCTCTTATACATGTTGATAAAGCTCTTAGGATGTTATCTTGACTACCAGGACTATGTTGCGGATTATACTTCTGGGACCTGCGTAGTCCACAAGCACATCCTTCAATTGTTCCTAGTCGAGAGAATATCGAGACAGGGCATCGATATTCCAGTGTAGACTAGTGTGTACGTTTCATGACCCTGTATGGGGGCAATGGTTGATCCCATAACCATTGGTTTTTGATATCAAAGATTGTACACAGGTGCTCATTAGAAAATGGGTACACCGAACAGGACTCGCCGAGAACTCCTAGATGGTACTATACCTATCATCAGATAGCAGTTCACTGGTGATATTGGTACAGGTTAGTCTGTAGACCCAAGATCGTCATAGAGTCTTGTGTGGTTCCCACTGTGCTTTAATTTCCTCCCAACCACGGCTCAAAGGAGTCATGCAAACAAGTGGATTTTGGGTACAGTCCAGAATCACATGGAGGCAATGAGCGATAAGAGGGGTCTCGTCTCTCCCGGTATAAGGAGTTGAGGTTGCGCTATTCTAGATTGGTTATAACAGGAAGTCCTTGGCCTGGGCTGCTGTTGAGATTTACTGGTAAGAGTTATCAGTAGTTTCTCGAACCGTTATAGGCCACACATCGGCATGACTTGTCAAATTATTGGGGTCTGACGTTTCCACCCTCAGACTCGATATGCGACATATCAGACGAAGAGACCGGACTGTACGGTAAGTGTTACTTATAGGTTTCATGAGATTTTGTACAAGCTTGCTTGTTGATATTTTAATCGCTCAATACCTGGGTAGCCGTTACGTCCAGCTAGTACCGCTGACGGCTTATAGGTGACTGATGTGATCATCACCTACTGCTGGCATATTGACGAGTCTTTAGAGTCCCACACAGAGGTTTTCTAGTTCAAGCAAAACGAGGTAAGGCACATATGCTGATATGTGCGGGGGCCTGATTAAATACGAGTATGAGATACCGTATTCCAATCTGGTGGTTATATGATATCAATTAGGTTATATGTGATATAACCGGATTATTGAATCAAGTGTTGATTTGATAGTGGGACATACAGATAAATGATATTAGTCGGTTATAAGTGATATAACCGTATTATTGAATCAAGTGTTGATTTAATAATATGATATATATTTATATTTGATATAATTATATATTAACTAATATTATTTCTCACTGATTATTTTGTTTTCTTTATATATATATATATATGTATATGTATATATATGTATGTATATATATATATGTAAATGTGTGTGTATATATATATATATATATGTGTGTGTGTGTGTGTGTGTGTGTGTGTATAAATGAAGCATGGTTGATTTTCTATTTTTAGAAAATAGAAAATGTGAGGTGGAAAATGAGGAGAGATATTTGTGGTATGGTGAGGAATGACTTGGTCATTATTTTATTAGTCTTGCTACACTATTGAAGTATGGTAGGAATTATTTATTGATAACAATTCCATACTTCAATAAGTGAGGGGATTTTGTGAGGAGCCATTCTACACTAGCATTCTTGACTTGCTCATTTTTGTTCTTGAGCTCATATGATGAGTTCTTCTTTCTCTAGCTCTCTCCATTTTCTTCACCTCTACCTCCAAGCACTAACACTCACATGAGTTGTGAAACCTAGGACTTGTGAGGATCCTTAGTGAGCTAAACACCCCTACTTCACCATCCTACACTTGATTAGCACTTAAGTGTAGTGTGTTTCCTTCACTAAAGATATTTTAGTGAAGAGGTAGCTTGGATTAGAAGAGCTTCGGGTGGATTATCTTCGGCATGAAGATCGCAAAGGAAGCTTGTTCAATATTCAAGTGGAGCCTTGTGGAGTCGTAGGGACTACTACACGGAGCTTGTGAAGTGAAGGACTCGGTCTTCAAAGGTTGTTACCTCTTTCCTTTAGCTTAGCTCTTTTGATATCATCATAGAAACCCTAATAATCAAGTTAGATCCTAAGTTAGTCTAGCTTAGCTCCCCAAAGTTTTGAAAATTGCATGCATGATGCCGGTTAAAACATAGTGGTGGTGCTAGGGTAGACTTTCACTGAGATCATCATTTGTCTCGTGTGAGTTCTCATTGTTGGTTATAGTGCCCTCAAGGCAATTATTGTAATCACAGGCAAGTGATTATGATGATTGAGGGAGGACCTATACGGATAGAACAGTCTTACTCAAAATGATAGTATGCTATCTGGTTTGTCTTTATCATCATGTACATGCATTATGTGGCATTACAGATCACTTTACATATTGATAGAGCCCATAGGATTCTTGCTTGACTACCAGCATTATGACGGTGATCATATACGTAAGAGTTGGGTGGTCTATAAGCACATCCTTAAATATCCCTAGTCGTAGGAGTATCGAGACTGGACATTAATACTCCAGAGTAGACTAGTGTGTAATTATTGAGACCCCGACGAGGGGCGGTGGCCGGTCTCACAAGCCATTGGTGTCGGTTAGTCACCTAAGATAGTATACAGGTGCTCATTGGGTTATGAGTACACTAGACGGACTCGCCGGGAACATGCTAGATGGTATTATACCTATTGTCGGATAGCAGTTCCCAGGTAACATGTGTACAGGTTAGTCTGTCAATCTGAGATCGTCATTTGTCTCGTGTGAGTTCCCACTGTGCTTTGATTACTACCCTACCACGACGCAAAGGAGTCGTGCAAATAGGTTTTAGTTAGGTACAGTCCCGAGCCATATGGAGGCAGTGAGCAGATCGTCGGGAATTCATCTCTCCCGGTATTGGCGGTTGATGTCGCGCGGTGCACGGGTGGCCGTCACCAAAAATCCTAGGCCAAGGTGGACGAGAATTACTGATTTGGATCAATAGTTTCTCAGGTGGTGATGGGCTTCATACCGACACGAAATATCGCGCTATTAGGGGGTATGACTTTATCCACGCCCTAGACTCGATATACGATACTCTTAGACGAACATACCGGACTGTACGGATATTGTCAAGGACAGGCTCAGTAGGGGTTAGGATGAGTTTACTCATTGGCCTTCCTTTCGTTCTACCTGGGTAGTCGTTATGTACAGCTAGTGCCGCTGACGTACTTATGGTTAAACCCACTGCCAGCGTATTGACAAGTCTTTAGAGTCCTGCACAGAGGGTTTCCCTGCCTCGGGCGAAACGATGTAGAGGCCGTTTAGTTTTGCGGCAGAGTTCGATCATATACGTGCACTTATGCACGTATCATGATTTGGACGGATAATACTAGTGGCTTTGGTTTAAGCCGGATTCTAGTGTTATATTGTTGGATTATTTTCGTCTCTTTGTATTCGTATTTTTCGAAATACGGATACGGGTATGTATATATGGATGAGGGGTATTCTTGTAATTCATTACAAGGTGCTTCTAGAAGAAGGCACATCATTATGTTTAATAACCATTTGGTTAATTGGTTATTTGAGATGGAGGATGAAGTGTGCTTGGCTTTAATTGATGGCATGGCTCACTTGGTGACTCATGGGGTGACTCATGGTCACTATTCTAGCATGCTTGATATTTAGTTTGTGTTGTGAGATATTTCTTTGGTTGATGACTCATTATTCTTTGCTCACAACACTTAGTCATTTTCCATGGTTGCTACACTCTCATCTCTCTTGCTTCTTCTTCCTCTACCTTCACCCTAAAAATCTCATATGTTGAGAAACCTCGGATGTTTAGAAATAAATCAATCCATCATTAGACTCTACATCTTCTAGGCTATCTATTTTAGCAAACTAGGTACCCTAGTTACCTTGGCTATGAGGTTGGATGTAACACCTTAGAATGCGATTAGTGTTAATTAAGCGATATTATGCGGGGTTTTAAATAAAATTTGACCAATAATTATTTTCACATATTTTATTTTAATTATTTAATACTTTATTTAATTATTTTTGTAAATACACACATATGTGCATGTTAATTAGGGTTAAGGAGGTGTAACCATGCTTTACTAGCCATGGCACACTTAACCATTTTCATGCCATGCTACATATTTTCATCTATTTTAAGTAAAGAGTTTTACCTTTTTAAAAATAAAAAGAAAAGAGAAGAGTTGAAAATTTGAAGGCATGATGAGGCATGGGTCATGGCATGGAGGGCATTTAATGAAATGAAAGAGAGAGAGAGAGAGACAGAGAGCATGGCTCATTCTCATTCCCTCACACACTCTCTCATTTCTTCACACTCTCAACCTCTCATTTCTCCTTCTCCTCCACTAAAATTCTTCTCTTGATCATTTTTTATTTCCCTCAAAACCCCAAGCCTAAACCTTCATCAAACCTCACTAAAACTTCACTAAGCTTGCTTAAGCCCTCTTGTGATGACTTGGATCTTGGAAAGCTAGGGTTTTTCTTAAGTTTTGGTGAGGTAATGATCTCACACTGTTAATTAGGCTCTAGGGAAGTTTGTTTTGTTAAATAGTTTAAGTTTAATACCTTAATGTTTTAAGTTTTGTGTTTATATCGTGTTTTGTTAAGTTTAGGGTTCTCTGTTGAATCTGCTATTGAACCAGGTATTTGTTTAGAAAGTTGCCATCACAGAGACTTAGTTGTGAGACCTAGAACCCACCTTAAGAACCTGAGACCGTTCCCTCTAAACTTGGCTGAAAATAAATTGCTTATGGCCGCAATTTGCGGCCAGATTAGGGAGCTGGGGGTCGTGTCTTGGTCGTAGGGTCTCTAGGGAAAAGTGTAGGCTCGTGGTATATGCAACTTTCACTAATTCATCTTGTATAAAAATCTGGGACCGTTTAGCTAGATTTCAAGCGTTTCGGCAACGTGTGATACGGATTTATCCAACTTTCGTTTAAGTGTTTAGCACGTTTAACAGCCGTAGGGTGGGTCCAGGATGTCGCTGCACGTGTTTAGCCCGCTAAACTAACACTTGGTAGCTTGTGGGAGCCAATTCGTTAGTCGGCGTTGTGTCCGTATTTCTATTGGAAAGTTTACTAATTTCTTGTGTATTGGTTTTGGGTGATGCTAGGATCACAGGCAGGGACTTCAGATGCAGCCAGGAAGGGAAAGGAGGTGATCGGATACACCTAGCTCGAGATCGTCCGGTGAGTAGATTTAACATCTATGGGGGAATCGCCTGTATAGAGGAAAGCATCGAGGGCTAGATTCAAGTGATATAACCATGTGTGAAATGCTTATATATATATATATGCATGATTACCATTTTGTACATCCTATTACCTGTTATACATTGACATATCATTAATAAGGCACTGCGCCATTACTAACGATTCATGTTGCACGAGCACTGATTTATATGCCACACACACCGTTGGTAATTGCCATACCACGCACACTATGGAAATTACCATGGATAAATATATGTTATATCGCTTTCATTATTGACAGTTAGACATTGATTTTGTACTAGTACGCATCATGAATTGCATCGTGCATACATCGCTGTAGTAATATATCTCATATGATGTCGTCATGAGATTTCTGTTTCGTGGATTTGGAAAACCGCAAAGTACGTTTTGAAAACATGAAATATTTAAAAAGTGTGTTTTTCCCTTGATATGATATTTCATGTCCACCATGAGTTTTCTCGGTTCTGAGTTATGTGCGTACCCGATGCGAAGAGTAGACTAAGACGTTTACGGGTACATAGTGGACCCGGTAAGGTACCCCGGGGCAAGATGAACGTGGATTAGGCGATGAGTCTGGCATGGGGAGCACTACCTACCGGTGATTGTATGGAAACTTGATGGATATCCGGAGGATACCGTTTGGAGTTAGAAGATGAGATGGATATGAGGGCCGATCAGAGTGACGACGCCTGCGATATTGGGATTTTGAGGTGTCGTTGATGGACACCGGATTTCTATGATGATGATTTATTGATGATGGCTCTGTTTTTATCCCACACTCAGGACTTTTATGACATATTCTGTACATATGGTTGTTGTACCTCGATGTAGTACCTGGATTTGATTTATGCTTCATCTTATATTATTGTATACGTACTATCATGAAAGTATAAGTAGGATTGATCGTTTATCGTGCATGCATGTGATTACGTGTACGATGTTATTTACTTCTCACGAGTTGGCAACTCACCCCCATTTTGCCACAGTGTTTTGAAGGTTGACCCTCAGCGTAGTCGTGACAGGCTCTTTATTGCTTCTTTTTGGGTGGATACCGCTGCTGTTGCATGTGAGACCCTTTGAGTAGGTAGGTTTTGCGAGTATCCGTATGTTCCACTTGTACATCTTATTTTGTATCTAGTACTCTCCATCTACCACTTATCTGTATTTTACTTAAAGAAAACACGGAGAGAATCAGTATTTGTATATTATTAGTGTTTTTGGTTGTCATGCTCGTGTGAGCCGGCATTTTATTTCATGCCGCAAATGTTGTTTTACCTCTTATATATTGTTTTCACTTCTTAGTTGTCTACTTCTTCGCTACGGCGTCGTATATTTACCTGTTGTGGTTGTGTTCCGCCTTTAGGCGTGAGATGCTCCCGTTTGGGGAGCCTTATTTATATTCTATGTTTTGTACCCGTCTGTGGCTGGTTTTTACAAAGGAGATGCTGCCGAAATTTTTAAGAAAATGAATTTAAATTTTAAGATTCCTAACTTGAGATTTTAAATGTTTTTAACTAATGTTTTAATATTTTATCACTCTATCTTTTCATGGTTTAGATTTCTGGGTTTTTCGGCTTACTTGAATTACGTTACGCCGTCAGACGTTGCGTGATTTAAGTACCGGTCATGTTTCTAAATTGGGTCGTGACAAAATTGGTATCAGAGCGTTAGGTTTTACCTTTCGGAGTGTATGATGACCCTTGGTATGATGGAGTAGGTAACTTAAGCAGAATGACGTAGCGTGTATATGTTCCGCGACATACTTACGAGACGGTACTCTACCTAAGTGATCTTAGGACATATTTGCTTGTAATTCCTTCCTTGATTTCATATATCCTTATGATTCGATTTCTATATTCTGATCGGATCTTGTTTTCTTATTCCAGCTAATATGTCACCAAAGACTACGAGGGCACAGAGAGCTGCCGCTAGAGCAGAGGCCGAGGCAGGTTCGTCTGAGACTAGGACTGACCAGGGTGGTACGCTTATTCTTCAGGAGCAGGTTGATCCACCTTCTCCAGGTCGTATTACTAGGCTAGAAGCCAGTTTGCAGGAGATAATTGGATCTTTGGTCGAGATCAGTCGATCACAGAGAACAGATGTTTTTCCACCTACTATGGGGACCTTGACTGTACCTACTACTCAGACGGTCATACCCACCGCTACAGAGACTATAGACGTATCTTTATCAGAGTTCATGAGGCTGAAGCCTCCGATTTTTACTGGCATTGATGCAGCAGAGGATCCACAGTCGTTCCTCGACCGGATGGCCAGGATTTGTCGTTCCTTGAGATATTCCATTGCGAGAACAGTCGAGTTTTCTAGTTTCCGTCTGAAGGGTCTTGCCCAGACTTGGTGCGAGTGTATGAAGAGAGGTCGAGCCACAGGTCTTCCTCCTATGACATGGGATGAGTTCGCAATGATTTTTCTTGTTCGTTTTATTCCGCAGAGCGTCAGGGATGCCCGAGCTCGCAGCTTTGAGTCATTGCGCTAGACTCCTGATATGACCGTGGCAGAGTATGATATTCAGCTCACCCAGCAATCCGTATATGCTCCTTATTTGGTGATACTGAAGAGAAGAGCGTCAAGAGATTCGTACAGGGTCTTGATATTTAGTTGTTCCTCTCTATCGGCGCCCAACATTTTGATACGTATGCAGCAGCGATGGACGTAGCCCTACTAGTAGAGGAGCGTATTTCTGAGGCTTCGATCATTCAGGGATCAAAGCAGATTCGTATTGGTGTATCAGATCAGAGGCTGTTGAGTAGATGCCGCGATAGATTCTTTTTAGGCCGTGCTGGTAGCCGAAGCTTGAGACGAGGTCAAATATATAGCTTTTAGCCACTGGGTCTGCAGCCGTCGTCGGGATGTTTTTGGTGTGGAAGTCAGTATCACCATGTCAGGGATTGTATCGTGAGGAGCCAGGGTGAGGCATCAGTTCCACATATTACCTTACCACCTTCACCACCTCATAGGGCATTTCCTTCTACGCCCCTTGTTGCTTCACGCCAGACCGATGCTCAGAGAGGCCGTGGTCGTGGTAGTCTTATTCAGAGAGGAAGAGGTAGTAAAGGCGGAGGACAGCCGGATGCCGGTAGAGGACAGGCCTAAGTTTTTGCATTGACTCCTCAGGATGCGCAGGCATCGAATGCAGTAGTGACGGGTACTCTTTCGGTGTTTTCATTCGATGCGTGCTTTTTTTTGACCCGGTGTCTACGCATTCGTTGTGCAAACACACACTTGGTACCAAGGTTAGGCCGGAGTTCGTCCTTGTTAAATGAGCCACTTGTCGTGATTACTCCCATTGGAGAGTCTTTGGTTGCACGACATGTGTTTTGGTCGTATACCGTTCATTTTGGAGATAGATATTCGTCCGTCAATTTGATCCTTCTCGATATGTTGGACTTTGACGTTCTCCTCGGCATGGACCGGTTAGCTCCTTGCTATGCGTCTGTGGACTGCCGTGAGAAGGCAGTTAGATTTTGTTTTTCGGAAGAGTCAGTTCTTGTTGTGCATGGGGACCGTAGTGTCGTCCCTCACAGTTTGATTTCTGCCCTTTGCGCTAGTCGGTTCTTGCGGAAAGGATGTCGAGGATTCTTAGCCTATATTCATGATAATGGAGCCACAGCAGATCTGTTGGACCAGGTTCCTATTGTGAGAGAGTTTCTCGACGTATTTCCTGGTGAGTTACCTGGATTGCCGCCAGAGCGCGATATCGAGTTTTGCATCGAATTGATTCCTGGCACGGGGCCTATTTCTCTACCGCTTTATCGGATGGCCCCGGCGGAGCTTAAAGAGCTTAAGGATCAGTTGTAAGAGTTGCTTGACAGGGGACTTGTTCGTCTGAGTGCTTCGCCTTGGGAAGCTCATGTTCTGTTCGTCAAGAAGAAGGATGGCAGTATGAGATTGTGCATTGATTATCGTTAATTGAACCGAGTGACGGTGCGGAATAGGTATCCTTTACCTCGCATTGACAATTTGTTTGATCAGCCCCAAGGTGCAGGACATTTTTCCAAGTTTGACTTGAGGTCGGTTTATCATCAGTTACGGGTCCGAAATGATGACATTCTGAAGACTGCTTTTCGTACGCGTTATGGGCATTATGAGTTCTTGGTGATGTCGTTCGGGCTCACCAATGCCCCAGCAGCGTTCATGGATTTGATGAACCGGCTTTTTATGCCGTTCCTCGACCAGTTCATTATTGTGTTTATTGACGAAATTCTGGTTTATTCCAGAAGTCGAGAGGAGCATGAGCAGCACTTGAGGATTACCTTGCAGACATTAAGAGAGCACCGGCTGTTTGCTAAATTCTCAAAGCATGCATTCTGGCTTGCTAGTGTTGACTTCTTAGGTCATGTGGTTACGGGAGACGGTATACGAATGGACCCAAAGAAAATCAAAGACGTGCAGCTTTGGCCCAGACCAGTCTCAGTGACATAGGTCCGCAGTTTCTTGGGCTTAGCCGGTTATTACCACCGTTTCGTGCAGGATTTCTCGAATATCGCTGCACCGCTGACTGGACTGACCCGGAAGGGAGTTCCTGTTCTTTGGACTAAGGCATGTGAGCAAAGTTTTCAGCAGTTTAAGACTCGTTTGACGACTGCACCAGTTCTATCTTTACCTTCAGGATTAGGCGGCTATATCATTTATTGTGATGCTTCTCGAGTGGGACTAGGTTGTGAGTTGATGCAGCATGATAGAGTTATCAATTATGCTTCTCGGCAGTTGAAGAAGCACGAGCAGAACTATCCCACTCATGATCTTGAGATGGCCGCGGTGGTCTTTACGCTTAAAATTTGGAGACACTACTTATACGGAGAGTCGTGTCAGATCATCACAGACCATAAGAGCTTGAAGTACATCTTTCAGCAGCGGGATCTGAATTTAAGACAGCGCCGTTGGATGGAGCTTGTGAAGGATTATGATTGTGAAATTCTTTATCACCCGGGCAAGGCGAATGTGGTAGCTGATACTTTGAATTGTAGGCCCGGAGGTAGATTGTTCCATTTGAGCACAGTTCAGAGATAGCCTTTTACAGATTGGCAGATCTTGTGTGATAGTAGAGTACAGTTCGAGTTTGCTTCCACTGAAGGACAGCTTGCTCATGTCCGCGCCCGTCCACTTCTGCTTGACCGTATCCGTGAGGCACCCAGATTACCAGCCGTCTTTGGCAGAAACTTTAGAAAGCTTTGGGTACTCGATTAAGTTTTAGCACCGCTTTCCATCCGTAGACCGATGGTCAGTCAGATCGGACTATTCAGACACTCGAGGATATGCTTCGAGCATGCGTGCTTGATTTTGGTGGCAATTGGGATCGTCGCTTGCCTTTGATAGAGTTCTCCTACAATAACAGTGTAACATTTCAGAAAAATAAAATATTATTTTTGGGAATTTATATAATTAAATAATAAATTTTATGAATATTTTAATGAATGGAGATTAGTTTTAATGTTGTGGTATAATTATATACGATAAATTGGAAAATATTGGAAATTAAATTGAATGGTGATTTTGGAGAATTTATGTGATTTAAGCAAATTATAAATTCTTTATGAATAATTATATTATATTTTAATGCTAATCTTGATTAATAATCACTAATTTGCATTGAGCGTGATTTTTTTTTGCACCATATCATATTGCTAACACTTGTTACATTTTATTCTACCATGGCTTTATTTCCCATTTTTCTTTTATGCATGGTTTTTTAAATAAGAAGAGAAGAAAAGAAAAAGGAAAATAGAAAAGAAAAGGAAAAAGAATTTTTAATGTGGCATGGGGAGACATGGAGGTATGGGCAAGAGAGAGAGAGAGAGAGGGTGAGGGGTCAACCTTAGTCATGGCTCATTCTCTCTTCACTCATTTTCTTCACTCTTTCTTCTTCCCTTCACCATGGCTACCCTCTTCTTGCCCATCCTCTAACTCTTCACTACAACCCCAAATCAACATCAAAACACTTCTTTTCCTTCACAAAAAGCAAGCATAAGCTCACTACAAGCATGGAGAACTAAGCAAGTTAGGATTTTGAGCACTTGGGGTAACTCAAGAAAATTCTTGAGTTGCCAAATGAGGTATTTCCTTCACCATTACAATAGTAATTCATTTTCTTTAGCTTCCATGTTAGTTTAGAACCGATTTAGTGTAGATTAGTGAACTTGGAAAAATCCAAGTTGAGGTTAGGGATTGTTTTGTATTGTGATGGTGCAATTGAGGTATTCTAAGTGACTACAACTCCTTTATTGATAAAACCTGAACCTAACCATAGACTAAAACCCCAATTCACAAACTTAGAAATACCCGATATCGTATTTTGTGGAAATTATGATGCGAAATAGAAATCTGCTATGACTCGGAGACCTGGAAAAGTATATAGCGATTACAGTGACACAAGCAGGTGACCTAGAAGCTACCGTGAAGACCCGAGACCCTAACCCCTCTACTTGGCCGCAAATTAATGCTCCTGGCCGCAATTTGCGGCCTGGGCACTTCAAAATTTGTCCGTGCTTGGTCCATAGCTCCTATACCCTCTAATTAGACTCTCCACATATGCAAAATTGGCAAATTTCACCTCGGGTAAAATTTGGAAGTGTTTTTCATAGTTTCTGATTTCGGTTTATGAATTCTGTGAACTTCAACTTTGGTATTTGTGTTTTATCAGGATCACTTCACGTTTGTACGTCAATGTCGGGGGTTGTTTGGTTCTTTTGCGTGCGTAGTTCGTAGGTTTTAACCTATGTGCGTTCGTGCGCCGTTTTGGTTTTCATCCGCGATTTCGGTTTACGATGCTAGGTGTGATATGTGTAGGTACCCATGTGGACGTCATACGACGAGGAAGAGTATGGAGACATCGACTTCAGTGAGCAAGGATCAAGGTGAGTAGATATATATCTATGGGGGAAGTCGGGTGGATGGCGTATAGCACCCCGGCAGTTTCGTAGTGTAAAATACGAATACGTTATATTATATATATATATATATATAAATGTGTGTATTGTGAGACTAATGATTATCAAGATAGGTTTATGTGTTCATGGGTTAGTTTTAGTATAATTAGAAGTAACTTAATTTAGCTTCTTAGTCGCGAAACCCTAGAGTAAAGATTTGCACACACGCGCACACACACGCATACATTTGTTTTACTTGTGCGTATATGGGGATATATATATATATATATATATATATATATATATATATGCACACACACACACACACATATATATGTATGTGAGTATGTATATATATACATGAATAATGAGGATAGTATATGGTACTTGGAGATGAGTCGATGTGATTGGGCATGATGCCACGAGATCGGTGATGTGACTTGGGTTGTATTATGAGATACGACATGAGATTTTAGCGGATCATTTAGCGATGTGTTTTCATACACACACAGATATATGTTGATGGTATCAGTATGTACTAGACTTTAGATCAGTACCCTTAATTCGGGATATGATGATAATGATACCAGATAAATAATGAGATAAATGTGATAGTTGACCCATACCCTGATTTGGGATGCCGTATGATAGATTTACTGTACGAGCTATAATTATGATGATAGATCCGCACTCTTGACTCGAGGATATCATATTATATATATTGTATCGTACGTGATACTATTGAGGCAGGATCACCGACTACTAGATATATATATTGACTCAGACTTAGGTGGTTTTCCTTACCCTTTCGATTAGTCTGTTAGTTTAGTCATGTAGTTTACTTAGTAGATGTTAGACTAGGCTCGAGTCATACTTATTTCCAAAACTAACGAACCGTGAGTATTTTAAAGACAGGCCAAGGGAAACTACGGATATTTCAAAGGACGTACCTTTTCTTAAAAAAACCGTAGCCCCTATTTTCTAAACACCACGATTCGTGTTATTTCAAATGCCAAAACTGTATGACTCGTATATATAATGTATATTCTTTACTGTTGCATTTATTATTCACATTCCGTATATTCTTGCTGTTCGCATCGCATTGCATGCTTATATGTGTTTTCGATAGTTATTATGAAACCTGTTGTCAGGACTCCAGCACCATTACCGATGATGCGTATGCTCCACGTACACCTGCTTGCCGGCTCACACACATCATCATCGGTAATTGCCATGTCACGTACACCTTAGAAAACACTATTTCATTAGTATAAATTGCTAGCTGATAGTTCCAATATGTTATTGCTTTTATATGCTAGTTTAATTACTGCATTCCTTGCTTGATATCAGAAGCATACATATATTCATGTGTCATGCAATATTATGGAGTTTTATGCCAGTAATGCACTGTTATTTACTCTTGAGATTGGGATTTCGGATTTCCCAGAGATTTCTGGATTTGGAGAAACCGCAAAGATTATTATAAACATATTATCATTTTAAAGATAGAAAATTATGTTTTCTTATAATAAGATTTGGGATGTGTCCACCATGAGTTTTCTCGGCTCTTGAGCGATATCATACACCCGATTCGAGGAGGAGGACGAACCGTCTGTGGGTGCATGGTAGACCCGGTGCGGTACCCCGGGGCAAGATGGTCGCAGATAATGGCGTTAAGCCTGGAAGGGGAGCACTACCGACCGGTGATTTTATTGTGACTCGACGGATATCCAGAGGATACCGGTCGGAGTATAGGCCGGACGGGATTGCCGTGGCCTGAGGTATTGAGATTTGATGTTACGGGCTAGTCCGGATTGTCGGAGCTCGAGATATTGAGATAGCGAGATATATATTTTATGTCAATTCTAGACACTGATCCTCTATTGATTTCATTGATGATACTTCGATTTTAAACAGAAATCTCACTGAGATAAGAAAACAGTTTTTCTCATTTAGATGTATTCTGTTTTCATGCATTCATACATCATATATATGATATGTTGCTACCTGAGGCACTGACACGAGCATTTGATATTACACTTATGTGTAGATGCTCAGGATTATATTATTTGAGGATATTACTATCGTATGACCTAGGATTGGGTCATACATGCGATTTCTGCTCGGTGATGTTTTCTACTCACGAGTTGGCAACTCACCCCCGTTGTGCCACAGTTTCTTGCATGTGTTGCCGTACAGGTTTTCTTGGCGGCTTTGGTGGCACACTGCTTCTTTCCGGGTGATTGCTTTGGTAGGTGGGTTCACTCGTATCGTGACCACCATTGTACATTTATTTATTTCAGTTGTATCTAGTAAACTCCATCAACCAGACATGTATATTAGATAGACTTAGAAGACCAGTGTATATTCTTTCGACCTTAGAGTCGCGCTTGTATTATTATGGTTTTCTTGATGATATTGATTTTCCTTTTGAGTTTTGATCCTCACCCTTCGGGGTTGTATATTATATTGCTTGCGTGGTTGTGACCGCCATTTGGCGAAGAGCTAGCTCCCGCTTAGGGATGCCTTTTATCATTTATGTATATTATTCATGTTGTACCCGTTTGAGGTCAGTATTTACAAAGGAGACTCTGCCGAAATTTTCGGAAAAGACTTGATGTTTTAAAAATGTTTACTGTGACTTCAAAGTGACTTATACGCAAACTTTTAAACAAGTTTTCCTTCACTTTCATCTTTTAAATGGTTTAGATTTCTGGGATTTTGGCTTACTTGAATTATATGGGGTCTTATAGACTTCATATGATTCAAGTGCCAGTCATATATCATTTCGGGTCATGACAAAGTTGGTATCAGAGCGCTGGGTTAACCTTGGTTCGAGTCTAAGTTTGACTATGTGGAGTGTGTGTGTGTATTCGGAACCTAGGCTTGACCTTACGGAACTTAGACTTGGTTGAGGGGGTATTAGACCCGAACTTTCGTCGCGTAGGTTGACCTTGGTTGATGAAGTAGGTGACTTAAGTAGTGTGACGTACTGTGGGTATGTTCCGCGGCATACTTACGATACGCTACTCCGCTTAAGAAGCCTTAGGATGTACATTTCCTTGCACAGTATTCTATTCATTCATGATCTATCCTCATCGATTTCGGTTGGTGATTTGTTACCACGATTGCATAGGCAGAGAGAGCTGCAGCTAGAGTTGCGGTCAGCATGAGCTCGTTTTGGACGAGGACTGACCAGGGCGTAATTCCGGTGACACAATTGCATAGATGTGTCGCTTTACTGTGATTTCACTCCATGAGCATTTAATAGATTGCTTTTACAAAATTTCTCGAACGTGCAGATCAGCACCAGAGGATTGGGCCACTACTAGAGGCCAGCCGTAATGTGATGACCGTCAATGCACCGATTATTCTTGATGATTAAGGCATTGTTCAGCGTGCGGACGAATGATTCAATTGTTGCTGCAATTGACGAGATATCGCCCCAGATGTTTGTAGCTATTACAGCACGAGTTTATACTTAAAGATATGATAGAAGATCGCTAGTCACCCAACGATGAATGACTAGGACATGTGGTTTGTTGCATACCCCGATGCCAGTTCATCAGATTGATTGATTCTAGCTAGAGAAGACTTCACGTAGATATGTTGAGAGTCGAAAGGAAATGATCGAATGTCAGAAACCTATTTTTCCAAGTTTAAAGTATTCGGAAAAACATGCAAGTAATTTTATGGACCCTCTAGAACAATGAAATCCTAACTCGATATAATGACCATGGGAACGCTTTTGAACCTTAGGGTTTGCGGCAGTTCCGCGGTGCCATTAATGAAGCTTGGGTTTGCCCCTCTATGATTGGTCCACAGGTACTGTGGCATGTACTGGATATTATTAAACTGTACTCAAGAGTTGAGCTCTCTGGGAATTATGTGAATTTTACGAATCGATCGAAAAGTTCGACGTCGTTCAGATATCATATGAGGGGATACATTGCTTGGGAGACTCCAGATATGAGTATAGCCGTTAGAGCGCAGTCCATGCAGCTATGAAGAGACGAGTCCGAATCAGTCGACATTAGAGAAAAGTGGAGTAAGAGGTTCGTACGAGCTTTCGACAAGATAACGTTCCACTCAGTTGGCATCAGAGATGTGATACGCATACATAGGCGTTGTATATGGATATATCATCCAGAATGAGTCGCGGTGAGGATGCAGCCATTCTGGAACAAGAAACAGATTTAGCAAAGGGTGATGACTTCCGGGCAGTTCAGCAGAAACGAGATTTGGAGAGACCCCGACAAGATCTTTCTGGAAATATTAAATAAGAATACTTGGACCCAGGATCAGTCATACTACGCACACACAGTAGGCCAGAGTTCGGCATCGTCAACGAGACATGTTATGAGTCACCATGATAGTTAGCCAGAGATTTTTAAAGGATGTGCCAGGGCGGGACTGTTTCCGTCATCTTTGATTTCGGTAATTTGGACGATTTATTTGCATGATTGAGTTTTCGTGTACCACAGTTGCACTCGGTTTCGATTTGATAGCATTCGAGATGTTGATTTTGATTTCATGCCTATAGTATGCATGTGATTTGACTTCTGCTTTCGGTATAGTTTTCATGCACTTTTAGTATTTTGATTCGATTTTGTGCACGTTGCTGCACATGGTTGCGGGATTATATACCACTGTATACCTGATTTGGATTGAGATGTGTTGTATACCGTCGATTTAGATTGTGATACTCGGTATTTGTTTTCGTGCACCTTGTGCACTTGATTTGGATTCTTGCGCACACTTGACGCGTTTGATGCGATTTTGGTGCACGCCAGATGCACTAAATCGGGATTCTTCGTGCATATCAGATGCATTCTGATATTGCTGTCAGGCACACCTGTTGCCTTTGACAGGTGTTTCATGCACATCCGTTGCACTTAGATTTTGTTTCTGTGCACATGTATGGCACATTCATGGATTTCGATTTCCGTGCGCACCAGACACACATGTCATTCTTATACACATTTTGATATTGATTTCTTTCGGAGTAGTATGTTTTATGATATTTACTATTTGGTATAGTGACTGAGCAGGACTAGTCAGAGGACAGTACCTGAATATGTTTTTTCATGCATTGATAGTTATCAAAAGGATTTCCAAAAAGGAGCTATAGTCTCAGTATTTACCTACATGTCTGAGATGACACGAGACATTTAAACAAAGCAAACCCTTCTAAATTGTTTTCAAAATGGCGGGGCGTGTATGTTAAACAAAGGATATATATATAGTCATTTTCTTACAATAAACGTCCGCCACTGTGCCGTGATACGCGCATCACACAGCGACTTGAAAAGGTTTGGCATGCATTTCTTTCAGATGTTTTGACGAATTTACAACGATGTGTACATTTATAGTTTTGATGTATATCAAGTTGGTTTTCATATTGGGCTTTGAGATTGGTGTCTTCACCATAACTCCGATGATTGCGGGATGCTTGGCGGAGTTTTGATTTTGGTTTATATACTCGTTTTTCATGCGCATGCATTGCGCTACGATGTGTTTTATGTATTTATGATTTCGGAGCCCCAACGACTTGATCTTTTTACTGAAATGTTTTAGTATTTAGGGGGTTTAAATTTAAATTCGGGGACCGAATTTATTTAAAGGGGGAAGATTGTACCATTTCAGAAAAATAAAATATTATTTTTGGGAATTTATATAATTAAATAATAAATTGCTAATAGTGATCTGTAATGTCACCTGAAGCATGTACACGATGATAAAAACAAACCAAATAGCATATTATCATCTCGAGTAAAACTGTTCTACCGGTATAGGTCCTCCCTCAATCATTACAATCGCGTGCCTGCGATCCAATAATTGACTTGAGAGCACTATAGCCAACAGTCGTTGCACGCGTTTAGCCCGCTAAGCTAACACTTGGTAGCTTGTGGGAGCTAATTCGTTAGTTGGCGTTGTGTCCGTATTTTTATTGGAAAGTTTACTAATTTCTTGTGTATTGGTTTTGTTTTGGGTGTTGCTAGGATCATAGGCGGGGACTTCGGACGCAGCCAGGAAGAGAAAGGAGGTGATCGGATACACCTAGCTCGAGATCGTCCGATGAGTAGATTAACAACTACAGGGAAATCGCCTGTATGAGGGAAGGGGGAAAACGCCGAGGGCTAGATTCAAGTGATATAACCTTGTGTGAAATGCTTATATATATATATATATATATATATTATGATTATGCATGAGTACCATTTTGTACATCCTATTACCTGTTATACATTGACATATCGTTAATAGGGCACTGCGCCATTACTAACTGTTCATGTTGCACAAACACTGATTTATTTTCCACACACACCATTGGTAATTGCCATGCCACGCATGTAACGTTCTTAGGCACGAGAACAAGGTTCTACAAGGCATCAACCAATCCAAAATTAAATTTTTCAAGTGCCAAACAACCTAAGCAAGGATCTTTACTAGAGAATTAGGGTTAACAATGAACAAGTAAACTACTTTACTTCTAAGAGTTATGGATTACAAGCTTTGTAGTCCATTCCTTCGCTTCATAAGCTCCGAGTTGAGGTCCCTTCGCTGCAATCATCATGCTCCCGAACTCTTGAGAAGCTCCATGAAGTGAATGATGCATCCTTACTAGTAATCTTCACAATCCAAGATGATCTACCTTGAGAAATCACAAACCCAAGCTCACTTTTCATTAATTAGGTATTAGTGAAGTGAACACCCTAATCTAAGTGGCTAGAATAGATGAAGATGATGAAGTAGGAATTTCTCTCTCTTTTATTTTCTATTTCTCACTTTAATTCATCACAAATGAAAAGGCTAGTGAGCTTTTGTGAGAGGAAGAAGAAGATGAAAATGTGATGAATGAATTATTGTTGAGGTTAGAAATGAAACCAAGAGTTAAGCATGTCATGCTTAACCCTTGTAGATAATAAACCATAGGTTAGGGTTAGGGTAAGGTTAACAAATATCTTGATAAATATCTAAAGAGGGTGGATGTAACACCTGAGTTTGTGTTTTGTGGTAATTGTGAGTTTAATGTGGGGTATTTGGTAAAAAGTTTACCAAAATGGCTTTTAAATATTTTATCTGGTTTTATGGATATTTTATCGGAATTTTACCTGGACTGCACACACTTGTGCATGTTAACTTGGGTTAAGTCTAGGGTTACCATGTTTAGCCAACCATGATGGTCTAACCCATAGGTTAAGTTTATGGGGTTAATTAAGGATTTTTAGTTGTTAAAGGTGATTAGGATAGAGGTTGACTTGTATAGGGAAAGAGAGAGAGCCATGATGGCTTATGCAAGCAAGCATTTATTGAGAGAGAGAGAGAGGTGGTTATAGGTTATGTCACCCTCCATTTCATTTCAAAACTTTTACACATCTTTCACCCTCTCATCTCACTCACATCTCTCCCTCTCACTCTCACACTTCACCACACCCACACTAACAACAACAACAGCTGCAGCAGCCTTGGCAACAGCCACAACAACTACAACAAAAGCAACAAAAATAACAGCAGCAGCAGCTGCAACAGAACTAGCAAAACAGCATCAGCCTGAGCAGCATCAGCAACACCAGCAGCTGTAGAAGCAGCTCAGCAGCAGCAACAGACCATTTTCCTCCTTCCTCCTTCTTCTCTTCTCCTTCATCCTAGGACCCCTTGAGGTATAATCCCGCAACCTAACTCCTTTCTTGCTCGATTATGGTCGTTAAAGCTGAAATTTAGCGTTTATATTGTGATCTAGTGCTAGTTTTTGGTGATTTGAGTGAGATTTGGCCAAGAGATGGTTTTTAATGTTAGTATAGACTTACTAGGTGATGTTAAGACCAGTTAACCCTAGATCTACCCCAGATTCCAGCAAAAATACCAGATTGTTCGATTTAGTGTCGGTTAGCGTTTTGTTGACTTTTTAAGCCTTTCTGGAATCTGCTATCACCCGGGACTTTCTAAAATAATTTTGAGTTGGCAGTGAGTTGTGCAGGCAAACAGAAACCAACACCTAAAACCCTATCCCCAACCTCCATATTCTGGCCGCAGATTAATACCTTCTGGCCGCAATTTGCGGCCAGACCTTGATGAAACCCCCTCGTTTTTGATGCATAGCCCTATTTCCTGTAAACTTGACCCTGGGTATGTGCAGTTTTGTCTGATTTCAATCAAGGTAGAATCTGGGTTGATTTTCTTGAGTTGGCGCATGATTTACGACTTGTTTTAGCATGGTTTTTGGTATTTGATGATTCGTTTCTGTCGGGTGGCGTTTGGAGGTCAACGACAAGTGGATATTGGCTGTGTTTGCACGCGAGGCTATAAGTTTTTACTTATTGGCGTAGCGTGAACCTTTTTGGTTTCCGAAGTGATTTCATGTGTTTTAGCGTTGTGATATCCTTGTAGGTACCCCACGTGACGTCGAGACGTTGGAGATGCAAATGGCGACATCGGCACTGGCACACATAAAGCAAGGTGAGTAGATTTATATCTACGGGGAGAAGTCGGGTGGATGGCGTATAGCACCCCCGCAGTTCGTGGTGATGTATACGGATGCGTATACACACCTACAATTATTATATGTTGTTTTGGATTAATGATGATGTTTAGGATGGATATTGATATATTATTGCGAAACCCTAGAGTAGTGGTAGCACCACATATACACACACTCACCCATACTTGCATACATTCATATTTCATACGTGCTTATGGGATTCTATATAGTTATGTGTTCACATACGGATTTGAGGATGATACTTGGGATTGAGATGAGTCGATGATATTTGAGCTGAGATTATGATATCGGTGATATGGCAGGAATCGCACTTGAGATACATCCTGATGTTATAGTGGATCTTGGACAACGATACCATATGAATAGTTATATTTAAAATGATCGACATGTGATTATGTTACGAGATATGATATGATATGATATGACAAGATATTTATGATAGGCCGCATTGGGCGATGTATACTCCTTGTGATGATATGTGCTGATGATATCGATTTATACGAGACTGTCGATCAGTAGCCAGAGCATGATTATAGTAATGATATTAGTATTGTACTAGACGTAGGTCAGTACCCGAATTGTGATCTTGATAAAGAGGATACTAGATGAATGACATGATGAATGTGATATCGACCCGTACCCAGATTTAGGAATGTCGTACGACGGAATTACGTACGAGCTATATATTGAGGTTTGATCCGCACACTTGACTTGGGAATAACTGATTATAGAAATATGGTATCGGATGTGATATTATCGAGGCGGGATCACCGACTAATATATATATATATATATATAATATATATATATATATATATATCGACTCAGAGGTTAGGCGGTTTCCCTTACCTTCAGTTAGCCTATTAGCTTAGCCCTATAGTTGGTGTAGCTGTATGACTCTTATGACATTAGATGCAGTTTAGCTATCATTGTGTTAGGTATTCAGCTCCCGCACATTATTATTGTTGCTCCGCATCGCATACTTATTGTGATTCATATTCTATTGTTGATATCATGTTATTAGGACACCAACACCATTACCGATGATGCGTATATATCACGTACACTTACTTGCCGGCTCACACACATCTTCATCGGTAATTGCCATGTCACTACACAGTAGTATTATTGTATCAGGATATGACCCTTGTATGTGCATACTATTATTCCATGTTGCATGATATGCTGTTATACTTGCACTTCATTGATATGTCACAAACATCATACTTTCTGATTATGCGCATTGAGATATGTTGTTTCTATGATATTTCTGGATTTGGGAACCGTGGTATTTCAAAGAGATTATGTAATTGTTTTAAAAACCCGGTGACCCTTGATATGATATTTCAGTGCGTCCACCATGTGTTTTCTCGGTGCTGAGAGTGACATGTGAGACCCGAGTTCGAGGAGTGGAGGAACCGTTTCGGGTACATGGTGGGCTCGGTGCGGTACCCCGGGGCAAGAGAATCGCAGATGATGGCGTTGAGCCTGACAAGGGAGCACTACCGACCGGTGATTTTACCCGACGCATCGGATATGCGGAGGATACCGTCGTGGTCTTGAGATTGATAGTAGGGGCCGGTCTGGATTGACGGCGCCCTAGATAGTGAGATTTATCTGAGACTTTGAGATATTAAGGTACAGAGACATTGAGATATTGAGATTGAGGCTATGTTTTGTGCCGATGCTGGGCACAGCTTTCATGATGTTTTCCATGATTTTGATTATATCCTTATATTTACATGCATGATGCTTATTGTCATTGGGTAACACGTTGATGGGATCCACATATATATACAGACATTGATCACATACAGAACTTGATTACATTGATCATACCTCATATGTATATATAACAGGGGATGAGGACGCTGTTATATATGCCCTTACACCAATATTAGTGGAATGGGACACTAATATATGTGTATTTATATCAATTTAAATACTTCATCATACTTTTCATGCATTCATACCTCATCCATATGATATATGTAAGTCTACAGTAGCGCCCCGGCCGTCTTTCAGACGCCAAATGCGGAACAAAAACTTTTATAACTGGCGCTATCGCATACTATAACCCGGATCTTCCATTAACGCTAAACTAACAAATTGTAAAGAGGTTAGAAAGGTTATACCGAACGATCCGATTCCTTCATTCTTTAACCATCATCACACGCTCCATTGCGGCTGCTCCGATCTCGTCGATCTCCGATCTCCTCGTCCAGGTGGCACCACGTCATCGGATCTTTAAACGGGCTCCCGCCTCTGATCTGAGGCAACTCGGTCATCAAGTTTGCTAAAAGAGATGACCAAGATTGATGTAGAGAATGAGTAGAACACTTTGTCTCGCTTCGTCCAAAGCTATGGACGAACGGTTAATGAAATTGCCATTTGAATTGATTGAAATGAGAAATGAGCAATTTAATTTTCATGAATCCAAACTATAATCTTTTAATCAAGCAACCATACCCACACCAAATGAAGTGGCCAGCCACTTATAGGAAGAGGGAGGTGAGTGTAGGAGAGAGGAGGGGGTGACCACAACCATGAAGCTTATCAACTCACTTAATGAAAAGAATGAGTCACAAATATCATTAAATGCAAACCAATGAACATTAACCTAGTCACCCTTGCATTAAATGAATCATTAATTGCACTAATGAGTCACTTAACATCTCACCATCCTAGTCACCTTCTAGAAGCTTCCACACTCATCTCAAGCAAAGATAAATCCATCTTTAACCGAATGTAAAAGACGGGTGATAGAAAACTGGAAACTGGCAACTTCCAAAAGTGATCCTGAAATGAATTTCAGGACAACCCCGTAACTGTATAAATATACACGCATTTGTATTACGACCAAATACAAATGCAACTGAGACAAAGATATTATATCTACAAAGTATAATACATGGATCCGGCTTAAACCAAAGCCCAACAGTATTATCTGCCCGAAATATGACACATGCGTAAACGCACGTGCATTTTCCGAACCCTGCCATAAAACCATACGGCCTCTACAACGTTTCTCCCGAACTTGGGAATCTATCTGTGGGGGACTCTAATGACTCGTCAGTACCTTGGTAGTGGGTTTAACCACAAGCCGTCAGCGGCACTAGCTGTGCGTAACGGCTGCCCATGTACTGACCTCAAGGGAGGCCGATGAGCGAACTCATCCGGAAACCCTACTGAGCCTAACAGTGACAATGTATATACAGTTCGGTCCGTTCGCCTATGAGTATCGCATATCCGGCCTAGGGTGCTAGTAACGTCAGACCCCCAATAGCGGTATAAGTCGTGTCGGAGACAAGCTTTGAACACCCTGAGAAACTACCGGAGTATCTACCAGTAATTCTCACCTGCCTTGGCCAAGGACTTGGTATAATGGCCTTCTTAGACACAGCGCGATCTCCACCCCCAATACCGGGAGAGACGAATCCCCTGCCGATCCGCTCACGTGCCTCCATGTGGCTCGGGACTGTACCCAAAAACTACCTGTTTGCACGACTCCTTTGAGCCGTGGTAGGGTAGAAATCAAAGCACAGTGGGAACTCACACGAGACAAATGACGATCTCAGGTAGATGAACTAACCTGTACACATGTCACCAGGGAACTGCTATCTGACGATATGTATAATACCAACTAGCAGATTCTCGGCGAGTCCTGTCCGGTGTACTCATAACCCAATGAGCACCTGTATACATCCTAGGTGATCCAACTGACACCAGTGGCTTGTGAGACCGGCCACCGCCCCTCGTCGGGGTCTCGACTGTGTTAGTTATATGTATGCCCTAGAGGCCATTACTGTACATTGGATGTATATTGTAGTGGATGCTGGGACATATATAGGTAGGACTTTCTTGCTCGACATGATAGTACGCTATCTGGTTGTTCTTTATCTTAACATGTATACTATCTGTCTCTCTATTACATGTTGATAAAGCCCTTAGGATGTGTACTCGACTTCCAGGACTATGATACAGATCATACTAGTGGGGCCTGGGTAGTCAATGAGTACATCCTTCAATGTTCCTAATCGTGGGAATATCGAGACGGGGCATCGATATTCCAGAGTAGACTAGCGTATATCTTCTCGACCCATGCGATGGGCGATGGATGATCCCATATCCATTGGTGTTTGACATCATAGATGGTATACGGGTGCTCAGTGGAGACTGGGTACACTGAACGGACTCGCCGAGAACTCCCAGATGGTATTATACCTCACGTCAGATGGCAGTTCTCTGGTGACACCGGTACAGCTTAGTCTGTTGACCCGAGGTCATCATAGAGTCTTGTGTGTCTCCCACTGTGCTTTGATTTCCACCCTACCACGGCTCTACTGAGTCGTGCAAACAGGTGGTTTTTCGGTACAGTCCCGATTCACATGGAGGCAATGAGCGATAGGAGGGGATTCGTCTCTCCCGGTATTGGGGGTTGATGTTGCGCTTTGCTCGACTGGCCATAACAGGAAATCCCTGGCCAGGGTTGCAGTGATATACTGGTAAGAGTTATCAGTAGTTTCATGATTGTCATGGACCTCACGTCGGCATGACTTATCAAGCTATTGGGGTCTGACGTTTACCACCCCTAGGCGAGATATGCGACATATCAGACGAACAGACCGGACTGTACGGTAAGTGTTACTGGTTGGATTCACAGGAGTGTGAGCGGGCTTGCTCATCGATCTTCTGATCGCTTAATACACGGGTGGCCGTTACGTTTAGCAGACCGCTTGCGGCTTGTGGGTGTTTGATATGATCATCACCTGCTGCCGGCGTATTGACGAGTCTTTAGAGTCCTACACAGAGGTTTCCTGGCTCAAACGAAACGAAATAGGAGCGCATATGAGATATGTGCGGGACCGTGAATAATACGTGTATGTGATATCGTATTCTATTCTCGCGATGAATGTATCGATCGATTGTATGCGATATAACCTAGTTATCGAATCAAGGATTGATTCGATAAGCTGATACATTAGATATTAGTCGGTCATATGCGATATGACCGGATCGTTAAATCAAGTATTGATTTAATGATTTAATGTATAATTATATATTAGATATATTACTTTACATTGACTAATATTGTTCACTTTAAAAGGATTTTCTCACTTGATGTGTACATTGTATATGTGATATATTTTTGTGCACTTGATTGTATCATGTTTGATGATACATGAAAGTTTGTGTGTATGATTAAACCATGGTTATGTTAATGGTTAGGGTTTTGTTTATTTACTTATTCATTTATTTATTTATTTATTCATTTTGGAAAGATAAAGAGAAATGGTGGCTTGATTTGTTTTCTAGTTGAAGCTTCATGAAGCTTTGAATAAGTCCACCATTTTTGTTTCATGCTTAACCCTAACCATTCAACCTAACCTTAGTTTATTCTCTACACCTAACTATGGTTGCAAATATGATAAGTATCATTTTATTTCCTATTTTAAAAATAGATATCATATTCTTTTTCTTCTTCTTCTTCTTCTTCTTCTTCTTCTTCTTCAACAAAGAAGAAAACTTGCAACCATTAATGGCAACATGAGAAAAAGAGTGAGAAATCCAATTCTAAAGTTAACCCATTTCCTATTTCTTCATCCTCTACCACTTGCCAAGTAGTATAGGGTGTTTTCTTCACTAGTTTCATGACTTGGTGAAGTTGGAGCATGATCTTGAGTTGCCTCGACGTAGATCATCTTCGGCATCGAAGTCGGCGACCTAACCTGATCTTTTCTCCGATGAAACCACCGCAAGAGTCTAGGATTTCGATTGGTACAGCGGAGGGACGTCTACGCGGAGCTATGGAGGTGGAGGACCGGATCTACAAAGGTTGTAACCTCTTTCACTATCTAGTTAAGCCGTTAACTTGCTTGCATCGCCTCATCATCTAGTTAACGATCCGTACAAGGGTTTGTAGGCACATGAAAAATTTGAATTGGGCATGTTTGATATGTTGTGAGACTTCATTAGTGTGCGTAGGAACCCTACAGACTAGTCTACTCTGGAGTATCGATGCCCTGTCTCGAAACTCCCACGACTAGGGACCACTATTAAGGATGTGCTTATGGACTACCCAACTCTCACGTATATGATCGCCATCATACTGTTGGTAGTCAAGCAAGATCCTAAGGGCTCTATCAATGCGTAACAGTCATCAGTCACCTGAACCTGTACACGACTGATAAAGGCAAACCAGATAGCATACTATCATCTCGAGTAAGACTGTCCTACCGGCATAGGTCATCCCCAATCATTGCAATCACGTACCTGCGATCCAATAATTGACTTTGAGGGCACTATATCCAACAATCTCCCACTTGCACTTAAGGATAATTATTGCGATGTCGCATACTCACAGCCCGTGTGATACCGAACATCCAACTCCTCTACTAATCAGTTTCACAAAGCCCGTTCGTAAAACTATTGTGTTCGAGAAATAGCCTCAGTGAGTGGATCCGCCCTGATGTTTCTTTCTATGTCTCTCTTAATCTCAAGTTCGCGGAGAAAACCATCTCCCGAATTGAGTAATACCTGTCTTAGAATATGTCTGGATATCTGATGGGACCTAGTTCATAAATGAACTCCAAATCCAAACTTCTTAGACTGTATCGTCAACTGAACCTAATCAGTATCTTGCACCATGCCTCCCACAGTATCCTCTTGGACCACCTGTCCATAATACTGTCCCTCGTCAGAGGGAAAACTATAACTCTGACAATCACTCTGTTATCCATGTCACCTTTGAAGCCTGGAATGATAACCGTCTCCCGAAAGAGACTGCCGTTATCAAATCCGTAGAACATGCACTTATGTTCTAAAACTGCTTCCTTATGTTTCTCTAGGATTGGATTAATACAAACTTATTGCATCCAGTGCAAAAACAACATCTGGTGTGGTACTTGACATCTCACAATTGACTCAATTGCTTAAGCAAGTGATCTGTCAATCATGCACATCCCTCTCCCCTTTAGTCTGTAAGACACCTTTAGAGAGGGTGACTCCATCACCTGCAAGTACACCACCATGCCAGAAGTCAACTATTCTAAAAACCATTAGAATACAGTCAAAGTACCCACATTGGGAAACTACCCAAATCCAGATCTAAAACCATAGATCTAGAAACCAGAATGTCTGATATTATATCCATATCCTGTCTGGAGAAACAACTGTGTGACGACCACAGTACAACCGATCGTAGTATAGGAATTTTACTTCCTACTCTGTGTATGTCATCCAAATACCAGGACATCACACCCTACTACCTTCTTAACAGATCCATCCCCTATTCTGATGAAGTCAAACCTATGACTGTCACATCAAAATTAGATGATCTATCTCCGCTATAACTGTTCTAGTCTATAAATAGACATAAGCTACTTGCCCACTATTCTTCCGCTGCTCCCACTGACCACAACAACCCTCTGGCAGAATAATATATACATGCACTTCTAAAGCTAGTTTAGAACGACGCTCTACTTATCCTCCTGCCGGTTCTCATAGTCTGGAACATCAGTAGTGTCAAGTCTAGATAAGCAAGAACCTCCATGTCACCGTCCTTGAGGCTACCGTAGTACCTCTCGGGTGTCTGAGGTTACCCACCATATCTGCGGAGTTGCTAATGGAATGTCAAACCTGATTGAATCTTTAGATCCTATTAAATTTTCTGTAATCGTTTGCGGTTCTGGAATCACTTCCAGTTCTACCATACTCCCACTACTGTTTTCTGAAAAATCCATTTTACTAAAACTGTGGCGAGTCAAGAACAATATCACTATTGATCTTCCAGATGGTAGAAAGTCAACCCTCGACATAGCCTGGGCCAACCCACAAGCTGCCATTACAGAAACGTGCCCTGAGTTATCCAGAGTCTGGTTTTAAGCATAAGCTGGAAAACTCCCCATACCTTAACATCGTTAAGATATGAACCATTCTATATCCAATATAGAAACTTTGGCACTTATTTAATTGGAACCAGATTCCTATCATGCAGCTGTCTCCAGTGCATATCAACTTAATGGAGAGAGGCCGATCAGCATTACTCAACTTAGGAATACATCCAATTATGAGTAACCCGAAAGAGAAACAAGTTTCTCAAAACCATTACTATCATCTGAATACCATTCACAAGAATCTACATCTTCGATCTCTTTGAAAAATCCCGATACTTGCGACATCTTGTTCTCTACTTTATTCTTATACCCATAACTTCTCAAAACTTAGACCTTGTATTTCTGCGAAACACTTGTCTAAAAACTAAGGAAGTCATAAGTAAACAGAACATAGTACGAGGACCTACCCCTTTGTCCTGATGGACACTGGACAACACACAATACTCTGTATAAGTCCGCTGAGTTCAATAACTCAAAACCTGTGAATCGTAGGTTGAAAACTGTACTTATGGTTAAGAACTACTCCGTTGTTCAATGCTCCTTACCCAATCATCAACTGATATAGGTAAATGTTATCGACATAATATCAAAAAGATATATCTCACTTTATGAAAATAAACATACAGATATATCATTTTGAAATTGGTGCACAATAACGGATACTCAAAACCAAATACATGCCTGCCGGCAATAACCCAGGCGACTTCCTCAAATATCACCAATTACAACGAATTCCGATATAATGAGGATGATCACCTTATTCCCAATAACTCACTCCCACTCATCATCTGTAAAACCATACAGATATGAGAATCATACCTGGTAAATACATACCCTGGAGTAAGTATCTAATCGGGAAAACAGTTTTCCTTTAACAATGCAATGAAATATTAAAATGTTTCGTAGGGGTATCCTGGTATTCCTAGTAATGCCTCTTCCATAATCTAATTCATGACTATAACCGTATATTTTATTGCCATCTCTCCAAATCCCTTTATTTGTCATTAGTCGCTACCTTCTGTACACCATCGTTAGGCTAAATGGTTTTCTTCCTTCCCTACCGTTCGGCACCAGCCTATGGTTTGGAAGAAGACTATCCAGTAAGAATAATAGGTGTACTCTCCTAAACCAAGGAGTACTCGCAACTTGTGAGAAGGTGATGATAAAAGAAAACTGAATAATACCTTATTCTATTTCTCCCGAACTGGGGAAAAAAAGAAAGGTGAAATAGGAGTGGCGATGAAGTACGCGGTTTGGTCGTGAATGATAGCAGTCGCAATTTACTTTGCCCTCTTTCTAATCCCTTTATTTTGTCTTGACATATTACCTTCTGTACACCCTACTTAGGCTAATTGGTTTTCATCATTCCCTACCTTTCGGCACCTGCCTATGGTTTGGAATAAGACTATCCAATAAGCGTAATAGGTGTACTCTCCTAAACTAAGGAGCTCTCGCAACCTGAGAAAAGGTGATAATAAAAGACAACTGAATAAACCAATTCTATTTCTCCTGAACCTTGATCCATCCTCGAAGAAGTCCCTTCGAGTTCGTATATAACCATACGATGGATCTATCCAATGGAAGTGGATGTCCGTAGTAATACGGGGTGTTCTGAGAAATTCAAAGGGTAAAAGAAGGAGTGGCAATGACTTATGCAACTCAGACAATCCAAAAGCCAGTATTTTAAGAAGGTTCGGTCAACTTGGTCACTGAGTCATAGTCTAGGGTCGGTCAAAGGTCGCTGCCAAAGAGAGAGAGAAAAGAAACACTCTGCGTGCACTCTAACCTAGATCAGAATAGTTATCACTTTATCTAATCCGGAAACCTCCCACTGTACTGTCAAATTCTCCTCCAAACCTAAAAGAAGAATCAATCGGGATCACCCGAAGAGTAAACCAACTCATCAGTGGGAATCGGGATCCAACTCTCATCGCATGATGACGTGACGGAATACACTCACGTTATCATACTCCAGAAGGTATGCGCATGCCTGGCAAGTTTCAGTTTCTTTAGAAACTCCCGATATGATTTTTACCCCATGTTCTTATGACCTTGACGAAGGCCAACAAATCATAAATCACATGTCAAGTTCTACCCGTCATTATCTTGTTAATTCGAACCCGCCCGTACATACCCTTGACGAAGGCCAACAAGGTAATACGACTGTCCTAAACCAACTCATCTATCTATGCAACAAATGAATACCCCAGCAACTACCAAACACTATGCCTTGACGAAGGCCAACAAACATAGCTTGAATACTACTGACCATCCATAAGAAATGACGGAGGGCTACGGCTGGTTTTGGCGAAAAACCTTTAACGTAATGAACTTGATCTCGTTGAAGGAACCTGATAGCTTTTTATAAAAATATAGTGGCGAAAACCTTTGCTAAAGAGGTCACTCCCGGTGAAGGGATCTCGGCTCTTTCCTCGTGGAATGAGGTGCAGGATATTCCAACTGAATACCGCGATGCAAAGCAACTTGTAATCGACTATAGTAAAGTTATTACCCTGACACAAACTTCTGCCCAAGGGGTCACTCCCGGTGAAGGGATATCGGCCCTTGTCTCGTCAAATGAGGTGCAGGATATTCCAACTGAATACCACTATGCAAAACAAAAGAAAATATCTTTGTAATAACACTTTTTAAAACTGTTCCAACAACATCCAAAAAGGTTTGTTTTTCTTTGCATTGATCAAAATCAACGCAGTCCCATCTATTAATCACACCAGAAAAGAACGAAAATAAAATGTACGTATATGCCATCCGCATTCGTCACTGGGTCCCATCTTTACCCGTTAGGTTACTTAACTAACGACAGAGCGGGGACTGGACAAGCGCGGGTGCAAAACATATACAACATCTACTAGTATATATACCAATATACAATAATCGCTCCAGGCGTGATAATATGCAACATTACAGAAAAGTAATAAGTATCACAGAACAATACAGATAATCTGGGATCCCCGGGTTTCACAGAGCCGCTACTGAAACCCGACGTTCCCCTGGTCATGTGGATAGCCTGTGCAATGAAACCTAGACCCCTACGGGTGCGGCAAGTTACCCGCCAAAACCTGAAGCGAGGCAGCCCCCTACAGCAAAGTGAATGGACCACCCGGCACTTCACGGAATCCGGAAACTTGAGCACCCCTCCTTGGGTCAACCTGTACCCCCTATGAGTGCGCGAATAGTCTGCCAATTCTAGAGTGAGGCCCCTCTGCCTCTCAAAGCCATGAGATGCGGACCCGTTTCCCCCCAGAACCCGGCTATCCGTGCACTCCGTCGCCGGGTAAAACCTAGTACAGAAATGAAAAATATGTACAACGAGTACATCGACCTCTGCCCGGTCGTGCCCCAAAAGAATATTATACAAACAGGCAGTAACGGCAATCCACATGTTGGACGCTCGCCCCGCAATATCAAATGCAGAAATAAACTCAAACTGCACTATCACTGCACACTGCTATCCACCACGACAAATCCGCAACATCACAGCACAACACAGAACATCAACGCGAATGTCACGTTCGCAAATCCGTCTAAAAGGATTATAGCAATCAGACGCGGTTTACCGCTCAAATGACATTCACGGTCGAAGATATAATGTAAGTACTGTAAACTAACACGTTTAAATTTCGATCGACAAAACTTCCCGAAGTGGGCCCCACATGCATCTGCTGTACAGTAACAAAAATTGGGCCCAAAAGAACCATTCCAAAAACCACAATTTCCCATTCAGAAGCGACTGTAGAAATTTGGTGCACTGTGGCTACAGTACGGCAGCGGATCCGCCGCCAAAATGTGGTTTTGGCCGCTGATCCGCCGCGCTACAGTAAAATCAGCCCACCAAATTTTCACAGTTTTCTTAGAAAAGCCTGCTCGATTTTCTGAGATGCACAAAATAATTTTTAGGCCTGTTTTAAAATCAACAGAAACTTTAGACTTAGAAATTGCGATTTTGAAAATTCCGCTCGATCGATGTTTTAAACGTGTTAGAACAAGTTAGTAAAGCTTAATGGCGTGGCTCTGATACCAATTAAGTCTACGGTAGCGCCCCGGCCGTCTTTCAGACACCAAATGCAGAACAAAAACTTTTATAACTGGCGCTATCGCATACTATAACCCGGATCTTCCATTAACGCTAAACTAACAAACTGTAAAAAGGGTAGAAAGGTTATAACGAATGATCCGAGTCCTTCGTTCTTTAACCATCATCCCACGCTCCGTTGCGGCTGCTCCGATCTCGTCGATCTCCGATCTCCTCGTCCAGGTGGCACCACGTCATCGGATCTTTAAACGGGCTCCCGCCTCTGACACGAAGAAACTCGGTCATCAAGTTTGCTAAAAGAGATGACCAAGATTGATGTAGAGAATGAGTAAAACACTTTGTCTCGCTTCGTCCAAAGCTATGGACGAACGGTTAATGAAATTGCCATTTGGATTGGTTGAAATGAGAAATGAGCAATCTAATTTTCATGAATCCAAACTATAATCTTTTAATCAAGCAACCATACCCACACCAAATGAAGTGGCCAGCCACTTATAGGAAGAGGGAGGTGAGTGTAGGAGAGAGGAGGGGGTGACCACAACCATGAAGCTTATCAACTCACTTAATGAAAAGAATGAGTCACAAATATCATTAAATGCAAACCAATGAACATTAACCTAGTCACCCTTGCATTAAATGAATCATTAATTGCACTAATGAGTCACATAACACCTCACCATCCTAGTCACCTTCTAGAAGCTTCCACACTCATCTCAAGAAAAGATAAATCCGTCTTTAACCGAATGTTAAAGACGGGTGATAGAAAACTGGAAACTGGCAACTTCCAAAAGTGATCCTGAAACGAATTTCAGGACAACCCCGTAACTGTTTAAATATACCCGCATTTGTATTACGACCGAATACAAATGCAAATGAGACAAAGATATTATATCTACAAAGTATAATACATGGATCCGGCTTAAACCAAAGCCACCGGTATTATCTGCCCGAAATATGACACGTACGTAAAGGCACGTGCATTTTCCGAACCCTGCCATAAAACCATACGTCCTCTACAACGTTTCGCCCAAACATGGGAAACTATCAGTGGGGGACTCTAATGACTCGTCGGTAACCTGGCAGTGGGTTTAACCATAAGCCGTCAGCGGCACTAGCTGTGCGTAACGGCTGCCCATGAACTGACCTCAAGGAAGGCCGATGAGCGAACTCATCCGGAAACCCTACTGAGCCTAACAGTGACAATGTATATACAGTCCGGTCCGTTCGTCTATGAGTATCGCATATCCGGCCTTGAGGGCTAGTAACGTCAGACCCCCAATAGCGGTATAAGTCGTGTCGGAAACAAGCCTTGAACACCCTGAGAAACTACCGGAGTACCTACCAGTAATTCTCACCTGCCTTGGCCAAGAACTTGGTGTAATGGCTTTCCTAGACACAGCGTGATCTCCACCCCCAATACCGGGAGAGACGAATCCCCTGCCGATCCTCTCACGTGCCTCCATGTGGCTTGAGACTGTACCCAAAAACTACCTGTTTGCACGACTCCTTTGAGCCGTGGTAGGGTAGAAATCAAAGCACAGTGGGAACTCACATGAGACAAATGACGACCTCAGGTCGATGAACTAACCTGTACATATGTCACCAGGGAACTGCTATCTGACGATATGTATAATACCAACTAGCAGATTCCCGGCGAGTCCTGTCCGGTGTACTCATAACCCAATGAGCACCTGTATACATCTTAGATGATCCAACTGACACCAGTGGCTTGTGAGACCGGCCACCGCCCCTCGTCGGGGTCTCGACTGTATACACTAGTTTACTCCGGAGTATCGATGCCCTGTCTCGAAACTCCCACGACTAGGGACCACTATTAAGGATGTGCTTATGGACTACCCAACTATCACGTATATGATCGCCCTCATACTGTTGGTAGTCAAGCAAGATCCTAAGGGCTCTATCAACGTGTAACAGTGATCAGTCACCTGAACCTGTACACGACTGATAAAGGCAAACCAGATAGCATACTATCATCTCAAGTAAGACTGTCCTACCGGCATAGGTCCTCCTCAATCATTGCAATCATGTGCCTGCGATCCAATAATTGACTTTGAGGGCACTATATCCAACAATATATTGCTACCTGAGGCACTGACACGGGCACATAGGATTACACTTGGGTTAGATATTTACCCTAGCCCTGATTATAGGCTGTTGATTATGTATTTGAGGATTATATATTATGATCGCATGACCTAGGATTGCGTCATACATGCGATTTCTGTGCGTAGATGTTTTTCTACTCATGAGTTGGCAACTCACCCCCGTTGTGTCCCAGTTTCTTGCAGGTTTTGCCATACAGGTTTCATTACGGCTTTGCTGGCACTGCTTCTTTCGGGTGACTTGCTAATAGGTGGGTTTATTTGTATCGTACCCATCATTATATTTTGTATATTATATTTCAGTTGTATCTAGAAGTTCCATCAACCAAACATGTATTTATTTTTGAGATAGAGACCAGTGATGTCATTCTTTCGACCTTAGAGTCGCGCGTTATATTTCTCTGGGTTTCATGCTGTTTGAGTTTCCTTTTCTTTTGTGATCCTCGCCTTTAGGCGTTGTATATTCTTGCTTGCGTGGTTGTCACCGTCGTTGACGAAGAGCTAGCTCCCGTTTGGGGATGCGTTTTTCCATTATATATATGCTTATTCAGGCTTTGTACCCGTTTGGGGTCAGTTTTTACAAAGGAAACTCTGCCGAAATTCTTAGAAAAAGGTTTATGATTTTAAAATGTATATTTCGGCGCATATTGCAAACTATTGGATTTAAAAATGGTTTTCCTACACTCTACTACTTTTCTTGGTTTAGATTTCTGGGTTCGGCTTACTTAAAATACGCACGCCTCGAGACGTTCGTAGTCTAAGTGCCGATCATGTTCCGTACTTTCGGGTCGTGAAAAAGTTGGTATCAGAGCGTTAGGTTTTACCTTCGGAGCGTAGGATAACCCTTGGTTGATGGAATATGTGACTGAAGTAGAGGGACGTACCGTGGATATGTTCCGCGGCATACTTACGATACGCCACTCCACTGAAGAAGCCTTAAGATGTACATTTCTTTGTTCAGTATTATATTCATTCCTGATCTAGCCTCATCGGTACCAGTTATGGTTTTGCTTCCATGATTACGGGCAGGGAGAGCTACGGCTAGAGTTGCGGTCAGCACGAGTTCGTTATGAACGATGACTGACCAGGGCGTAATTCCGGCGACACACGATTGAGGAGATGTGTCTTTTGATTGTGTTTTCGCGCCCCGAGCGTTGGATGGATCGCTGTATGAGATTTCTCGGACGTGCAGATCAGCACCAGAGGATTGAGCCACTGACAGAGGCCAGCCAGATTTTGATGACCGTTGGCGTATTGCTTATTCATGATAATCGAGGCACTGTTCAGAGTGCAAACGAGTGAGCCAGTTATTGCAGCGAACGACGAGATATCGCCCCAGATGTTGGGGCTATTGCGGTACAAGATTGTACTAAGAGATTATAGAAGTTCGCTAGTCACCGAGGATGAATGACTAGGACATGTGGATCGTTCGCTACCCCGATGCGAGGTCATCAGATAAATTGATTCCAGCTAGAGACGACTTCACTCGGAGACGTTGAGAGTCGACAGAGACGATCGAATGTCAGAAACCTATTATTCCAAGTTTAAAGTATTCGGAAAGACATGCAGGCAATTCTATGGTCCCTCTAGAAGAATGAAACCCTAACTCGACTTAATGACTGTGTGAAAGCCTTTGAACCTTAGGGTTTGCGGCAGTTCTGCGGCACCATTAGTGAGGCTTGGGTTTGCCCTTTTACAGTTGGACCACCGATGCTGTGGTACGTACTTGATACTATTAAACTGTACCCGAGATGTTGAGCTCTTGGGGGATTATGAGGTTATGACGAATCGATCGGATGGCTCGACTTCATTCGGATGCTAGGTGGTGAGATGCATTACTTGGGAGACTCTAGATACGAGGATAGCCGTTGGAGCTTAGTCCATGCAGCCACGACGAGACGAGTCCGAAGCATTCGATATTAGAGAAAAGTGGAGTAAGAGGTTCGTACAAGATCTAGATATGATGACGTTCCACTCCGCCGACGTCAGAGATGCGATACGCATGCCGAGGCATAGTACTTGGATATACCTTTCAGAAGGAGTCGCGATGAGTATGCAGCCGTTCCGGAGCAAGAAGTAGATATAGTAAAGGACGATGACTTCCGGACAGTTGGAAGAGATGAGACTTGGAAGAGACCTTTGTAAGTGCACGGCGGCGCCCCGGCCGTCAATCCGACGGCCAAATGCGGAAGCGGTGATAAACTTTAATTTTACTTGAACTGGCAAACCGCCGCGCACTAATACCCGGATCGAACCATTAATTAGTCCTAGCTAACTACAAGAAAGGGAAGAGAGATATACCGACTGATCCAAGTCCTCCGGTCTTCTCGTCGTCGTCCCGATCTCCTGCGGAAGCTCCGGTCTCCACCTCGTCGCCGGAAGTGCACCACATCGCCTACTTCTTTTACGGGCTCCCACCTCAATGCCGAGGCAACTCGGGCACGAAGCTGGCTAGTCGACGTGCCCAAGATTCGCTGTAGAATGTGTAGTAGAACTTGTGTCTCTTTTTGGGGTTTTGGATGTTGCCTTTTGAGATGGTGGAGGAATGGATTTTTGAGATGAACTAGAGAGCTTTTCTTAGCACCATGAGAACCAAAAATGCCATACCAAAAATGAATCCAATCCCCACTCCAATAGTGGCCGGCCCAAGCTAGTGTGAAGGGTGAGAATGGAAAGAAAGTCAAGGGAGTGGGTGAGCTATCATGCAAGCATGGATAAAGAGTGATGATTAAAACAATATCATCACAAACATAAACAAACACTCCAAAACAACCATGATGACTCCAAAAGGTCAAGCCATCATGAAGAAGTCAATAAGTCAAGGTCAATGGAGCAACCACGATGATCCAACCAATATGCAAAGAACCCCTCCACAAATACTTATTTACAACAATGCAAATAAGCCCTCCTCCACCAATCTTCGGCCAATGAACGATACAAAGGAAATTGGCCGAAAAGGAAAGCAAGCTGGCAACTCCAGAAAACTGGTCCTATAATAAATTACAGGAAAACCCCAATACCGTGCATACACACCCGCATTTGTATTCCGACCGAAATACAAATGCAATGAGACAAAATCTCCACTGTACTATACTAGGATCCGGCTTAAACCAAAGCCGGCCAGTAAAATCTGTCCGATCCTGATCCGTGCAATACCGCACGTATCTGATCGAACCCTGCCATATATCCATACGGCCTATAGTACAAACTGTCCGATCCTGATCCGTGCAATACCGCACGTATCAGATCGGACCTTGCCATATCTCCATACGGCTTCTACAACCTTTCGCCCGAAAGCTGAGTAACTGAATGTGGGGGACTCTAAAGACTCGTCAACACCTTGGTTGTGGATTTAACCACTAGCACGTCAGAGGTATAAGCCAATACGTAACGGGCTACCAGGTATTGACTAAAAGGGACGTCTGTGAGCGAACTCAGCCTGACAACCCTACTGAGCCTGTCAGTGACAATATCCGTACAGTCCGGTCCGTTCGTCTATGAGCATCGCATGGCAGGCCTAGGGGGTTGGTAAAAGTCAGACCCCCAAAAGCGGTACAAGTCGTGTCGGAGTGTAGCCCAGAACACCCTGAGATACTACTGGAATACCTACCAGTAAATCTCCTTGCCTCGGCCGAGGGCTTCGTGTAATGGCTCTCCTAGACACAGCGCGACCTCACTCCCAATACCGGGAGAGACGAACCCCTGAAGATACGCTCACTGCCTCCATGTGGCTCGGGACTGTACCCAACTAAAACCTGTTTGCACGACTCCTTTGAGCTGTGGTAGGGTAGTAATCAAAGTACAGTGGGAACTCACACAAGACAAATGACGATCCCCAGGTCGATGAACTAACCTGTACACATGTCACCAGGGAACTGCCATCTGACGTCTGGTATATGACCAACTAGCATGTTCCCGGCGAGTCCTGTCCGGTGTACTCATAACCCAATGAGCACCTGTATACATCTTAGGTGAACCAACTGACACCAGTGGCTTGTGAGACCGGCCACCGCCCCTCGTCGGGGTCTCGACTGTATACACTAGTCTACTCTGGAGTATCGATGCCCTGTCTCGAAACTCACACGACTAGGGACCATTTAAGGATGTGCTTATAGACCCCCAGCTCCCACTTATATGATCGCCCTCATACTGCTGGTGGTCAAGCAAGAATCCTAGGGGCTCTACCAACGTGTAATAGCGACCTGTAAGGTCACCTGAAGCAGTACACGCTGATAAAGGTAAACCAGATAGCATACTATCATCTCGAGTAAGACTGTCCTACCGGGATGGGTCCTCCCTCAATCATTGCAATCACGTGCCTGTGATCCAATAATTGACTCTGAGGGCACTATCTCCAACAATCTCCCACTTGCACTCAAGGCTAATTATTGCGATGTCGCATACTCACAGCCCGTGTGATACCGAACACCCAACTCCTCTACTGGTCAGTCTCACAAAGCCTGTTTGCGAGACTATTGCGTTCGAGGAATAGCCTCAGTGAGTGGATCCGCCTTGATGTTTCTTTCTATGTCTCTCTATATCTCATGTTCGCGGAGAAACCCATCTCCCGAAATGAGCAATACCTGTCTTAGAATATGTCTGGATGTCTGATGGGACCTAGCTCATAAATGAACTCCAAATCCAAACTTCTTAGACTGCATCGTCAACTGAACTTAATCAGTGTCCTGCGCCATGCCACCCTCAGTATTGCCTTGGACCACCTGTCCAAAATACTGCCCCTCGTCAGAAGGAAAACTATAACTCTGACAACCTCCTTGTCGTCCATGTCACCTTAGAAGCCTGGAATGATAACTGTCTCCCGAATGAGGCTGTCGTTATCATATTCCTAGAACATCCACTTATGTTCTAAAACTGCTTCCGACTGTTTCTCCAGGATTGGATCAATTGTCAACATATTGCATCTAGTGCAAGAACAACATCTGGTGTGGTACTTGACATCTCACGATTGACTCAATTGCCTGAGCAAGTGATCTGCCAATCATGCACATCCCTCTCCCCTTTAGTCTGTAAGACACCTTTAGAGAGGGTGACTCCATCTTGTGCAGGTACACTACCGTGCCAGGAGTCGTCCATCCTAAATACTCTTAGAATGCTGTCAAGTACCCTGATTGGGAAACCACCCAAATCTAGATCTAAAACCATAGATCTAGTAACCAGTATGTCTGATATAAAATCCATTTCCTTTGTGGAGAAAACACTGTGTGACGACCAAAGTATAACCGACTGTAGTATAGGAGTTTCCTTTCCTACTATGTGTATGTCATCCAAATACCAGGATATCACACCCTACTACCTTCTCAACAGATCCATCCCCTATTCTGATGAAGTCAAACCTATGACTGTCACGTCAGAAATAGATGATCTATCTCCGCTACATCTGCTTTAGTCTATAAATAGACATAAGCTTCCTGTCCACCAATGCTTCCGCTGCTCCCACTGACTACGACAACCCTCTGGCAGAGTCATATAGACGTCCACTTCTAAAACTAGTTTAGAACGACGCTATACTCATCCTCCCGCCGGGTCTCGCAGCCTGGAACAAGATCAATGGTAATTGTGGGTAAACAAGAACTTCCCTGTCACCGTCCTTGAGGCTACCGTAGTACCTCTCGGGTGCCTGAAGTTACCCACCTTATCTGCGGAGTGGCCAATGGAATGTCAAACCGGATTGAATCTTTAGGTTCCTTATCAAATCTTCAGTAATCGTTTGTGGTTCTGGAATCACTTCCAGTTCTACCATACTCCCACTACTGTTTTCTGAAAAAATCCATTTTTAATAAAACTGTGGCGAGTCTAGAACAATATTGCTATTGTTCATCCAGATGGTAGAAAGTCAACCCTCGTCATAGCCTGGGTCAACCCACAAACAGCCATTACAGAAACGTGCCTTGAGTTATCCAGAGTCTGGTTTTAATCATAAGCCGGACAACTCCCCGTACCTTAACAATGTTAAGATATGAACTGTACTATATCCAATATAGAACCAGAGGCACTGATTTAATTGAACCAGATTCAAATCATGCAGCTATCTCCAGTGCATGTCAACTAAATGGAGAGAGGCCGATCAGCGTTACTCAACTTAGGAATACTTCCAATTATGAGTAACCTGAAAGAGAAGCAAGTTCTCTTAACCATTACTATCAACTGAATACCATTCACAAGTATCTACATCTTCGATCTCCTTGAAGAATCCCGATACTTGCTATACCTGGTTCTCTATTCTATTCAAATACCTATAACTTCTCAAAATTCGGACCCTGTGTTTCCAAGAAACACTTGTCCAAAAATACTAGAGAAGTCATAAGTAAACCGAATATAGTACGAGGACCAACCCCTCTGTCCTGATGGACCCTGGACAACATATAATACTCTGTATAAGTCCCTTGAGTCTGATAACTCATTCACTGTGTGTCATAGGTTTAAAACTGTACTTATGGTTAAGAAGACTTACACCGCTGTTCAATGCTCCTTACCTAACCATCCACTGATATAGGTAAATGTCGTAGACATAATTTCAAAAAGGTATATCTCACTCTATGAAAATAGACGTACAGATATATCAATTTGAAATTGGTGCATAACAGTGGATATTCAAAACCAAATATTTGCCGACCGGCAAACTGCCCAGGTGACTTCCTCAAATATCACCAATTTACAACGAATCCCAATATAATGAGGATGATCACCTAATTCCCAATAACTTACTCCCACTCATCATCTGTAAAACCATACAGATGTGAGAATCGTACCTGGTAAATACATACCCTGGAGTAAGTATCTAATCGGGAAATCAGTTTTCCTTTAACAGCACACAGTGAGACTGAAACATTGAAATGTTCCGTTGGGGTATCCTGGTATTCCTAGTAATGCCTCTTCCAGATTCACGATTATAACCGTATAATTCTTTGCCACCTCTCTAAATCCCTTAATATGTCTTTAGTCTTTACCTTCTGCACACCCCTTAGGCCAAATGGTTTTCTTCCTTCCCTACCGTTCGGCACCAGCCTATGGTTTGGAAGAAGACTATCAATAAGAATAATGGGTGTACTGTCCTAATCCTAGGAACACTCGCAATGCGAGAGGAGGTGAGGATAAAAGACAACTGAATAAAACTTATTCCTATTTCTCCTGAACCAGAATCCATCCCCGAACTGGAACAAGTTCCTTTCGAGTTCGTATATAACCATACGATGGAATATCCAATAAACTGTGGACTTCGTAGTGATACGGAGTGTCCTGGAGAAATACAAAGGTGATTTTAGGATTGGCGAAGGAATACTTGGTTTGGTCGTGAATATCAGTCGCAATATATTTTGCCCTCTTACTAATCCCTTGCTTTGTCTTAACTTAATACCTTCTGCACACCATCGTTATGCTAATTGGTTTTCTTCATTCCCTACCGGTCGGCACCAGCCTATGGTTTGGAAGAAGACTATCCAATTTGCGTAATAGGTGTACTATCTCCTAAACCAAGGAGTACTCACAACTTGAGAGAAGGTAAAAGGAAAAGACAACTGAATAATCCTATCCGTTTTCTCCAGAACCTGAAACCATCCTCAAATAAATTCTTTCGAGTTCGTATCTAACCATACGATGGTTTTGTCCAATGGAAGTGGACTTTCGTAGTAATACGGGGTATCCTGGAGAAAAGGGTAAAAGTAGGAGTGGCAATGAGGTTTGCAACTCTGACAATCCAAAAGCCAATGTTTAAGAAGGTTCGGTTAATCTGGTCACTGAGTCACAGTCTTAGGGTCGGGTCAATGGTCGCTGCCAAAGAGAGAGAGAAAAGAAACACTCAGCGTGCACTCTAACCTAGATCAGAATGGTTACCAATTTATCTAATCTGGAAACCTCCCACTGTATCGTCAAATTCTCCTCCAAACCTGAAAGAAGAATTAGTCGGGGTCACCCGAGGAGTAAACTAACTTATCAGTGGGAATTGGGATCCAACTCTCATCGCATGATAACGTGACGGAATCCTCTCACGTCATCATACTCCAGAAAGTATGCGCATATCTGGCAAGTTTCAGTTCTTTTGAAACTCCCGATGTGATTTCTGCCCTATGCTCTTATGACCTTGACGAAGGCCAACAAATCATAAGTCACATGTCAAGTTCTACCCGTCATTCTCCAGGTTGATTTGAACCCACCCGCACAAGCCCTTGACGAAGGCCAACAAGGCTATACGACTGTCCCAAACCAACGCATCTATCTATGCTGCAGAAAGGCAACAAGCAGCTACCATACACTATGCCTTGACGAAGGCCAACAAACATAGCATGAATACTACGTGCTACCCGTCTGAAACGACGGAGGGCTACGAATGGTTTCTGGCGAAAACCTTTAACGTAAAGAACTTGATATCGTCGAAGGAACTGATAGCTTTTTGAAAATATAGTGACGAAAACCGTTGCTAAAGAGGTCACTCCCGGTGAAGGTATCTCGGCTCTTTCCCCGTAGAATGGGGTGCAGGATATTCCAACTGAATACCACGATGCAAAGCAAAAGTAATCGGCTATAGTGAAGTTAATGCCCTGACACAAACTTCTATCCAAGGGGTCACTCCCGGTGAAGGGATCTCGGCCCTTGCCTCGTCGACTGAGGTGCTGGATATTCATAACCGAATATCACTGTGCAAAACAAAAGTGAACGTCCTTGCAATAACAGCTTTTTGAAAAGTGTTCCAACAACTTCAGATTAGGTTTGTTTTTAACTTGCATTGATCCGAATCAACACAGTCCCATCAATTGATCACACCACAAAGAACGAAAATATACTGACGTACGTATATGCCATCCGCATTCGCCACTGGGTCCCGTCATTACCCGTTAGGTTAGCTAACTAACGACAGAGCGGGGACTGGACTAGCGCGGATGTAAAACATATACAACATCTACTAATATATATACCAATATATTATATTTCGCTCAAGGCGTGAATAAAATGCAACATCACAGAGAATGAACAGCATCACAGAAACAATACATATATCTGGGATCCCCGGGTTTCACAGAGCCACTACTGAAACCCGACGTTCCCCTGGTCGTGTGGATAGCCTGTGCAATGAAATCCTAGACCCCTACGGGCGCGGCAAGTTACCCGCCAAAACCTGAAGCGAGGCAGCCCCCTTCAGCGCCGTGAATGGACCACCCAGCACTTCACGGAATCCGGTAACTTGGGCACCCCTCCTGGGTCAACCTGTACCCCCTACGAGTGCGGCGAATAGCCCGCCAATCCTAGAGTGAAGCCCCTCCGTCTCAATGCCATGAGATGCGGGCTTGTTTCCTTCTAGAACCCGGCTATCCGTGCACCCCTCCGCGGGGCAATCCTAGTACAGAAAGTAAAATATACATACAACGGGTACAACGACCGCAACCTGGCCGTGCCCCAAAATAATAATACAAACAGGCAGTGACGGCAGTCCACATGTCGGACGCTCGCCCCGCAATATCAAATGTACATAATACAACAAAATTGTACTAGCATTGCATCCAGGCTATCCCCCACAACCGATCCGCAACATCACAGCAAAAACAGAACAACAACGTGAAAGTCACGTTCGCAAATCCGTCTAACCGGGCTATAGCAGCTAGACCGGATTTACCGATCGAGTGACATTCACGGTCGCATATATAATGTAAATACTGTGAAATAATGTGTTTAAAATATCCGATCAATCAAAATTTAACAAGTGGGCCCCCAAGCATTACTGTAGCAGATCAGGAAATTCTGGGCCCAATGTTAATATTCCAAAACCCCAATTTTAACCCCAGAAAGATACTGTAGAAATTTGGTGCAGGGAACCCAACAGCGTGCGGCGGAACCGCGGCCCAAAGGGGTGTTTGGCCGCGGTTCCGCGCTCCTACTGTAGAGTTGTTGCATCGAATTTTTACAGAACTCTTAAATTTTCCAGTACATCACTTTTCTGTAACCTGAAAAATTTTTGGACACCAAAAAATTTCAACAGAAAACTGATGTTAACAATAATGTAGATTTTGGAATTTTGGTCGATCGGAAATGCAAAACACATTAAACCAAGCTAGACTAAGTTAATGGCGAGGCTCTGATACCACTGTAAGTGCACGGCGGCGCCCCGGCCGTCAATCCGACGGCCAAATGCGGAAGCGGTGATAAACTTTAATTTTACTTGAACTGGCAAACCGCCGCGCACTAATACCCGGATCGAACCATTAATTAGTCCTAGCTAACTACAAGAAAGGGAAGAGAGATATACCGACTGATCCAAGTCCTCCGGTCTTCTCGTCGTCGTCCCGATCTCCTGCGGAAGCTCCGGTGTCCACCTCGTCGCCGGAAGTGCACCACATCGCCTACTTCTTTTACGGGCTCCCACCTCAATGCCGAGGCAACTCGGGCACGAAGCTGGCTAGTCGACGTGCCTAAGATTCGCTGTAGAATGTGTAGTAGAACTTGTGTCTCTTTTTGGGGTTTTGGATGTTGCCTTTTGAGATGGTGGAGGAATGGATTTTTGAGATGAACTAGAGAGCTTTTCTTAGCACCATGAGAACCAAAAATGCCACACCAAAAATGAATCCAATCCCCACTCCAATAGTGACCGGCCCAAGCTAGTGTGAAGGGTGAGAATGGAGAGAAAGTCAAGGGAGTGGGTGAGCTATCATGCAAGCATGGATAAAGAGTGATGATTAAAACAATATCATCACAAACATAAACAAACACTCCAAAACAACCATGATGACTCCAAAAGGTCAAGCCATCATGAAGAAGTCAATAAGTCAAGGTCAATGGAGCAACCATGATGATCCAACCAATATGCAAAGAACCCCTCCACAAATACTTATTTGCAACAATGCAAATAAGCCCTCCTCCACCAATCTTCGGCCAATGAACGATACAAAGGAAATTGGCCGAAACGGAAAGCAAGCTGGCAACTCCAGAAAACTGGTCCTATAATAAATTACAGGAAAACCCCAATACTGTGCATACACACCCGCATTTGTATTCCGACCGAAATACAAATGCAATGAGACAAAATCTCCACTGTACTATACTAGGATCCGGCTTAAACCAAAGCCGGCCAGTAAAATCTGTCCGATCCTGATCCGTGCAATACCGCACGTATCTGATCGAACCCTGCCATATATCCATACGGCCTATAGTACAAACTGTCCGATCCTGATCCGTGCAATACCGCACGTATCAGATCGGACCTTGCCATATCTCCATACGGCTTCTACAACCTTTCGCCCGAAAGCTGAGTAACTGAATGTGGGTGACTCTAAAGACTCGTCAACACCTTGGTTGTGGATTTAACCACTAGCACGTCAGAGGTATAAGCCAATACGTAACGGGCTACCAGGTATTGACTAAAAGGGACGTCTGTGAGCGAACTCAGCCTGACAACCCTACTGAGCCTGTCAGTGACAATATCCGTACAGTCTGGTCCGTTCGTCTATGAGCATCGCATGGCGGGCCTAGGGGGTTGGTAAAAGTCAGACCCCCAAAAGCGGTATAAGTCGTGTCGGAGTATAGCCCAGAACACCCTGAGATACTACTGGAATACCTACCAGTAAATCTCCTTGCCTCGGCCGAGGGCTTCGTGTAATGGCTCTCCTAGACACAGCGCGACCTCACTCCCAATACCGGGAGAGACGAACCCCTGAAGATACGCTCACTGCCTCCATGTGGCTCGGGACTGTACCCAACTAAAACCTGTTTGCACGACTCCTTTGAGCCGTGGTAGGGTAGTAATCAAAGTACAGTGGGAACTCACACAAGACAAATGACGATCCCCAGGTCGATGAACTAACCTGTACACATGTCACCAGGGAACTACCATCTGACGTCTGGTATATGACCTACTAGCATGTTCCCGGCGAGTCCTGTCCGGTGTACTCATAACCCAATGAGCACCTGTATACATCTTAGGTGAACCAACTGACACCAGTGGCTTGTGAGACCGGCCTCCGCCCCTCATCGGGGTCTCGACTGTATACACTAGTCTACTCTGGAGTATCGATGCCCTGTCTTGAAACTCACACTACTAGGGACCATTTAAGGATGTGCTTATAGACCCCCAGCTCCCACTTATATGATCGCCCTTATACTGCTGGTGGTCAAGCAAGAATCCTAGGGGCTCTACCAACGTGTAATAGCGACCTGTAAGGTCACCTGAAGCAGTACACGCTGATAAAGGTAAACCAGATAGCATACTATCATCTCGAGTAAGACTGTCCTACCGGGATGGGTCCTCCCTCAATCATTGCAATCACGTGCCTGTGATCCAATAATTGACTCTGAGGGCACTATCTCCAACAACCTTGAGCAGGATTCCTTCCAGAATACTGCTGCAATGATATTTGCACCCAGGATAAGATGTGTCATGTGCATTCAGAGAGCCAGAGGCCGACGCTAGTGATATGCTGCTTTACGAGTGGCCGTGAGGATTGACCGAGAAATGACCAGAGAAGTGCCAAAACGGAATCGTCCCCGTTAGCACACCTGACAGGACCGATGAGCCGATGGATCATGAGATTGGTAATCCACAAAGAAGACTTGGACCCAGGAGTGGTCATGTTACGCACACCAGCAGGCTAGAGTTCAGGATCGTCGACGAGACATATTATGAGTGACCACGACAGTTGGCCAGAGATTCTTGGAGGATGTGCTTGAGCGGGACTATTCCGCCATACTTGATTTCGATGTTTTGGGCGATCTATTCGCATGACTAATTTTGATGATTGGGTTTCATGACATTTGTTTTCATGCACCATGGTTGCACTTACTGGGTATTTACGATTTTCGCACAGTTGTTGCACTTGATATCGTTTTCATGCCTTGGTTCCACATGTTTATGATTTTATGGGTTTTAGACAGTGGAGTTGATTTCGTGCGTATGTACGCACACGATTTGGTTTTTGCACTCGGTATAGTTCATATATGCTTGCAATGCAGTGATTCGCATTTTGTGCACTTAGTTGCACTGGACTTCGATTTCGATTGTGATGTTCGATATTTATTTTGTGCACCTTGAGCACCCGATTGGATTTTGCACATGTTCGGCACTTGATATTGGATTTTATGATTTCGTGCATGATGGATGCACCTGATTTAGGTTTTCGCGCATGTTGGGCACATGTTATGTGGTACGATTTTGGTGCACACCAGATGCACTAAATCCAGATTCTTCGTGCATGTCAGATGCACCTGCTTGCTGTCAGGCACACACGTTGCCTATGACAGATGTTCCATGCACACCCGGTGCACTTAGATGTTGTCTTTGTGCGCATATACGGCACATTCATGGATTTTGATTTCCGTACGCACCAGACGCACGTGGTATTCATATGCACGTTTTGGGGGATTGATTTCTTATGGAGCAGTACATTTTGTGTTACTTGTGGCTTGTTTTCGTACTGAGCGGGACTAGTCAGATAACAGTACCTGGGTATATTTCGCATGCATTGATAGTTATCGAAGGGATTTCCGAAAAGCGAGCTATAGTCTCAGTATTTACCTACGTGTCTGACATGACACGAAACATTTAAAACAGGGAACCCTTCTAAATTGTTTTCAAAACGGCGGAACGTACATATTAAACAAAGGTATATACGTATATGACTATTTTCTTATAGAGATGTTCGCCACTGTGCAGTGTTATGCACATTGCACATCGACTTTAAAGAATTGGGCATGCATTTCCTTCAGATATTTACATGTACATATTTGATATTTACATGTATAGTTCCGATTTATAGCATATCGGTTTTGTTTTGGATTTAGCATTCGTGTTTTCACCTTGACTCCGATGATTGCGGGATGCTTGACGGAGTTTTGATTTCGAGTTATCTGCTCATTACTCATACGCGCGTATTGCGCTATGATGCGTTTTATGTATTGATGATTTTGGAGCCCTTTTGACTTGGACATTTTATTGAAATGTTTTAGATTTGGGGGTTTTAAATTTAAATTCGGGGATGAAATTTCTTAAGGGGGGAAGACTGTAACACCTGAGTTTGTGTTTTGTGGTAATTGTGTGTTAAATGTTGGGTATTTGGTAAAAAGTTTACCAAAATGGCTTTTAAATATTTTATCTGGTTTTATGGATATTTTATCGGAATTTTATCTGGACTGCACACACTTTTGCATGTTAACTTGGGTTAAGTCTAGGGTTACCATGTTTAGCCAACCATGATGGTCTAACCCATAGGTTAAGTTAATGGGGTTAATTAAGGGTTTTTAGTTGTTAAGGGTGATTAGGATGGAGGTTGATTTGTGTAGGGAGAGAGAGAGAGACATAATGTCTTATGCAAGCAAGCATTTATTAAGAGATAGAGAGAGAGGTGGCTATAGGTTATGTCACCCTCCATTTCATTTCAAAACTTTTACACATCTTTCACCCTCTCATCTCACTCACATCTCTCCCTCTCACTCTCACACTTCACCACACCCACACCAACAACAACAACAGCCACAACAATTACAACAACAGCAACAAAAATAATAACAGCAGCAGCTGCAACAGAACCAGCAAAACAACATCAGCCTGAGCAGCATCAACAACACCAGCAGCTGTAGAAGCGGCTCAGCAGCAGCAAAAGACCATTTTCCTCCTTCCTCCTTCTTCTCTTCTCCTTCATCCTAGGACTCCTTGAGGTATAATCCCGCAACCTAACTACTTTCTTGCTCGATTATGGTCGTTAAAGCTGAAATTTAGCGTTTATATTGTGATCTAGTGCTAGTTTTGGGTGATTTGAGTGAGATTTGGCCAAGTGATGGTTTTGAATGTTACTATAGCCTTACTAGGTGCTGTTAAGACCAGTTAACCTTAGATCTACCCCAGATTCCAGCAAAAATACCAGATTGTTCGATTTAGTGTCGGTTAGCGTTTTGTCGACTTTTTAAGCCTTTCTGGAATCTGCTATCACTCGGGACTTCCTAAAATAATTTTGAGTTGGCAGTGAGTTGTGCAGGCAAACAGAAACCAACACCCAAAACCCTAGCCCCAACCTCCTTATTCTGGCCGCAGATTAATCCCTTCTGGCCATAATTTGCGGCCAGACCAGGATGAAACCCTCTCGTTTTTTGTGCATGGCCCTATTTCCTGTAAACTTGACCCTGGGTATGTGCATTTTTTCTGATTTCAATCAGGGTAGAATCTGGGTTGATTTTCTTGAGTTAGCGTGTGATTTACGACTTGTTTTAGCATAGTTTTTGGTATTTGATGATTCGTTTCTGTCGGGTGGCGTTTGGACGTCAACGACAAGTAGATATTGGCTGTGTTTGCACGCGAGACTATAGGTTTTTACCTATTGGCGTAGCGTGTACCGTTTTGGTTTCCGATGTGATTTCATGTGTTTTAGCGTTGTGATATCCTTGTAGGTACCCCACGTGACGTCGAGGCGTTGGAGATGCAAATGGCGACATCGGCACTGGCACACATAAAGCTAGGCGAGTAGATTTATATCTACGGGGAGAAGTCGGGTGGATGGTGTATAGCACCCCCGCAGTTCGTGGTGATGTATACGGATGGGTATACACACCAACAATTATTATATGTTGTTTGGGATTAATGATGATGTTTAGGATGGATATTGGTATATCATTGTGAAACCCTAGAGTAGTGGTTGCACCACACATACACACACTCACCCATACTTGCATACATTCATATTTCATACGTGCTTATGGGATTCTATATAGTTATATGTTCACATACGGATTTGAGGATGATACTTGGGATTGAGATGAGTCGATGATATTTGAGCTGAGATTATGATATCGGTGATATGGCAGGAATCGCACTTGATATACGTCCTGATGTTATAGTGGATCTTGGACGACGATACCATATGAATAGTTATATATAAAATGACCGACATGTGATTATGTTACAAGATATGATATGATATGATATGATATGACAAGATATTTATGATAGGCGGCATTGGGCGATGTATACTCCTTGTGATGATATGTGCTGATGATATCGATTTATACGAGACTGTCGATCAGTAGCCAGAGCATGATTATAGTAATGATATTAATATTGTACTAGACGTAGGTCAGTACCCAAATTGTGATCTTGATAAAGAGGATACTAGATGAATGACATGATGAATGTGATATCGACCCGTACCCAGATTTGGGGATGCCGTACGATGGAATTACGTACGAGCTATATATTGAGGTTTGATCCGCACTCTTGACTTGGGAATAACCGATTATAGAAATATGGTATCGGATGTGATATTATCGAGGCGGGATCACCGACTAATATATATATATATATATATATATATATATATATATATATATATATATGTATGTATCGACTCAGAGGTTAGGCGGTTTCCCTTACCTTCAGTTAGCCTATTAGCTCAGCCCTATAGTTGGTGTATCTGTATGACTCTTATGACATTAGATGCAGTTTAGCTATCATTGTGTTTGGTATTCAGCTCCCGCACATTATTATTGTTGCTCCGCATCGCATACTTATTGTGATTCATATTCTATTGTTGATATCATGCTGTTAGGACACCAGCACCATTACCGATGATGCGTATGTACCACGTACACTTACTTGCCGGCTCACACACATCTTCATCGGTAATTGCCATGTCACATACATCATACTTTTTGATTATGCGCATTGAGATATGTTGTTTCTATGATATTTCTGGATTTGGGAACCGTGGTATTTCAAAGAGATTATGTAATTGTTTTAAAAACCCGGTTACCCTTGATATGATATTTCAGTGCGTCCACCATGTGTTTTCTTGGTGCTGAGAGTGACATGTGAGACCCGAGTTCGAGGAGTGGAGGAACCGTTTCGGGTACATGGTGGGCCCGGTGCGGTACCCCGGGGCAAGAGGATCGCAGATGATGGCATTGAGGCTGGAAGGGGAGCACTACCGACCGGTGATTTTACCCGACGCGTCGGATATCCGGAGGATACCGTCGTGGTCTTGAGATTGATGGTAGGGGCCGTTCTGGATTGATGGCTCCCTAGATAGTTAGATTTATCTGAAACTTTGAGATATTGAGGTACAGAGACATTGAGATATTGAGATTGAGGCTATGTTTTGTGCCGATGCTGGGCACAGGTTTCATGATGTTTTTCCATGTTTTTGACTATATCCTCATATTTACATGCATGATGCTTATTGTCATTGGGTGACACGTGGACGGGATCCACATATATATACAGACATTGATCACATACAGACCTTGATTACATTGATCATACTTCATATGTATATATAACAGGGGATGAGGACGTTGTTATATATGCCCTTACACCAATATTAGTGGAATGGGACACTAATATATGTGTAATGATATCAATTTAAATACTTCATCATACTTTTCATGCATTCATACCTCATCCATATGATATATTGCTACCTGAGGCACTGACACGGGCATATGGGATTACACTTGGGTTGGATATTTACCCTAGCCCTGGTTATAGGCTGCTGATTATGTATTTGAGGATTATATATTATGATCGTATGACTTAGGATTGCGTCATACATACGATTTCTGTGCGTAGATGTTTTTCTACTCACGAGTTGGCAACTCACCCCCGTTGTGCCCCAGTTTCTTGCAGGTTTTGCCGTACAGGTTTCATTACGGCTTTGCTGGCACTGCTTCTTTCGGGTGACTTGCTAATAGGTAGGTTTATTTGTATCGTACCTATCATTATATTTTGTATATTATATTTTAGTTGTATCTAGATGTTCCATCAACCAGACATGTATTTATTTTTGAGATAAAGACCAGTGATGTCATTCTTTCGACCTTAGAGTCGCGCGTTATATTTCTCTGGCTTTCATGTTGTTTGAGTTTCCTTTTCTGTTGTGATCCTCGCCATTAGGCGTTGTATATTCTTGCTTGCGTGGTTGTGACCGTCGGTTGACGAAGAGCTAGCACCCGCTTGGGGATGCGTTTTTCCATTATATATATGCTTATTCAGGCTTTGTACCCGTTTGGGGTCAGTTTTTACAAAGGAAACTTTGCCGAAATTTTTAGAAAAAGGTTTGTGATTTTAAAATGTATATTTCGGCACATGTTGCAAACTATTGGATTTAAAAATGGTTTTCCTACACTCTACTACTTTTCTTGGTTTGGATTTCTGGGTTCGGCTTACTTAGAGTATGCACGCCTCGAGACGTTCGTAGTCTAAGTGCCGGTCATGTTCCGTACTTTCGGGTCGCGACAGTGGACTAAGTCAACCTTGATGAAGCTTCTTCAAAACTTATCCATGACTTAATCCATCATTAAGAATTAACCAAAATAATTAACCTAATCCCAACCCTAATCATGGTTTAACTCATAAACCCTAGTTGCATTTGTAACCTTAACATGTTACAATATTATATATCACATATATAATATATAATGTAACAAAAGAAAATAATACAATTAACATGTATCACATATATATCAATGTATCATCAAGTGAGAAAAAGAATTATTTAAGTGAGCTTATATTAGTTAATGTAATATAATATATCACATATATAATTATACATTAAATTATTAAATCAACACTTGATTTAATAACCCGACTATATTTCATATAACCGACTAATATAATATGCATCTTTTTATCGAATCAACACTTGATCCGATAACCCGGCTATATCACATATACTCGGCCGATATCACATATCGCGAGAATCGAATACGGTATCACATACACGTATTATTCTCGGCGCCACACATATCACATATGTGCTCCTACTCGGTTTTGCCTGAGCCAGAAAATCTCTATATAGGACTCTAAAGAATCGTCAATACGCCAGCAGTAGGTGATGATCATATCAAACACCCACAAGCTGCAAGCGGTTAGCTAAATTTAACAGCCACACAGGTATTGATCGATCAGAATATCAACAAGCAAGCCCGTACACACTCCTGTGAATCTAATCAGTAACACTCCCGTACAGTCCGGTCTCTTCGTCTGATATGTCGCATATCTAGTCTAGGGGTGGTAAACGTCAGACCCCAGTAACCGATAAGTCGTGTCGATGTGAGGCTCATAACGGGTTAAGAAACTACTGATAACACTTACTAGTAGATCTCCATATCAGCCCTGGCCAGGGACTTCTAGTTATAGCCAATCGAACACAGCACAACATCAACTCCCAATACCGAGAGAGAAGAAACCCCTCCTATCGCTCATTGCATCCATGTGATTCGGGACTGTACCCAAAAGCCACCGTTTTGCACGTCCACTTGAACGTGGTAAGGTGAAAATCAAAGCACAGTGGGAATCACACAAGACTGTATGACGATCTCGGGTCTACAGACTAACCTGTACCAGTGTCACCAGAGAACTGCTATCTGACGATAGGTATAATACCATCTAGGAGTTCTCGGCGAGTCCGTTCAGTGTACCCAGTCTCCACTAAGCACCCTTATACCATCTTTAATGTCAAACACCAATGGATGTGGGATCATCCATCGCCCATCATATGGGTCAAGATGCGTATACGCTAGTCTACTCTGGAGTATCGATGCCCTGTCTCGATACACCATTGACTAGGAACAATTATAGGATGTACTCGTGGACTACCCTGGCCCCACAAGTATGATCTTCATCATAGTCCTAATAGTCAAGTACATATCCTAAGGGCTTTATTAACATGTGAGAGCAAGATAGTAACACAATGCAAGTCAACATGTTAAGACAAAGTGAAACCAGATAGTATACTTGTAAGACTACGGTAGAGCCACGGCCTTCTTTCCGAGTCCAAAATGCGGAAACAAAACTTTTTCAAAACTTTAAACCGGAGCTATTATATGCTTAAACCCAGATCGTAACCACTAATCTACAACTAGCTATCTATAGAGTGGGTTGGAAGGCTATACCGATCGATCCGTGTCCTTCGGTCTTTGGCCGCCATCCCAAGCTCCTCGCGGCATCTCCGGTCTCGATCACCTCGTCGGAAAGGGCACCACATCGTCGATTCTTTTTATGGGCTCCCGCTTCATTCGAAGCAACTCGGGCACGAAGTGTGCTAACCGACGTGTCCAAGGTGATGCAGAGAATGTTTGTGATCACTTTGTCTCTTGCATCCATGGCTTGGATGGAAGTTAAAGATTATGCCATTAATGGAGACTTTGAGCTAGAGGAGGAAAAAGAAGAAGAGAAGACTTTCTCTTCTTTTTTTTTCTTTTCTTGTGATGGTATGAGAGAGTGAGAGAGTGAGAAAAATACAAGACCAAACATATCATCATGGCAGCCCCTCTCTCTCTCTCTTCTCATCATGTCAACACCAATCAAACATCAAATGTGACATATTTGCTAAAAAAGAGACCATGAGTTATGACACATGTCTATGTCATATTTAATGCATTCCATGATAAATTCTAGCTCATTATTTCCATGAGCAAACATTAATCCAAATGTTTGCCACAACAAAAATATACGGCAACATCTAAAGTAAACTCGTGACGGATCACAAGGGTACCCCTCACCTGTATATACATACCTGCATCCGCATTCCGACTGAATGCGAATACGACGAGACTAAAATAATCCAACAAATCTAATACTAGGATCCGGCTAAAACCAAAGCCCACTAGTATGATCCGTCCGATCATGATCCGTGCAATACCGCACGTATATGATCGAACCCTGCCATATATCATACGGGCTCTACAACGTTTCGCCCGAAACTTGAGAAACTGTCTGTGGGGGACTCTAAAGACTCGTCAATACTTTGGCTGCGGATTTAACCACTAGCATGTCAGAGGTATTAGCCGTACGTAACGGGCTACCAAGTATTGTCCAAAAGGGAGGTCGATCAGCGAACTCATCCTGATACCCTGCTGAGCCTGTCATTGACAATATCCGTACAGTCTGGTCCGTTCGTCTATGAGTATCGTATGGCTGGCCTAGGGGGTGGTAAAAGTCAGACCCCCAAAAGCGGTACAAGTCGTGTCGGAGTGTAGCCCAGAACACCGTGAGATACTACTGGAATACCTACCAGTAAATTCCTGCCTCGACCGAGGGCTTTATGTAATGGCTCTCCTAGACACAGCGCGACCTCACCCCCAATACCGGGAGAGACGAAACCCCTGCCGATCCGCTCACTGCCTCCATGTGGCTCGGGACTGTACCCAACTAAAACCTGTTTGCACGACTCCTTTGAGCCGTGGTAGGGTAAGAATCAAAGTACAGTGGGAACTCATACGAGACAAATGACGATCTCTGGTGGTTGAACTAACCTGTACATATGTCACCAGGGAACTGCTATCTGACGTCTGGTATAATCCCTACTAGCAGGTTCCCGGCGAGTCCTGTCCGGTGTACTCATAACCCAATGAGCACCTGTATACATCTTAGGTGAACCAACTGACACCAGTGGCTTGTGAGACCGGCCACCGCCCCTCGTCGGGATCTCGACTGTATACACTAGTCTACTCCGGAGTATCGATGCCCTGTCTCGAAACTCCCACGACTAGGGACCACTTTTAAGGATGTGCTTGTGGACTACCCAACTCTCACGTATATGATCGCCATCATACTGTTGGTAGTCAAGCAGGATCCTAAGGGCTCTATCAACATGTAATAGTGAGCATGTCACCTAAAGCTGTACACGACTGATAAAGAAAAACCATGGTAGCATACTATTCTCTATCAACGTGTAATAGTGAACTACAATGTCACCTAAAGCATGTACACGATGATAAATACAAACCAGATAGTATACAAACCTCTCGAGTAAGACTGTCCTACCAGTATAGGTCCTCCCTCAATCATTGCAATCACGTGCTTGTGATCCAATAATTGACTCTGAAGGCACTATATCCAGCAATCTCCCACTTGCACTCAAGGCTAATTATTGAGATGTCGCATACTCACCGTCCGTGTGATACCGAACACCCAACTCCTCTACTAATCAGTCTCACAAAACCCGTATGCGAAACTATTGTGTTCGAGAAATAGCCTCAGCTAGTGAATCCGCCCTGATGTTTCTTTCTATGTCTCTCTTAATCTCAAGTTTGCGGAGAAACCGATCTACCGAAATGAGCAATACCTGTCTTAGAATATGTCTGGATATCTGATGGGGCCAAGATCATAAATGAACTCCAAATCCAAACTTCTTAGACTGTATCGTCAACTGAACTTAATCAGTATCCTGTGTAATGCCTCCCTCAGTGTCCGTTTGGATCACCTGTCCAAAACACTGCCCCTCGTCAGAGGGAAAACTATAACTCTGACAGCCACTTTGTCATCCAGGTCACCTTAGAAGCCTGGAATGATAACTGTTTCCCGAAGGAGGCTGCTGTTATCATATCCCTAGAACATCCACTTATGTTCTAAAACTGCTTCTGAATGTTTCTCCAGGATTGGATCAATATCATCTTATTGCGTCTACTGCAAAAACAACGTCTGGTGTGGTACATGACATCTCATGATTGACTCAATTGCCTAAGCAAGTGATCTGCCAATCATGCACATCCCTCTCCCCTTTAGTCTGTAAGACACCATTAGAGAGGGTGACTCCATCACCTGCAGGTACACTACCGTGCCAGAAGTCGTCCATTCTAAATACCTTTAGAATGCTGTCTTAGTACCCTGATTGGGAAACTACCCAAATCTAGATCTAAAACCATAGATCCAGTAACCAGAATGTCTGATATGAAATCCATGTCCTTTGTGGAGAAACCACTGTGTGACAACCAAAGTATAACCGATCGTAGTATAGGAATTTCACTTCCTACTCTGTGTATGTCACCCAAATACCAGGACATCACACCCTACTACCTTCTTAACAGATCTATCCCCTATTCTGATGAAGTCAAACCTATGACTGTCACATCAGAAATAGATGATCTATCTCCGCTATTTCTGCTTTAGTTTATAAATAGACATAAGCCACTTGTCTACTATGCTTCCGCTGCTCTCACTGACTGCGACAACCCTCTAGCAGAATCATATACACGTGCACTTCTAAAGCTTGTTTAGAACGACGCTATACTCATCCTCCTGCCGGGTCTCATAGCTTGGAACAACAGCAATGGCAAATCTGGGTAAACAAGAACCTCCCTGTCACCGTCCTTGAGGCTATCGGAGTACCTCTCGGGTGCCTGAGGTTACCCACCATATCTGCGGAGTGGACAATGGAATGTCAAACCAGATTGAATCTTTAGGTTCTTATCAAATTTTCAGTAATCGTTTGTGGTTCTGGAATCACTTCCAGTTCTACCATACTCCCACTACTGTTTTCTGAAAAAAAAAATTCCATTTTTATTAAAACAGTGGCGAGTCTAGAATAATATCACTATTGATCTTCCAGATGGTAGAAAGTCAACCCTCGTCATAGCCCGGGTCAACCCACAAACTGCCATTACAGAAAACGTGCCTTGAGTTATCCAGAGTCTGGTTTTAAGCATAAGCCGGACAACTCCCCGTACCTTAACATCGTTAAGATATGAACCGTTCTATATCCAATATAGAAACAGAGGCACTGATTTAATTGGAACCAGATTCAAATCATGCAGCTGTCTCCAGTGCATGTCAACTAAATGGAGAGACGCCGATCAGCATTACTCAACTTAGGAGTGCTTCCAATTATGAGTAACCTGAAAGAGAAGCATGTTCTCTTAAACATTACTATCAACTGAATACCATACACAAGTATCTACATCTTCCATCACCTTGAAGAATCCTGATACTTGCAACACCTGGTTCTCTACTTTATTCTTATACCTATAACTTCTTAAAACTTGGACCTTGTGTTTCTACGAAACACTTGTCTAAGAACTAAAGAATGTTCCCCTCCGAAAGACGGCGCGACGGGGACGTCTTGCCTGAAATTCGGGGCTGATGCTAATTTGTGCTATCCGTCCACCTCTCCGAAAATGCTAAGTTGATTTATGGCACCATGTATCGAAGGTTTAAACGGATGCGTCGTTGTAGCAGACTTCATCAGATTCCCCCTCGCTTGAGGGGTTTTTGATTGTGGGGACGCTCTTCCCTGCAGGCGCAAGCCCCTGCAGTTAATTACGCTACCGCATTGCGGTAACAACTTTCTCCTTCTCCAGAGGATCACTTCGTGTCGTGGGTGTTTGTTTTGTGTTTGGTTGCCCGTGGATTGTATATGGAGACTAAGTTATGTTGTCGCCCGTAGGGTGTGGACAAGTCCAAATCCGTATCTTTCTTAGATTTGGGTTTGGGGGTTGGATTTAAGGATACGTTAGCCTCATTTGAGACTAAGATCAACTTAAACGTTTGTTAAGGATACGTTAGTCTAATTTTAGACTAAGATCAACTTAACGGGATCGTTTAGATCCAACAAGAGAGCAATTGGGGGGGCTATGTTGTTCAGTTTAATGACATTACGGTCGATAGGTAGTTTAAGGACATTGCGGTCCAATGTTAGTTTTCAGACGTTGCGGTCAAGGTTAAGGACATCATAGTCTGTGGATTTAAGGACTCCACAGTCCGGCGTTAGTTTTAAGACATCACGGTCAAGGTTAAGGACGTCATAGTCCGTTGTTAGTTTTAAGACATCCCGGTCAAGGTTAAGGACATCATAGTCCATGAGTTTAAGGACCCCACAGTCCGTTGTTAGTTTTAAGACATCCCGGTCAAGGTTAAGGACATCGTAGTCCATGAGTTTAAGGACCCCACAGTCCGTTGTTAGTTTTAAGACATCCCAGTCAAGGTTAAGGACATCATAGTCCATGAGTTTAAGGACCCCACAGTCCGTTGTTAGTTTTAAGACATCCCGGTCAAGGTTAAGGACATCATAGTCCATGAGTTTAAGGACCCTACAGTCCGTTGTTAGTTTTAAGACATCCCGGTCAAGGTTAAAGACATCATAGTCCATGAGTTTAAGGACCCCACAGTCCGTTGTTAGTTTTAAGACATCCCGGTCAAGGTTAAGGACATCATAGTCTATGAATTTAAGGACCCCACAGTCCGTTGTTAGTTTTAAGACATCCCGGTCAAGGTTAAGGACATCATAGTCCATGAGTTTAAGGACCCCACAGTCCGTTGTTAGTTTTAAGACATCCCGGTCAAGGTTAAGGACATCATAGTCCATGAGTTTAAGGACCCCACAGTCCGTTGTTAGTTTCAAGACATCCCGGTCAAGGTTAAGGACATCATAGTCCGTTGTTAGTTTTAAGACATCCCGGTCAAGGTTAAGGACATCATAGTCCATGGGTTTAAGGACCCCACAGTCCGTTCTTAGTTTTAAGACATCCTGGTGAAGGTTAAGGACATCATAGTCTATGGGTTTAAGGACCCCACAGTCTATTGTTAGTTTTAAGACATCCCGGTCAAGGTTAAGGACATCATAGTCCATGGGTTTAAGGACCCCACAGTCCGTTGTTAGTTTTAAGACATCCCGGTCAAGGTTAAGGACATCATAGTCCATGGAGTTAAGGACTCCACAGTCCGTTGTTAGTTTTAAGACATCCCGGTCAAGGTTAAGGACATCATAGTCCATAAGTTTAAGGACCCCACAGTCCGTGAAATGTATGGTCGTTAGGACCCGTCACCTCTTTGAAGACGTTGAGGAATTACAACGACAAGTATCAAAGGAATGACGAGATGTACCCTTGAACCAAGGTAGATTAAATGATCTGTAGCCCAATTTGGAACCAAGACCAATTAATTACATTATGAGCCCATTGGCTCAGTTATATTTGAATTGAAGACTTATGGCCTTCCTGGGCTAAGTCCAATTAAGTCTGGCCTGTTTGACATTTGTCTGATTCCAGTCCACAAAAGTTTTGAGGGGCTTGATAACATTCCTGTTATAGCTCTGGATGTTATTCAATTTTGAGGTTCAGTTGGAGGGGAGGCATTGCCTCTGAAAGATTAGCCAATTTGGCTAAAAGTAGTGCTAAACACTAGATAACAAAAGTGTTAAACACTACAGACAGAATTCTCAAATTAGTGTTAAACACTAAAAGAACAATCAGTGTTAAACACTGGAAACATAGTTTTCGATTTGGTGTCGAACACCAGAAAATAATCAGTGTTAAACACTGCAAATAGGGTTTTCAAATCAGTGTTAAACACTAAGAAAATCAGTGTTAAACACTGGGAACAAAGATCTTGAATTAGTGTCAAACACTAAAGAAAGAGGGGTCACGTGTGGACACGTGAGAGCGCCCAAGGGTGAGATCAGATTCTCCTTATTCTGTTCTGCAAAAAAGTGTCGAATACTTTCTATGTTTGATTTTGGAGCATCACGTGTTGACACGTGACGGGGATTTATGCGCCGGTTTGCCCAGGGGTCACGTGGTAACACGTGAGAGCGCCCAGAGCTGATATTTCTTTTGCTTTTTCTTTCTGTGCTTCAGGGGTCATGTGGGGCACGTGAGGCATTGCCACTGAGTTCTTTTTGTGGTTCTTTACAGGGGTCACGTGGGGACACGTGACCCTGATTCTTTGCATGTTTTAAAGATCTGTTCATCTTTTAAGAATTAAATTCTTCATAGGGTTAAACCCTAGCAATAACTTTAGAGGAATTAAATTCCTACTTTCTTTTTTGAAGAATTATATTCTCAGATAGGGTTAAATCCTGATTTACATTCTGTAGGAATTAAATTCCCATATATGTGAAGAATTAAGTTCTGGCATAGGGTGAAACCCTAATTTCCTTTTAACGGAATTAAATTCCTGTGAGTTTGAGAAAATTAAGTTCTCAATTAAGGTTAAACCCTAGTTCTGTCCATTTTGAAGGAATTAAATTCTTATAATTTTGGAGAATTGAATTCTCATATAGGGTTAAACCCTAATTTTTTCTTGGAGGAATTAAATTCCTATAACTTTGTGAGAATTAAATTCTCAAAACTCAATTCATCCTCTATGTTTTAGATCTGCATGGCAGGATCTCAACCCAATGAGAATTAAATTCTCAATCTATGGGGGAGATGTGCACTTTGCAGATCTTCAACCAGAGAAAGAACTAAGTTCTTTTCTTTATAGAAGAGTTAAACTCTTTGTTTTGAGAATTAAATTCTCTTTTTGAAACCTTTACCCCCTTTCTTTTCTTACCTAAGGCTTTTCTTTTTAGAGAATCAAATTCTTTCTTTTCTCTCTGAATTTTCAAGATTTCAAGACTCTATCTCTCTGTGTGTCTCATCTCTTCTCTTTTTTTAAACTCTCTCCTTTGGCTCCTATTTATAGTAGAAGGAAAAGAATCAATCTGCTTAGTAAATCTCTCATTGAGAGATTTGATTTATTTACTGAGAGATTAGATTTAATTTCATCATTGATCTGGGCCTTTAGATTATTAGGTGAATTTTATTCACCATTGGATTTTAAATCCAAAGATATTTCTTTATTATTTCGGTGAGATTTAGGGGAAATCTTTCCATGTCCAAGATTTTTCCATAAATTGGTGATATTTAATCACCATCGGATTCTTAATCCAACGGTTTTACATAATTCTTCTCCATTTTGGAAAGATTTAAATAATCCTATTCAGAATTTAATTCTGTTGAACAACAGGGCTTTTAAAGCCAGTCACGTGCGGCCATGTGACCCTGGTCACGTGTAAGCACGTGACCCCCGGTCACGTGTAAGCACGCGACCTCGGTCACTTGTAAGCACGCGACCCCGGTCACTTGTAAGCGCGTGACCCCTGGTCACGTGTAAGCACGTGACCCCCTGAACTTTTTCTCCTCTTCTTTGCTCTGTTCATTGCCGCTGCTTAACCATCACGTGCCAACACGTGACCACTGGTCATGTGTAAGCACGTGACCCCCTGTCACGTGTACGCACGTGACCCCCTGAAATTTTTTTCCTCTTATTTGCTCTGGTCTTTGCCGCTTGCTTAACCATCACGTGCCAACACGTGACCACTGATCACGTGTGGGTACGTGATGCCTCTTCTGAAGCTTTTCCTGATTTTTTAATCAGGGAACAAAGAAGTCACAAGTAAACAGAATATAGTATGAGTACCAACCCCTCTGTCCTAATGGACACTGGACAATATACAATACTCTGTATAAGTCCGCTGAGTCTAATAACCCGTTCCCCGTATGTCGTAGGTTGAAAACTGTACTTATGGTTAAGAAGAATTACACCGTTGTTTAATGCTCCTTATCTAACCATCAACTGATATAGGTAAATGTCATCGATATAATTTCAAAAAGTTATATCTCACTTTATAAAAAATAAACGTACAGATATATCAATTTGAAATTGGTGCATTATAACGGATATTCAAAACCAAATATTTATCGTCCGGCAAACAACCCAGGTGATTTCCTCAAATATCACCAATTACAACGAATCCCGATATAATGAGGATGATCACCCAATTCCTAATAACTTACTCCCACTCATCATCTGTAAAACCATACAGATGTGAGAATCATACCTGGTAAATACATACCCTGGAGCAAGTGTCTAATTGGGAAATCAGTTTTCTATTAACAATACACAGTGAAACTGAAACATGGATATGTTTCGAAGGGGTATCCGGGTATTCCTAGTAATGCCTCTTACATTATCCAGAATCACAACTGTAATCGTATATTTCTTTGCCATCTCTCCAAATCCCTATATATGTCTTTAGTCATTATCTTATGTACACCTTTTTAGGCTAAATGGTTTTCTTCCTTCCCTACCGTTCGACACCAGCCTATGGTTTGGAAGAAGACTATCCAATAAGCATAATGGGTATACTGTCCTAATCCTAGGAGCACTCGGAACCCGGGAGAAGGTAAAGATAAAAGACAACTGAATAAAACCTTATTCCTATTTCTCCTGAACCAGAATCCATCCCCGAACTGGAACAAGTCCCTTCGAGTTCGTATATAACCATACGATGGAGTATCCAAATAACTGTGGATCTTCGTAGTGATACGAAGTGTTCTGGAGAAATACAAAGGTGATGTAGGAGTGGCGATGAAATACTTGGTTTGGTCGTGAATAGAAGTCGCAGTTTACCTTGCCCTCTTACTAATCCTTTTATTTGTCTTAACTTATTACCTTTTGTACACCATCGTTAGGCTAATTGGTTTTCTTCATTCCCCACCGTTCAGCACCTACCTATGGTTTGGAAGAAAACTATCCAATTAGCATAATAGGAGTACCGTCCTAATCCAAGGAGCACTCGCAACCTGAGAGAAGGTAAATGGAAAAGACAACTGAATAGTCCTATTCATTTTCTCCAGAACCGGAAACCATCCTCGAATCTGGAACAAGTTCCTTCGAGTTCGTATATAACCATACGACGGTTTTATCCAATGGAAGTGGATGTTCGTAATAATACGGGGTGTCCTGGAGAAAAGCGTAAGAGTAGGTGTGGCAATGAGGTATGCAACTCTGACAATCCAAAAGCCAGTGTTTTAAGAAGGTTCGGTTAACTTGGTCACTGAGTCATAGTCTAGGGTCGGGCCATGGTCGCTGCTAAAGAGAGAGAGAGAAAAGAAAAACTCAGCGTGCACTCTAACCTAGATCAGAATGGTTATCACTTTATCCAATCAGGAAACCTCCCACTGTAACCTCAAATTCTCCTCCAAACCTGAAAGAAGAATTAGTCGGGATCACCCGAGGAGTAAACCAACTCATCGGTGGGAATCGCGATCCAACTATCATCGCATGATAACGTGATGAAATCCACTCACGTTATCACATGCCAGAAGGTATGCACATATCTGGCAAGTTTCAGTTTCTTTAGAAACTCCCGATGTGATTTTTACCCCTAGGACCCAAGGGATCTTGACACAGTCAACAAATCAAAGAGTCCTAGTCATGTTCAACCCGTCATTATCCTGGATTGCCTTAAACCCACCCGTACGAGCCGTTGACACAGTCAATAAGGCCGCACGACTGTCCTAACCAATCCCATTAATATGCCACAAACGAACACTACTTAGCTACCGTACACTACGCCTTGACACAGTCAACAAACGCAGCACGAATACTAAGTAATACTTATAAGAAATGACGGAGGGCTACGTCTAGTTTTTGGCGAAAAACTTTTAACGTAATGAACTTGATATCGTTGAAGGAACTGCATAGCTTTTTATAAAAATATAGTGACGAAAACCTTTGCTAAAGAGGTCACTCCGGGTGAAGGGAACTCGGCTCTTTCCCCGTAGAATAAGGTGCAGGATATTCCAACTGAATACCACGATGCAAAGCAAATAGTAATCGGCTATAGTGAAGTTATTACCCTGGCGCAAACTTCTGTCCAAGGGGTCACTCCCGGTGAAAGGATCTCGGCCCTTGCCTCGTCGACTGAGGTGCTGGATATTCATAACCGAATATCACTGTGCAAAACAAAAGAGAACGTCCTTGCAATAACAGCTTTTTGAAAATTGTTCCACCAACATCAGAATAGGTTTTTTTAGCTTGCGTTGATCCGAATCAATGCAGTCCCATCAATTAATCACACCACAAAAGAACGAAAATATGATGTACGTATATGCCATCCGCATTCGCCACTGGGTCCCGTCATCACCCGTTAGGTTACCTAACTAACGACAGAGCGGGAATTGGACTAGCGCGGGTGTAAAACATATACAACATCTACTAGTATATATACCAATATATAATATTCGCTCAAGGCGTGATAAAATGCAACATCACAGAAATGTAATAAGCATCACAGAACAATCCAGATAATTTGGGATCCCCGGGTTTCATAGAGCCGCTACTGAAACCCGACGTTCCCCTGGTGGTGTGGATAGCCTGTGCAATGAAATGCTAGACCCCTACGGGCGCGGGAAGTTACCCGCCAACACCTGAAGCGAGGCAGCCCCCTTCAACAACGTGAATGGACCACCCAGCACTTCACGAAATCCGGTAACTTGAGCACCCCTCCTTGGGTCAACCTGTACCCCCTACGAGTGCAGCGAATAGCCCGTCAATTCTAGAGTAAAGCCCCCTGCGTCTCAATGCCATGAGATGCGGGCCCGTTGCCCTCTAGAACCCGGCTACCCGTGCACCCCACCTTGGGGTAATCCTAGTACAGAAAGTTAAATATACAACGGGTACATCGACCTCAGCCCGGTCGTGCCCCAAAAGAATAATATACAAACAGGCAGTGACGGCAGTCCACATGTCGGAGGCTCGCCCCGCAATATGAAATGTACATATACAACCAAACTGTACTAACATTGCAACCAGGCTATCCACCACGATAAATCCGCAACATCACAGCACAACACAGAATATCAACATGAATGTCACGTTCGCAAATCCGTCTAAAAGAACTATAGCAAGTAGACAGGATTTACCGATCAAATGACATTCACGGTCGCAGATATAATGTAAATACTGTGAACTAACATGTTTAAAATTTTCGATCGACTAAATTTCCCGAAGTGGGCCCCAAGCACAACTGTAGCACTCAAAATTAAATCTGGGCCCAAACAGAATATACCAAAAACCCCATTTCCAACATTAAGATTACTGTAGAAACTTTGGAGCAAGGAGGCCACTAAGTGGCGGCGGAACCGCGGCCAAAACAAGGGTATGGCCGTGGTTCCACGGCTACACTGTAGCAACTTGCTACCAAATTTTCCCAGATGTCTTAAAAAAACCTGCACGAATTTCTGCAATACACCAAATAATTTTTTGAGCACAGAACAGAATCAACAGAAACTGATGCTTTGAAATTGTGGTTTTTGGAAATTCGTTCGATCGATATTTTAAATACGTTGGAACAAGCTAGAAAAGGTTAACGGCGTGGCTCTGATACTATGTAAGACTACGGTAGCGCCCCGACCTTCTTTCCGAGGCCAAAATGCGGAAACAAAACTTTTTCATAACTTTAAACCGACGCTATTGTATGCTTAAAACCCGGATCGTAACCATTAACTTACAACTAGCTATCTAGAGAGTGGGTTGGAAGGCTATACCGATCGATCCGTGTCCTTCGGTCTTTGGCCACCATCCCAAGCTCCTCGCGGCATCTCCGGTCTCGATCTCCTCGTCGGAAAGGGCACCACATCGTCGATTCCTTTTACGGGCTCCCGCTTCATCCGAAGCAACTCGGGCACGAAGTGTGCTAGCCGACGTGTCCAAGGTGATGTAGAGAATGTTTATGATCACTTTGTCTCTTGCATCCATGGCTTGGATGGAAGTTAAAGATGATGCTATTAATGGAGACTTTGAGCTAGAGGAGGAAAAAGAAGAAGAGAAGACATTCTCTTCTTTTTTTTTCTTTTCTTATGATGGTATGAGAGAGTGAGAGAGTGAGAAAAATACAAGACCAAACATATCATCATGGCAGCCCCTCTCTCTCTCTCTTCTCATCATGTCAACACCAATCAAACATCAAATGTGACATATTTGCTAAAAAAGAGATCATGAGTCATGACATATGTCTATGTCACATTTAATGCATTCCATGATAAATTCTAGCTCATTATTTCCATGAGCAAACATTAATCCAAATGTTTGCCACAACAAAAATATACGGCAACATCTAAAGTAAACTCGTGACGGATCACAAGGATACCCCTCACCTGTATATACATATCTGCATCCGCATTCCGACTGAATGCGAATACGACGAGACTAAAGTAATCCAACAAATCTAATACTAGGATCTGGCTAAAACAAAAGCCCACTAGTATGATCCGTCCGATCATAATCTGTGCAATACCGCACGTATATGATCGAACCCTGCTATATATCATACGGCCTCTACAACGTTTCGCCCGAAAATTGAGAAACTGTCTGTGGGGGACTCTAAAGACTCGTCAATACTTTGGCTGTGGATTTAACCACTAGCATATCAGAGGTATTAGTCGTACGTAACGGGCTACCAAGTATTGGCCAAAAGAGAGGTCGATGAGCGAACTCATCCTGACACCCTACTGAGCCTGTCATTGACAATATCCGTACAGTCCGGTCCGTTCGTCTATGAGCATCGCATGGCGAGCCTAGGGGGTGGTAAAAGTCAGACCCCCAAAAGCGGTACAAGTAGTGTCGAAGTGTAGCCCAGAACACCTTGAGATACTACTTGAATACCTACCAGTAAATCTCCTGCCTCGGCCGAGGGCTTTGTGTAATGGCTCTCCTAGACGCAGCGCGACCTCACCCCCAATACCAGGAGAGACGAAACCCCTGCCAATCTGCTCACCGCCTCCATGTGGCTCGGGACTGTACCCAACTAAAACCTGTTTGCACGACTCCTTTAAGCCGTGGTAGGGTAATAATCAAAGTACAGTGGGAACTCACACGAGACAAATGACGATCTCAGGTCGATGAACTAACCTGTACACATGTCACCAGGGAACTGCTATCTGACGTCTGGTATAATCCCAACTAGTAGGTTCCCGGCGAGTCCTGTCCGGTGTACTCATAACCCAATGAGCACCTGTATACATCTTAGGTGAACCAACTGACATCATTAGCTTGTGAGACCGGCTGCCGCGCCTCGTCGGGGTCTCGACTGTATACACTAGTCTACTCCGGAGTATCGATGCCCTGTCTCGAAACTCCCACGACTAGGGACCATTTTTAAGGATGTGCTTATGGACTACCCAACTCTCACGTATATGATCGCCATCATACTGTTGGTAGTCAAGCAGGATCCTAAGGGCTCTATCAACATGTAATAGTGAACATGTCACCTAAAGCTGTACACAACTGATAAAGACAAACCATGGTAGCATACTATTCTCTATCAACGTGTAATAGTGAACTACAATGTCACCTAAAGCATGTACACGATGATAAAGACAAACCAGATAGTATACAAACCTCTCGAGTAAGACTGTCCTACCGGTATAGGTCCCCCCTCAATCATTGCTATCACTTGCCTATGATCCAATAATTGACTCTGAGGGCACTATATCCAACAATACTATCATATCGAACAAGAAAGTACTCTCTATATATATCCAAGCATCCACTATAATATACATCATATATACAACAATGGCCTCTAGGGCATATATATAACTAACAATCTCCTACTTGCACTAAGGCCAGATGTTGTAGTATCTCATACCGAACATCCCGAAGAGTCTTTCAAATTGTATCTGGGGTATGGCCTTCGTGAGTGGATCCGCAGTGTTGTCCTTCATGTCAACTCTCCTGACCTCGATCTCGCGGCGATCAACTATCTCCCGGATCAGGTGATACCGCCTCAGAATTTGCCTGGATCTCTGATGGGACCTGGGTTCCTTGGCCAAAGCCACAGCTCCATTGTTATCACAATACAAAGGTATTGGATGCTCTATGGACGGAACCACTCCAAGTTCAGTGATGAACTTCTTCATCCAGACAGCCTCTTTGGAAGCATCGTTGGCAGCGATGTATTCAGCCTCCATCGACGAGTCTGCCACGGTTTCCTGTTTGGAACTCTTCCAACAAACCGCCCCTTCATTGAGGGTAAAGACAAATCCCGATTGCGACTTAGAGTCGTCCTTATCACTTTGGAAGCTCGAATTAGTAAAGGACTCCACATAGAGTTCTCCGTTACCATACACCAAGAATATCTCCTTAGTCCATCTCAAGTACTTGAGAATGTTCTTCACAGCTGTCAAGTGACTCTCTTCTGGATCTGCTTGATACCTATTCACTACACTTAGTGAGTATGCTATATCGGATCTGGTACATAGCATCGCGGACATGATAGAGCCTACTGCCGAAGCATAGAGTATCTCTTGCATGCAAGTTCTCTCCAAATCAGTCTTAGGAGACATCGCTTTAGAGAGAACGAGTCTAGAGATCGTAGGTTGGTTCCCACGCTTGGATTCTTCCATACTAAACCTCTTTAGTATGGTGTCAATGTACCTAGATTGGGACAATCCCAGTATCCGTTTAGATCTATCTCTATAGATCCTAATTCCCAAAATGCAGGAGGCATCACCTAGATCTTTCATTGAGAATCTATGTGATAAGAAGAGCTTGACCGAGTGCAGCATAGGAACATCATTTCCTATCAAGAGTATATCATCCACGTACAATACGAGGAAGGCAACCTTACTCCCTGCCATCTTCTTGTAAATACAAGGTTCATCTACGTTCTTGATGAAGTCAAACTCTTTGACTACAACATCAAAACAGATGTTCCAACTCCGCAATGCCTGCTTTAACCCGTAGATGGATTTAAGCAGCTTGCACACCTTTCCGCTGCTCCCACTGTCTACGAAGCCCTCTGGCTGAGTCATGTACACGCACTCCTCTAAATCACCATTTAGAAAGGCGGTCTTAACATCCATTTGCTAGATTTCGTAGTCATGGTATGCAGCAATGGCAAGTAAGATACGGATGGACTTAAGCATAGCCACTGGAGAAAAGGTTTCATCATAATCCACACCTGGTCGTTGATGAAAACCCTTTGCAACAAGTCTAGCTTTGAAAGTCTCAACTTTTCCATCTACACCAAGTTTCTTTTTAAAGATCCATTTGCTCCCAATAGGTTTTACCCCTTCAGGAGCAACTTCGAAAGTCCATATTTTTTTGGTGTATATAGATTCCATCTCAGATCGCATTGCATCCAGCCATCTTACAGAGTCTCCACTCGTGATGGCCTGCTCGAAGCTAGTCGGGTCATCATCTTCCATGATGCAATCATCGCTCCCACCGTCTACGAGAAAACCGTAGTATCTCTCAGGTGTATGAGGAACCCTACTAGATCGGCGGAGCGGCTGGGGTTCGTTGGGAACTACTGAATCCTCTGGTTCCACTAAATCTTTAGTTGCAGTTTGTGCTGCTGGAACTTCTTCCAGCTCTATCTCGTTGCCACTAATTTCCTTTGCAAGAAATTCCTTTTCTAAAAAGGTGACATGTCGAGAAACAAACACCTTTTGTTCCTCGCCGTGGTAGAAAAGATATCCATGTGAATGTTTAGGACTTCCCACAAACATACAAAGAACTTACCGTGCCTCGAGTTTGACCGGATTTTGCCTTTTGACATAGGCCGGACAACCCCATATCTTAACTCGTTTAAGACATGGTCTCTTCCCACTCCATATCCCATATGGTGTGGTAGGTACATGTTTAGATGGAACTTGATTCAATAGGTATGCTGTTGTCTCAAGCGCATAACCCCAAAAGGAAATAGGTAACTCAGCGGTGCTCATCATAGAGCGCACCATATCTAATAGGGTGTGATTCCTCCGCTCCGATATACCGTTGTGCTGTGGTGTATACGGAGGAGTAAGCTGAGAGAGAATCCCATTCTCTTTTAGATAGTCCAGGAACTCATTGCTCAAGTATTCTCCTCCTCGATCAGATCGAAGAATCTTAATACTTTTACCCGTTTAGTTCTCTACTTCGTGCTTATATTCTTTGAATTTTTCAAAAGCTTCAGACTTGTTTTTCAACAGGAACACATGTCCGTATCTTGAGAGATCGTCAGCGAATGTAATGAAGTACGAAGAACCATTCCTGGCATGTGTAGACATGGGACAACATACAATACTATGTATCAGTCCCAAGAGATTCTTTCTCCATATCCACTAATCGGAGTTTTGGTCATTTTGCCTTTGAGACATGACTGGAAAGTGTCATAAGATGAAAATTCGAACGGATTCAAATATCCATCCTTATGTAACTTAGCCAGTCGTGTCGCATTGATGTGATCAAGTCTACAATGCCACAAGAAGGATTCGTTCATTTCTGAACTCTTCCTCTTGTATGTGTTTTGTACATTAAGGATTGTAGTTTGATTCAGAACGTATATGCTATTATTTAACGAGCCTGATCCAATCAACTTTTGATTTAGGAAGATGTTCATAACATTATCCTGTACTACAAAATTATATCCTTCTTTACTCAATAAAGAAACTGATATAAGATTGCATATCAGGGTCGGAATGTAATAGCATTCGTTCAGAATCAATGTATTACCATTTGGTAACACAAGGTGATATTCGCCAACTGCTTTGGCTGCAACATTTGCACCATTCCCTACTCTTAAGGAATGATCACCCATTCCCAGTTGCCTACCTTTTTTTAGCCCATGTAACATATTACATATGTGGGATCCTGTCACGACCCGAAGGTACGGAACGTGACCGGCACTTAAATTACGAAGCATCTAGAGGCGCGACGTAATCTAAGTAAGCCGAAGCCCAGAAATCTAAACCATTCAAAGAAGAAGTAAAGGAAAACACGTAGGAAAACAAGTTTAAAAGCAACATCAATTTCTCAAAAATTTCGGAAGAGTCTCCTTTGTAAGAACTGGCCCCAAACGAGTACAAACAAGAATAATATATACAAACAATAAAAAGGCATCCCCGAGCGGGAGCTAGATCTACGCCAACAGGCGGAAACAACCACACAATGCACAATAATATACAACGCCAAAGGGCGAGGCTCAAAACTCAAAAGAAAACCAAATCCACCAGAAACCATAATAATACAAGCGCGACTCTAAGATCGAAATAAAAACAACTGGTCTTCTTAACTATCAAGAATACAAGTCTGGTTGATGGAGCTTACTAGATACAAATGAAATAATAAAGTACAACGGTGGTTCTGACGCAAGTGAACCAACCTACCAAGCAAATCACCCTTAATGAAAATGGTGTGCCAGCAAGCTGCCAAGGAAACCTGTACATCGAAACATGTAGAAAATTTGGCACAACGGGGGTGAGTTGCCAACTCGTGAGTAGAATACATCTGCGAGAAGAAATCGAATGCACGACGTTGTCCTAGGACATAATAATATACTTAATAATTCACTAGTCATCTAGTAGCGGCAGGTAATAATCTATACGTGAGTGCAATGCTCAGTGCTCGTGTCAGTGCCTCAAATAGTAATATGTCATGTGTATGAGTATGCATGCACCATGAATGTAAAACAATTAACCCTGAAATCTGGATATATCTGTATAAAAAAAATCTTTAACTTTATAATAGTAAAATTTGTATAGAATCTGAAACATCACCGCTGAAATCCATGGAAATCCGTATCAAGCATCGACACAAAACATGTAAATCTCAAGTCTCAAAACCTCATAGTCTCAATATCTCGGGCTCTGTCGGTCTAGATCGGCCCATATCATCAAATCTCACGACAACGGTCGGTATCCTCCGGATATCCGCCGTGCCAGACATCACCGGTAGGTAGTCTTCCCCTGCCAGGCTCATCGTCTATAACTGTTGGAGATAGTGCCCTCAGAGTCAATTATTGGATCACAGGCACGTGATTGCAATGATTGAGGGAGGACCTATCCCAGTAGGACAGTCTTACTCGAGATAATAGTATGCTATCTGGTTTATCTTTATCATCGTGTACTGCTTTAGGTGACCTTACGAGTCGCTATTACACGTTGATAGAGCCCTTAGGATTCTTGCTTGACTACCAGCAGTATGAGGGCGATCATATAAGTGAGAGCTGGAGTCTATAAGCACATCCTTAAAAAGGTCTCTAGTCGTGGGAGTTTCGAGACAGGGCATCGATTCTCCAGAGTAGACTGGTGTATACAGTCGAGACCCCGACGAGGGGCGGTGGCCGGTCTCACAAGCCACTGGTGTCAGTTGGTTCACCTAAGATGTATACAGGTGCTCATTGGGTTATGAGTACACCGGACAGGACTCGCCGGGAATCTGCTAGTTGGGATTATACCAGACGTCAGATAGCAGTTCCCTGGTGACATGTGTACAGGTTAGTTCATCGACCTGAGATCGTCATTTGTCTCGTGTGAGTTCCAACTGTGCTTTGATTACTACCCTACCACGGCTCAAAGGAGTCGTGCAAACAGGTTTTAGTTGGGTACAGTCCCGAGCCACATGGAGGCAGTGAGCGGATCTGCAGGGGTTCGTCTCTCCCGGTATTGGGGGTGAGGTCGCGCTGTGTCTAGGAGAGCCAGAACATGAAAAGACCTTGGCCAAGGCAGGAGATTTGCCGGTAGGTATTCCAGTAGTATCTCAGGGTGTTCTGGGCTTCACTCCGACACGACTTGTACCGCTATTATGGGTCTGACTTTTACCAACCCCCTAGGCCCGCCATGCGATGCTCATAGACGAACGGACCGGACTGTATGGATATTGTCACTGACAGGCTCAGTAGGGTGTCAGGATGAGTTCGCTCATCGACGTCCCTTTTGATCAATAGCTGGTAGCCCGTCACGTATGGCTAATATCTCTGACGTGCTAGTGGTTAAATCCACAGCCATAGTATTGACGAGTTTTTAGAGTCCACCACACTCAGTTACTCAAGTTTCGGGCGAAACGATGTAGAGGCCGTATGGAGATATGGCAGGGTTCGATCAGATACGTGCGGTATTGCACGGATCATGATCAGACGGTTTTTACTAGCCGGCTTTGGCTTAAGCCGGATCCTAGTATTAGATAGTGTAGTTTTGTCTCTTTGCATTTGCGTTCAGTGGGAATACAAATGCGGGCATGTATTTGCAGTAGCGGGGTTTTCCTGTAATTTATTACGGGATCAGTTTTCTGAAGTTGCCAGTTTGCATTCCGTTCCGGCCGGTTTTCCTTTGTTCTTTCGCGGCCGGACTTTCCGTTGGAGGGGGTTATTTGCAGTTTGCAAATAACATATTGTGGAGGGGTTTCTTGCACTTTTATGGTTCAACCATCATGAGATTCTTTTCTTTTCTTTTCCATTGCTTTTTTCATGATGGTTGTTGAAAGGATATGAGATTGAAATTGATGTGAGCCTTTTTCTTTTATGCTTTATTTTTCACATTATCATTCTTTTTATATATACATGGAGATGCCTTCTTTTTCTCTCTCCAATCTTCTTCTTGATAAGGAGAGGCCGGCCACTAATGGGAGGGGAGATTTTGGAGGAGTGGGAAATTTCTATCTTCATTTCATTCCATGGTTGAAAAAGACTAGCATCATATATCTCATTGCTCTTTATCATTCTCCTCTCAATACCTCCATCAATGGCAACCTCATAAACCCCAAAGAGACATGGCTACTACACTATTCTACAGCATCCCTTGGACGCGTCGGTTAGCCAACTTCGCGCCCGAGTTGCCTCGGTTAAGAGGTGGGAGCCCGTAAAAGATTCCGGCTACGTGGTGCCCTTTCCGATGAGGAGTTGATGGACGGAGTTTCCGCGGGAGTTCGGAGTGGAGACGAAGATCGAAGGACACGGATCGCTTGGTATACTTCTCTACTCTTTTCTATTTTGCTAGTAGCTGGGTTAATGGCCCGATCCGGGTGAAAAGTGCGCGGTGGTGCCGGTTCAATAGTTTTTGAAAGTTTTTGTTTCAGTGTTTCCGGCGTCGGATCGACGGCCGGGGCGCCCCCGCGGACTTACATTGGTATCAGAGCCACGTCATTAACCATGCCTAGCTTGTTCTAGTATGTTTAAAACCCGATCGAAAAAAAATCGCAAAAACCGTATTTCTAGTGCATGTGTTCTCTGTTGAAATTTTTCCAGCTCCAAAAATTTTTCAGGTCGTTGCAGAAAGACATGCAAGAAATTCTAAGAATTCTAGGAAAATATGATTCACTGATTCCTTACTATGACCGCGGAAACGCGGCCAAACCCCTGGTTTGGCCGCGGTTCCGCGGTGGTTAAATGGAATCACTGAACCAAATTTTTCCAGTGGGCTTTTGAATAGGAAATAGGGGTTTTGGGATATTATTTTTGGGACCAGATTTTCTGTAAGTGCTACAGTACTGCTTGGGGCCCACTTTGATAAATTTGCTCGATCGGATATTTTAAACATGCTAGTTCACAGTACTTACATTATATCTGCGACCGTGAATGTCACTCGATCGGTAAATCCAGTCTATCTGCTATAGCCCTTTTAGACGGATTTGCGAAAGTGACATTCACGTTGATGTTCTGTGTTGTGTTGTGATGTTGCGGATCGGTCGTAGGGATAGCCTGGATGCAATGTTAGTACAGTTCTGTTTTATATGTACATTTGATATTGTGGGGCGAGCGTCCGACATGTGGACTGCCATCACTGCCTGTTTGTATTATTATTTTGGGGCACGACCAGGTTGCGGTCGATGTACCCGTTGTATGTATATTTTACTTTCTGTACTAGGATTACCCCAAGGAGGAGTGCACGGATAGCCGGGTTCTAGAGGGCAACAAGCCCACATCTCATGGCGTTGAGACGGAGGGGGATTTACTCTAGAATTGGCGGGCTATTCGCCGCACTCGTAGGGGGTATAGGGTTGACCCAGGAGGGGTGCCCATGTTACCGGATTCCGTGAAGTGCTGGGTGGTCCATTCACGTTGCTGAAGGGGGCTGCCTCGCTTCAGGTTTTGGCGGGTAATTTGCTGCGCCCGTAGGGGTCTAGGTTTTCATTGCACAGGCTATCCACACGACCAGGGGAACGTCGGGTTTCAGTAGCGGCTCTATGAAACCCGGGGATCCCAGATATCTGTATTATTCTGTGATGCTGTACATTTCTGTGCTGTTGCATTTTATCACGCCTTGAGCGAAAATTATATATTATATATATATTAGTAGATGTTGTATATGTTTTGCATCCACACTAGTCCAGTCCCCGCTCTGTCGTTAGTTAGCTAACCTAACGGGTGATGACGGGACCCAGTGGCGAATGCGGATGGCATATACGTACATCAGTATATTTTCGTTCTTTGTGGTGTGATCAATTGATGGGACTGCGTTGATTCGGATCAATGCAAGATAAACAAACCTAATCTGATGTTGTTGGAACACTTTTCAAAAAGCTGTTATTGCAAGGGCGTTCTCTTTTGTTTTACACAGTGGTATTCAGTTGGAATATCCTGCTCTTCAGTCGACGAGGCAAGGGCCGAGATCCCTTCACCGGGAGTGACCCCTTGGACAAAAGTTTGCGTCAGGGCAATAACTTCACTATAGCCGATTACTTTTGCTTTGCATCGTGGTATTCAGTTGGAATATCCTGCACCTCATTCTACGGGGAAAGAGCCGAGATCCCTTCACCGGGAGTGACCTCTTTAGCAAAGGTTTTCGTCACTATATTTTTACAAAGCTATCCGTTCCTTCGACAATATCAAGTTCATTACGTTAAAGGTTTTCGCCAGAAACCATTCGTAGCCCTCCGTCATTTCAGTTAAATATTCGGTAGTATTCAAGCTATGTATTTTGACCTCACGCCAAGGCATAGTGTTTGGTAGCTGCCGGGTATTTATCTGTTGCATAGATAGATGCGTTGGTTTGGGACAGTCGTACTACTATTTTGGCCTACGTCAAGGGTATGTACGGGTGGGTTTAAATTAATCCAGACAATGACGGGTAGAACTTGACATGTGACTTATGATATTTTGACCTCACGCCAAGGTCATAAGAGAATGGGGCAAAAATCCACATCGGGAGTTTCAAAAGAACTGAAACTTGCCAGATATGCGCATACCTTCTGGAGAGTGATAGCGTGAGCGGATTCCGTCACGTTATCATACGATGATAGTTGGATCCCGATTCCCACTGATGAGTTGGTTTACTCCTCGGGTGATCCCGGCAAATTCTTCTTTCAGGTTTGGGAAAGAATTTGACGTTACAGTGGGAGGTTTCCAGATTAGATAAAGTGATAACCATTCTGATCTAGGTTAGAGTACATGCTGAGTGTTTCTTTTCTCTCTCTCTTTGGCAGCGACCATTGACCCGACCCTAGACTATGACTCAGTGACCAAGTTGACCGAACCTTCTTAACACTGGCTTTTGGATTGTCAGAGTTGCAAACCTCATTGCCACTCCTACTTTTACCCTTTTCTCCAGGACACCCCGTATTACTACGAACGTCCACTTTCATTGGACAAAACCATCGTATGGTTATATACGAACTCGAAGGAATTCGAGGATGGTTTCCGGTTCTGGAGAAAACGAATAGGACTATTCAGTTGTCTTTTCCTTTTACCTTCTCTCAGGTTGCGAGTACTTCTTGATTTAGGAGATAGTACACCTATTACATAAATTGGATAGTCTTCTTCCAAACCTTAGGCTGGTGCCGAACGGTGGGGAATAAAGAAAACCAATTAGCCTAAACGGTGTACAGAAGGTATTAAGTAAAGACAGAGCAAGGGATTAGTAAGAGGGCAAAGTAAATTGCGACTGCTATTCACGACCAAACTAAGTATTTCTTCGACAATCCTAAATCACCTTTGTATTTCTCCAGGACACTCCGTATCACTACGAAGATCCCAGTTTATTGGATAATCCATCGTATGGTTGTATACGAACTCGAAAGGAACTTGTTCCAGTTCGGGGATGGATCCTGGTTCAGGAGAAATAGGAATAAAGTTCATTCAGGCTGTCTTTTATCCTCACCTTCTCTCACATTGCGAGTGCTCCTAGGATTAGGACAGTACACCTATTATGATTATTGGATAGTCTTCTTCCAAACCAAAGGCTGGTGCCGAACGGTAGGGAAGGAAGAAAACCATTTGGCCTAAAGGGGTGTACAGAAGTTAATGACTAAAGACATATAAAGGGATTTGGAGAGATGTCAAAGAATTATACGGTTATAGTTGTGAATATGGATAATGGAAGAGGCATTACTAGGAATACCAGGATACCCCATCGAAGCATTTCAATGTTTCAGTTTCACTGTGTACTGTTAAAAGAAAACTGATTTCCCGATTAGACACTTGCTCCAGGGTATGTATTTACCAGGTTGGATTCTCACATCTGTATGGTTTTACAGATGATGAGTGGGAGTAAGTTATTGGGAATTAGGTGGTCATCCTTATTATATCGGGATTCGTTGTAATTGGTGAAATTTGAGGAACTCACCTGGGTTGTTTGCCGGTCGGCAAATATTTGGTTTTGAATATCCGTTCTTGTGCACCAATTTCAAATTGATATATCTGTACGTCTATTTTCATAGAGTGAGATATACCTTTTTGAGATTATGTCTATGACATTTACTTATATCAGTGGATGGTTAGGTAAGGAGCATTGAACAACGGTGTAATTCTTCTTAACCAGAAGTACAGTTTTCAACCTACGACACACAGTGAATGAGTTATTAGACTCAAGGGACTTGTACAAAGTATTGTATATTGTCCAGTGTCCATTAGGACAGAGGGGTTGGTCCTCGTACTATATTCGGCTTACTTATGACTTCTCTATTATTTAGACAAGTGTTTCGTAGAAACACAAGGTCCGAATTTTGAGAAGTTATAGGTATAAGAGTAAAGTAGAGAACCAGGTATTGCAAGTATCGGGATTCTTCAAGGTAATCGAAGATGTAGATACTTGTGAATGGTATTCAGTTGATAGTAATGATTAAGAGAACTTGCTTCTCTTTCAGGTTACGCATAATTAGAAGCACTCCTAAGTTGAGTAACGCTGATCGGCCTCCTTCCATTTAGTTGACATGCACTGGAGACAACTGCATGATTTGAATCTGGTTCAATTAAATTAGTGACTCTGTTCATATATTGTATATAGAACAGTGCATATCTTGACTTTGTTAAGATACGGGGAGTTGTCCGGCTTATGCTTAAAACCAGACTCCGGATAACTCAAGGCACGTTTCTGTAATGGCTGTTTGTGGGTTGACCCGGGCTATGACGAGGGTTAACTTTCTACCATCTGGAAGATCAATAGTGATATTGTTCTTGACTCGCCACAGTTTTATTAGAAATGGATTTTTTCAGAAAACAGTAGTGGGAGTATGGTAGAACTGGAAGTGATTCCAGAACCGCAAACGATTACTGAAGATTTGATAAGAAACTAAAGATTCAATCTGGTTTGACATTCCATTGGCCACTCCGCAGATAAAGTGGGTGACCTCAGGCACCCGAGAGGTACTTCGGTATGCTCAAGGACGGCGGCAGGGAGGTTCTTGTTTACCCAGACTTACCTTTGCTGTTGTTCCAGACTGTGAGACCCGGCAGGAGGATGAGTATAGCGTCGTTCTAAACTAGCTTTAGAAGTGTACGTCTGTATGACTCTACCAGAGGGTTGTCATAGTCAGTGGGAGCAGCGGAAGCATTGGTGGACAGTTAGCTTATGTCTATTTATAGACTAAAGCAGATATAGCGGAGATAGATCATCTGTTACTGATGTGACAGTCATAGGTTTGACTTCATCAGAATAGGGGATGGATCTGTTAAGAAGGTAGTAGGGTGTGATGTCCTAGTATTTGGATGACATACACAGAGTAGGAAGTAATATTCCTATACTACGATCGGTTATACTTTGGTCGTCACACAGTGTTTTCTCCACACAGGACTTAGATATTATATCCGAAATTCTGGTTATTAGATCTAGATTTGGGTGGTTTCCCAATCAGGGTACTTAGACAGCATTCTATGAGTATTTAGAATGGACGACTCCTGGCACGGTAGTATACCTGCAGGTGATGGAGTCACCCTCTCTAAAGGTGTCTTACAGACTAAAGGGAAGAGGGATACGCATGATTGGCAGATCGCTTGCTTAGGCAATTGAGTCAATCATGAGATGTCAAGTAACACACCAGATGTTGTTCTTGCAGTAGGTGCAATAAGTTGATATTGATCCAATCCTGGGGAAACAGTCGGAAGCAGTTTTAGAACATAAGTGGATGTTCTAGGGATATGATAACAGCATTCTCCATCGGGAGACAGTTATCATTCCAGGCTTCCAAGGTGACCTGGATGGTAGAGTGGCTGTCAGAGTTATAGTTTTCCCTCTGACGAGGGGTAGTATTTTGGACAGATGGTCCAGATGGATACCGAGGGAAGGCATAGCGCAGGACACTGATTAAGTTCAGTTGTCGATACAGTCTAAGAAGTTTGGATTTGGAGTTCATTTATGTGCTAGGTCCCATCAGATATCCAGACACATTCTAAGACAGGTATTGCTCATTTCGGGAGATGGCTTTCTCCGCGAACTTGAGATAATGAGATACATAGAAAGAAACATCAGAGCGGATCCACTCACCGAGGCTATTCCTCGAACGCAATAGTTTCGCAAACGAGCTTTATGAGACTGACTAGTAGAGAAGTTGGGTGTTCGGTATCACACGGGCTATGAGTATGCGACATCGCAATAATTAGCCTTGAGTGCAAGTGGGAGATTGTTGGAGATAGTGCCCTCAGAGTCAATTATTGGATCACAGGCACGTGATTGCAATGATTGAGGGAGGACCTATCCCAGTAGGACAGTCTTACTCGAGATAATAGTATGCTATCTGGTTTATCTTTATCATCGTGTATTGCTTTAGGTGACCTTACGAGTCGCTATTACACGTTGATAGAGCCCCTAGGATTCTTTCTTGACTACCAGCAGTATGAGGGCGATCATATAAGTGAGAGCTGGAGTCTATAAGCACATCCTTAAAAAGGTCCCTAGTCGTGGGAGTTTCGAGACAGGGCATCGATTCTCCAGAGTAAACTAGTGTATACAGTCGAGACCCCGATGAGGGGCGGTGGCCGGTCTCACAAGCCACTGGTGTCAGTAGGTTCACCTAAGATGTATACAGGTGCTCATTGGGTTATGAGTACACCGGACAGGACTCGCCGGGAATCTGCTAGTTGGGATTATACCAGACGTCAGATAGCAGTTCCCTGGTGACATGTGTACAGGTTAGTTCATCGACCTGAGATCGTCATTTGTCTCGTGTGAGTTCCCACTGTGCGTTGATTACTACCCTACCATGGCTTAAAGGAGTCGTGCAAACAGGTTTTAGTCGGGTACAGTCCCGAGCCACATGGAGGCAATGAGCGGATCTGCAGGGGTTCGTCTCTCCCGGTATTGGGGGTGAGGTCGCGCTGTGTCTAGGAGAGCCAGAACATGAAAAGACCTTGGCCAAGGCAGGAGATTTGCCGGTAGGTATTCCAGTAGTATCTCAGGGTGTTCTGGGCTTCACTCCGACACGACTTGTACCGCTATTGGGGGTCTGACTTTTACCAACCCCCTAGGCCCGCCATGCGATGCTCATAGACGAACGGACCGGACTGTACGGATATTGTCACTGACAGGCTCAGTAGGGTGTCAGGATGAGTTCGTTCATCGACGTCCCTTTTGGTCAATAGCTGGTAGCCCGTCACGTATGGCTAATACCTCTGACGTGCTAGTGGTTAAATCCACAGCCATAGTATTGACGAGTTTTTAGAGTCCACCACACTCAGTTACTCAAGTTTTGGGCGAAACGATGTAGAGGCCGTATGGAGATATGGCAGGGTTCGATCAGATACGTGCAGTATTGCACGGATCATGATCGGAAGGTTTTTACTAGCCGGCTTTGGCTTAAGCCGGATCCTAGTATTAGATAGTGTAGTTTTGTCTCTTTGCATTTGCGTTCAGTGGGAATACAAATGCGGGCATGTATTTGCAGTAGCGGGGTTTTCCTGTTATTTATTACGGGATCAGTTTTCTGAAGTTGCCAGTTTGCATTCCGTTCCGGCCGGTTTTCCTTTGTTCTTTGGCGGCCGGACTTTCCGTTGGAGGGGGTTATTTGCAGTTTGCAAATAACATATTGTGGAGGGGTTTCTTGCACTTTTATGGTTCAACCATCATGAGATTCTTTTCTTGTCTTTTCCATTTCTTTTTTCATGATGGTTGTTGAAAGGATATGAGCTTGAAATTGATGTGAGCCTTTTTCTTTTATGCTTTATTTTTCACATTATCATTCTTTTTATATATACATGGAGATGCCTTCTTTTTCTCTCTCCAATCTTCTTCTTGATAAGGAGAGGCCGGCCACTAAGGGGAGGGGAGATTTTGGAGGAGTGGGAAATTTCTATCTTCATTTCATTCCATGGTTGAAAAAGACAAGCATCATATATCTCATTGCTCTTTATCATTCTCCTCTCAATACCTCCATCAATGGCAACCTCATAAACCCCAAAGAGACATGGCTACTACACTATTCTACAGCATCCCTTGGACGCGTCGGCTAGCCAACTTCGCGCCCGAGTTGCCTCGGTTAAGAGGTGGGAGCCGTAAAAGATTCCGGCTACGTGGTGCCCTTTCCGACGAGAAGTTGATGGACGGAGTTTCCGCGGGAGTTCGGAGTGGAGACGAAGACCGAAGGACACGGATCGCTTGGTATACTTCTTTACTCTTTTCTATTTTGCTAGTAGCTGGGTTAATGGCCCGATCCTGATGAATAGTGCACGGTGGTGCCGGTTCAATAGTTTTTGAAATTTTTTGTTTCCGCGTTTCCGGCGTCGGATCGACGGCCGGGGCACCCTCGCGGACTTACAATAACTCGATCTTGTTGCCCCGGGGTACCATATCGGGCCTACCATGTACCCGAGACGGTTCATCCACTCCTCGAATCAGGTCTCGAAATCCAACAAAAAACATGAAATCTCATGGTGGACAACATATACATCACGAGAAAACCGTAACTTATATTTTAAAAAGAAAGGGAGAGAGAGAAGTTTTTATATATATTCTTGCGGTTTTCCCCAAAATCCAGAAATCTCAAAGAAATCCAAAATCCCAAAATCATGAGTAAGTAAATAATAAGTATCGGCATAAGCCCCACAATACTGCACGATAACATGAAAATGTGAATGCATGAAATGTCTAAGTAATAAATGCAATGACTAGACTAACACCTGAGAATAATCACAATATTGTATTGATCTAGTCTTTAGCTGATTCTATCGATAAAAGATAATATGTTCTAAAGTGTACATGACATAGCAATTACCGATGATGATGTGTGTGAGCCGGCAAATAAGGGTACGTCGAACATGCGCATCATCGATAATGGTGCTGGTGTCCTAACTGGCAGAGTTTCATATTAACTACAAAAACATATGTATGAACATATAACGTGATGATTACAATCTGAATATAAAGGTGAAATGTGTATTAACCACTCATTTGGAATGTACATATCTAACTACAACTATATGACTCAATCCTAAACTAATATTTATCTAACCTACTAAGGAACTAAACTAAAGGAACTGGTCGATAGGAAATAAGAATCCACCTAATCTATATCTCTAATAGTCGGCGATCCAGCCTCAATAGCGTCACGTACATAGTACGACTTCCTCGAGTCAAGAGTGCGGATCAATCATCACATCTACGCCTCGTACGGTAAAATCCATCGTACGGCATCCCAAAATCGGGGTACGGGTCAACTATCACCTATGTACATCATCATTCGTATAATATCATCATCAAATAATGTCATGATCAAGGGTACTGTACTATAATCGCATACATCCCAATATCATCAATCATATATCATTGTCTGCGTAAATATACATCGTCAATTGGTCCTCAGAAATATCATGTCACATATATCATATCGTGATTAAGTAACATATATCATGTCGTGGTTAAGTCATATATATCATATCATAATCAAGTCACACATATATCATATCATAATCAAGTCACACATATATCATATCGTAATCAAGTCACACATATATCATATCGTGATTCAGTCACATATTACAGTCCGGGTTCTATTCTAGAGTCTCGTATGTTCCAATGTCAATATCAACTATTATCGTTTCTGTATAAATATACCTTTCTCATTTTCCATTGATCCGCTAACATCATGATACGACTGTATAGCCAAGAGATCACGGCATTAAGCCCAGTTATATCGTCTCATCTCCATGTATCATATAACATCCTTATATCACATATACATGTTGTGTGTGTATATTACACACATTCCTATACACACACACACACACATACACATATACACCAAGTCAAGTTTCTGTGTGTGCGTGTGTGTGTGTGTGTCTACCTGAACCCTACGAATTCCCTCCAAAACATTCATCCTCTGGCACTAAATCAGTCTAGTCCAAACTAAAGTCTTTAATAGGGTCCTACTCTCCAAGAATCTAAGCTCACGTCCAACTTCCTAATGACCGTAAGTAATACCCCTATTCTACATTTGCGGGGGTGCTAAACGCCATCCACCCGATTTCCCCCGTAGATATACATCTACTCACCTGGCCCTTGTTTTCCGAAGTCGATGCCGCCATCCTCTTCTTTACCGTCTGAAGTCCACGTGAGGGGTACCTATACGCAAACATATATAATATCGTAAACCAAATCACGGACAAAACCAAAACAGCGCACGAACGTGCATAGGTTAAAAACCTGTGACCCGCTCATGCAAAAAAACCAAATATCGCTCGATATCGGCGTACAAACGCCGATTGATCGAGATAAAAACACCAAAAAACAACTCGTAGTTTCAAAACTCATTATTTATAATATAAAACATGGTTTAAATCATCGAAACCTTAAAATCGATCAAATCGTCCTACTTCGCAAAACCTAGAAAACGTCAATTTACCGTTTTACTTCAAAACTTGTTGTTTAAATAAAACTAATAGCCATAATATTCATTAAATATCATAACTAGATTATAGAAACCATTACTATATTTTTATAACAATAATTTGTCTTAAATTGAAAATTCTAGTTTGCAATATTATCCGATTTCAACACCTTTTAAGCAAAAATTCACAATTCCACTACTAAACTTGATTTTTGCATATTTTAAATTGTTAAACCACTCAATGAAACCTTAAGGATGTGCTAAAGCCCTAACTATATTTTTAATCCCAGATTTTAAATTAATTTCTAAAACCTAGTTTAATAAAAATAGCAATTTTGTGAAAATTTTAAAGTGAAAGCTAGCAAATTGTAACTAGATTATGTTTCACACTCAATTAACATGTTAATCTCCTCATTAACACCATAATCAAATAATAAAAACCCAAATTAGAATTTTGTCTCGCCAATATATCTAATTTATAAAAACCTAGTTAGCAAAATTGTTTAATTTAAACAATTTTGAATGAACAATTTACAATACATCAACCATACTTGATTTTCCATTTCTAAAAATGTTAAACTACTTATTATAACCCCACTCAATTAATAAAAACCCTAACTTCATTTTAAAACCCTCTCTTGAATTTTTTACTTGCAAATAGAATCAATTAAGAAAAACTCTAAATAAGCTAGATTAAAGCATTTAACCACAATTAATCATTGGGATAAGAATTATACCTCCACAACATGAGATTAACCATGCAAATATTAGCCTCCCAAGTGACTCTCTTGCTCCAAAATCCAAACTTGATAGGTCAAAGGAAAATGGGTAGAGATTGAATATTAATTTTGATGTTTATTTTGGAATTTTTTGTTGAATTTTGATGATTTTTGAAGGGAAAATGAGCTTGGAAAATGGGGGGGCTGCCATGGGGGGGAAAGGCCGGCCACTAGCAAGGGAAGAAAGAGAGAAAGAAAAAGATGAGGAAAGTTGTGTAGAAAGTTCTTCAATTGATACTTCTTTTATGTCTTTTCATCATTTTCTTATTTATTAAATTTTCTTTTCAAAAAAAATGATCCTCCTAGAAAAATCTAGAACCATGAATAGATTGAGAAAGAATTTTGCATAAACACACTAAATTCTAAGATGTCATGGTTCACTTTGTCAAATTAGCCCATTTCAAATTTGTAATTTACACTAATTTAATGTATATTTAAAATTTTATGTAAATATTTGAATTTAATTAATTACAGAAAATATTTTAATAAACTAATAATTTATAAGTCACTAAATAAATACCAAATACTAGTAATTATATAGTTAAAATATGTCTTTTTAAATTTATGATGAAAAATAATTATGGTTAAGTTTTACGAAAAATAAGGTTTATTTTACCGATAATCAGAAAATTCGCTTAAAAGATTTTTATTTATTTATTTTTAAAACGTTACAATCTTCCCCCCTTTAAGAAATTCGGTCCCCGAATTTAAATTAAAACTCCCCCTCCAAATACTAAAACATTTAGCAAAACACTCAAATCGTCGGGGCTCCGAAATCATCAATACATAAAATACATTTTTAGCGCAATGCATGCGCATGAAAAACAAGTACATAACTAAAATTCAAAACTCCGTCAAACATAACGCAATCATCAGAATTATGGTGAGAATAAAATATCAAAGACCAATACGAAAACCTACATGATATACATCAAAACTATAATTTATATATAGTGCGCATCGTAGTAAAATCGTCTAAACATCTTAATAAAGAAGCATGCAAAACCCCTTTTTAAAATCGCCGTACGATACGCGTGTCACGGCATAAGTAGCGGACTTTTATTTTAAAAAAATAGCTATACATATATATCTTTTATTTAACATACGCGTCCCGCTTGGTTACTAAACCAAATAGTAATTATTATAAAAACATACTGCTTAAAATGAAATCAATCCCAAACACATCATAAAAATATCATGTGCGTCCGGTGCGCACTGAAATCGAAACCAAATACAGATGCCACGAATACGCACAGAAACAAAACTGAGTGCAACGGGTGTGCACCAAAAACATCTGTCAAGTGCAACGGGCGTGCAGGACGATAATATCAGGTGCATCTAATCTGCACAAAACTTCGATTTTGTGCATCTGGTGTGCACAAAATCGCATCAAGTGCGCTAAGTGTGCGCAAGAATCTCAATCAAGTGCACATGGTGCACGAAAACATACACCGAATATCAAAATCGAAATCACTGTACGAAAAATGCATGAAAACTATGTCGAAGAATACGTCAAAATCATGTGCGACCCATATGCACGAAATCAAATCAATATCTCAAAATGTATAAAACCAAATCGAGTGCACTGAGTATGCACAAAACAATATCAATACAACTGATATATGGAACACGAATAGAGTGTAACGAATGTACACATAGGAAATACCAATCATAGAACAAAATCCTCAAAATACCAAAATCCAAACAACGGAAATATGAAATTCAAATCACCAAATCGCAATCGTAAACACTATCGTCAATGTGCGCCTCTTTCCTCTGATGTCGACTGATTCGAACTCGTCTCTTCGTAGCTGTGCTGACTACACTACAAACGGCAATACTCATATCTAGAGTCTCCCACGTAATCTATCCCTTCACCTGATATCCGGACTATATTAAACTTTTCGACCGATTCATCATAATCTCATAATTCCCAGAGAGTTCAACACTCAAGTACAGTTTAAAAATATCCAGTACATGCCCCAGCATCTGCGGACCAGCCGTAGAAGGGCAAACCCAAACCTCACTAATGGCACCGCGGAACTGCCGTAAACCCTAAGGTTCAAAGGCATTCTCATGGTCATTATGTCGAATTAGGGTTTCATTCTTCTAGAGGGTCCATAGAAATACCTGCATGTTCTTTCGAATACCTTAAACTTGGAAAAATGGGTTTCTGACAATCGTTCGAACCTTTTAACTTCGTCTGGACGGCATGTGAATACCCTTCGTCCGCTCGCTAAACAATGCTTCAATCCTCAAGAATAAACGATACCCTAATGGTCATCGCATTAGAGCCGCAGCTCCCTCTGCCCGTGCGACTGTGGTAAAAGAAACCACCATCCGATATCGACGAAGATAGATCAAAGGAACGAATAGAATACGGTACAAAGAAATGTACATCCTAAGGCTTCTTAAGCAGAGTAGCGTATCATAAGTATGCCGCGGATCATACCCACGGTACGTCACTCTACCTAAGTCACCTACTCCATCAACCAAGGTCAACCTAGACTTAGACAAGGGTTAAACCTAGCGCTCTGATACCAACTTTGTCACGACCCGAAGGTACGGAACGTGACCGGCACTTAAATTACGAAGCGTCTAGAGGCGCGACGTAATCTAAGTAAGCCGAAGCCCAGAAATCTAAACCATTCAAAGAAGAAATAAAGAAAAACATGTAGTAAAACAAGTTTAAAAGCAACATCAATTTCTCAAAAATTTAGGCAGAGTCTCCTTTGTAAAAACTGGCCCCAAACGGGTACAAACAAGAATAATATATACAAACAATAAAAAGGCATCCCCGAGCGGGAGCTAGCTCTACGCCAATAGGCGGAAACAACCACACAATGCACAATAATATACAACGCCAAAGGGCGAGGCTCAAAACTCAAAAGAAAACCAAATCCACCAGAAACCATAATAATACAAGGGTGACTCTAAGGTCGAAATAAAAATAACTGATCTTCTAAACTATCAAGAATACAAGTCTGGTTGATGGAGCTTACTAGATACAAATGAAATAATAAAGTACAACGGTGGTTCTGACGCAAGTGAACCAACCTACCAAGCAAATCACCCTAAATGAAAATGGTGTGCCAGCAAGCTGCCAAGGAAACCTGTACATCAAAACCTGTAGAAAAATTTGGCACAACGGGTGTGAGTTGCCAACTCGTGAGTAGAATACATCTGCGAGAAGAAATCGAATGCACGACGCTGTCCTGGGTCATAATAATATACTTAATAATTCACTATTCATCTAGTAGCGTGTCACGACCCGAAGGTACGGAACGTGACTGGCACTTAGATTACGAGACGTCTAAAGGCGTAACGTAATCTAAATCAGCCAAAGCCCAGAAAAATCTAAACCAAAATCAAAAGCGAAAGAAGGAAAACCTTTCATGAAAGCAATTTTTCAAATCAATTAAGTTGCAAAGAATCCCTTTTTTAAAAACATCAAAAATTCCCAAAAATTTCGGCAGAGTCTCCCCTGTATTTTCTATCCCCCAAAATGGGTACAACAAGATAATAAACCTGTAATCATAAAAATGGCATCCCCAAGCGGGAGCTAGCTCTTCGTCCAAGACGGATCACAACCACATGCAATATAATAGTAGTATCAAGAAAAGAGCATAAAAGAAACGCAAAATATCAGAAAACACAACGCCGGCTCAAGTGAGCTCGACCCAAAAGAAACCACAAATATACAAATCTCTCAGTCTCACCACTAGGTCACATATACAATATAAAATGGTAGATGGAGAATACTAGATACAATGATAAAGCAAAAAGAAATAAAGTGTGCTCGCTACCCACCTACGGGCGATGTCGCGAGTCTGAGCAAAAGGAGCCTATGATAAGATAGCCGCCGCTACAAGACTGGTGAGTCCGACCTGCAAGACACTGTGGCACAACGGGGGTGAGTTGCCAGCTCGTGAGTAAATATAACATCTAATAAGGCAATCGTAAGAATGCACGCAATGCACCACAACATGCATGTCCATATGTGATATAATATCTCTAGTATGCATGCACAGGTATGCAATGTCATTATTAAGTCTTTAAGTGTTTTAAATGCTAAGGGTATTGAATTCTTAACTTTAAAAAATGAATATCTGTATAATAGCTAAGTACCATCAAGAAATCATCTGAAAACCCGTGTCAAGCATCGACACCAAATAGGAATCATATCTGTCTCAATATCGAGCTCTGTCAGTCCGGATCGGCCCATATCATAAATCTCACGACAACGGTTGGTATCCTCCGGATATCCGCCGCGCCAGACATCACCGGTAGATAGTCTTCCCCTGCCAGGCTCATCGTCTATAACTCGATCTTCTTGCCCTGGGGTACCATACCGGGCCCACCATGTACCCGAAACGGTTCATCCACTCCTCGAAATATGGTCTCGAAATCCAACAGAAAACATGAAAACTCATGGTGGACGACACATATATCACGAGAAAATCGCAACTTTGTTTTGAAAATGATAAATATAAGGTTTTGTTAAATTCTTGCGGTTTTCCCCAAAAATCCAGAAATCGCATCAATACTGAAATCCTCAAGAAAATCATAATGTCCACATGTTATATATGATAAATGTCTATGATATCAATGCATACGATGTGAATTTTGCTAGAAATCTATATAAATATGATGATGATGCGAGGTATACGTATGCTATGCAATTTCATATATCAAGTATGAATGCAAGTGGCGATATTATGATAAACAGGTTCTATAGTGCACGTGGCATGGCAATTACCAAAGGCGTGTGTGTCACATGAATGGTACGCGTGCAACAGATGCCAATGGTAATGGTGTTCGTGTCCTACAAAGTGATATCGCATAAGTATAGATGAATGTCCATGCAATCTAATATACTATTCGCTATAAGGGTATGCAGTGTACATGAATGGATAAGCTAGCTAACAATATGAATCTTGCAAAAAGTAGGGTAATCCTAACTAGGGGGGCGCCTCGTGCCATTCAGACGATTCCCCCATAGATGAATACATCTACTCACCTGAAATCCCCGCTAATCCGATCCGACCACCGCCTTGCCTTTACGCGCCGTGTCCGATGTTTCCCCGACCGATCCTATATTTGCACAACACCAAGCATAAGATTACATAACCTAAAACGATGCAAGTCACATTATACAAATATCGACGCTCTCGAATTAAACATAACACGCACTCGGTGCGCGGGAAAACGCACGAAAATCGCTAACCTTTAACTAGAATCGTCATTTCGGGGAAATCGACAAAACTACAACCCGACTAGACGAAACCCCGCGTTCGCACACTCTAATAGTCCTATACGAAGCTAATTATATCACTAACATATCGCAATTTGATCGCATTCTAATTTTTGTAAAAATCTAGTAAGCAATTTGCTTACCGATTCGATACAAACATCGCAATTTTGTCGATTTAGCGAGCATAACACTACACTATTAACCACTCTAATCAATTAGATAACCAAACCCTAACTTAAATCCAACCACCATGCTACAAACCCTAATTTAAAATCAAATCCTTCTCTTGATTTTCCTAAACAAACATTTACTACTAAACTAATACTTCAAATTTCAATTCTAGCATATTTAAACTACAAGTTAACAAAAAGATTAGAATCTTCACCTCACAAGCTTGAACCCTAGCTTGATCAAGTCACCAAGAATCCTCCTTTCATCAAATTTTTGAACTAATTTGGGTTGAAGAGAGAGTGGATTAGGGTTTGGCTTTAAATGGGAGAGTGAAATTGTGGATTTATTGAATTTTTCAAGAAAAAGAAGCAAAACTGAAGTGAGAAGAGGGGGTTGCTGCAGAATTGGGGTCGGCTGCAGGTAAGGGAGAGGAGTTGTGGGATTTTTGGAGAAGTTTCTAGGTCAATAAACACCCCATGTTCTCATTTAATACTTTCATATCAACAATTTACAAAAAAACCCTCATTTTACACCAATTTTCCATTAAATTTCCCACCCTAAAACCAAAAGTTTGCAAGTCATGATATAATTTTATTAACACCATATTTTAGCGTATAAAGACTCCTAATCATGAAATTTTCCTAATTAAATTTGTATTTATCACTAATTTAATGTATTTAAAAAGGCTTAAAATAATAAAAAAAATAATTAATTACGAAATTTTTTTTATTTAACTAGATAATTATAAGTGACATTTTAGTGACAAAATAATAGTAATATCTTATCTAAATTTTTTATAATTAGGTCTACAAGGAAAAATACCTATTTTGACTTTTTACGGAAAAATCCGAAAAATTAGCCGATTACCGAAAAACTGCCTAAACGATTTTCGAAGGATTACAATCTTCCCCCCTTAAAGAAATTCGGTCCCCGAATTTAGAATTTAACTACGCGTACCTTCAAAAAGATGGGGATATCTCTTCCTCATCTCGACCTCGGTCTCCCAGGTGACCTCCTCGCTGTTCGGGCCACGCCAAAGGACCTTGACAGACGGTATGACCTTCGACCTCAATTTCTTCACCTGCCGATCCAAGATGACCACCGGCTGCTCGGTGAAAGAAAGATCACGCTCTAGCTGGATCGTCTGGTGCTGAATCGCCTGGGAAGGATCATGAAGGTACTTGCGGAGCATCGAGACATGGAATACGGGGTGAACATCGAGGAAGCTGGGCGGAAGAGCTAACCGATAAGCGACTGGACCAACACGCTCTAGGATCTCGAAAGGACCAACATATCTAGGACTCAGCTTCCCTTTCCGCCTAAATCTCTTCACACCTTTCATCGGAGAGACCTTCAGGAAAACATGATCGCCAACAGCGAACTCGAGTCGGCGACGACGCCTGTCAGCATATGATTTCTGCCTGCTCTGTGCCGCTCTCATCCTGTCCCGAATCAGCTGTATCTTCTCGGTAGTCTCCTGTACGATCTGCGGCCCCAAAATACTGCTCTCCCTGAGCTCTGTCCAACATACAGGCGATTGACATCTCCTCCCATATAAAACCTCAAAAGGTGCCATCTGAATCGTCTCCTGGAAGCTATTATTGTAGGAAAACTCGAACAAAGGCAAATGACGATCCCAGCTACCACCAAAATCTAAAATGCAAGCTCTGAGCATGTCCTCAAGAGTCTGAATAGTACGCTCTGACTGACCGTCAGTCTGAGGATGAAAGGCTGTGCTAAAACTCAATCGGGTGCCCAAAGCTTCCTGTAGTTTCTGCCACAATCGGCTGGTAAACTGGGTGCCACGGTCGGACACGATGCAAGTCGGAACACCATGCAGTCGCACTATCTCATCAATATAAACCTGGGCATACTGAGAAAATCCAAAAGTGGTCTTCACTGGCAGGAAGTGAGCCGCTTTCGTCAGTCGATCAACAATCACCCATATAGAGTCGTTCCCTCGACTGGTCCTGGGTAGACCCACAATGAAGTCCATGGAGACCTGCTCCCACTTCCACTCAGGGATGGGCAAAGGCTGTAACTCGCCGGCTGGCCTCTGGTGCTCGGCCTTGACTTGCTGACAAGTCAGGCATCTCGACACAAAGTCTGTAATATCCTTTTTCATCCCGTCCCACCAGTAAACCTCTCTCAAATCACGGTACATCTTGGTGGAACCTGGATGCACGCTGTATACTGATCTATGTGCCTCCTCGAGAATATCACGCCTCAGTCCCTCTGAATCTGGCACACACAGTCGAGTCCCAAATCGAAGTATCCCCTGATCATCAATCACGAACTCAGAAACTCTGCCCTGCCGAATCTGCTCAATAATCTCTAAGATACGGGCATCACCGGACTGTGCCTCGCGGATACGGTCAAGTAACTGTGGGCGTGCTCTGAAATGGGCCAGCTGTCCCCCTGTAGGAGTAAACTCGAACTGCACTCTGCTATCACATAACACCTGCCAATCCGCCGTCGACTGCATCTGTACTGCGCTCAAACAAGATAAGCTACCTCCGGGCCTCCTACTTAAAGCATCTGCCACCACATTCGCCTTACCCGGATGGTATAGAATCTCGCAGTCATAATCCTTCACCAGCTCCATCCAACGGCGCTGTCTCAGGTTCAGATCTCGCTGCTGGAAGATATACTTCAAACTCTTGTGGTCAGTGAATATCTGGCACGACTCACCGTATAGGTAATGTCTCCAGATCTTAAGTGCAAATACCACTGCAGCCATCTCTAAATCATGGGTGGGGTAGTTCTGCTCGTGTTTCCTCAGCTGCCGAGAAGCATACGCGATAACTCTGTCATGCTGCATCAACACACATCCCAGCCCCACTCTAGAAGCATCACAATATACCACGAACCCGCCTGATCCTGAAGGCAATGCTAACACTGGTGCAGTAGTCAGACGGGTCTTCAACTGCTAGAAACTATCCTCACATGCCTGGGTCCAATCAAAAGGAACCCCCTTCCGGGTCAACCCGGTCAAAGGTGCAGCAATGCGGGAGAAATCCTGGACAAAACGTCGATAATAGCCGGCCAGACCTAGAAAGCTGCGAACCTCTGTAACTGATACTGGTCTAGGCCAACGCTGAACTTCCTCGATCTTCTTCGGGTCCACACAAATACCGTCTCTCGTCACCACATTACCCAAGAAATTGATACTGTCTAACCAGAATGCGCACTTGGAAAATTTGGCGAACAGCTGATGCTCCCTCAAAGTCTGCAATGTGATACGTAAGTGCTGCTCATGTTCCTCCTGGCTCCGAGAATAAACCAAGATGTCGTCAATGAACACAATGATGAACTGGTCGAGATACGGCCTGAATACGCGGTTCATCAAATCCATAAATGCTGCCGGGGCATTGGTGAGCCCAAACGACATCACCAAGAACTCGTAATGACCATATCGAGTACGAAAAGCGGTCTTCGGAATATCCTCCTTCCGAACCCGCAACTGGTGATAACTTGACCGTAAATCAACCTTCGAGAAGAACCCTGCACCCTGGAGCTGATCAAATAAGTCATCAATGCGGGGTAGGGGATACCTGTTCCGCACAGTAACCCGGTTCAGCTGACAATAATCAATGCATAAACGCATACTTCCGTCCTTCTTCTTAACAAACAAGACGGGAGCACCCCAAGGTGACACACTCAGTCTGATAAGCCCTTTGTCCAGCAAGTCCTGTAACTGATCCTTTAGCTCTCTCAGCTCCGCCGGGGCCATCCGATAAGGCGGTATAGAGATAGGCCCCGTGCCAGGGATCAAGTCAATACAGAACTCAATCTCGCGCTCTGGTGGCAGACCAGGCAGCTCGTCAGGGAATACATCAGGGAACTCTCTCACAATAGGGACCTGGTCCAAAGGAACCTCTGTGGAGCTAGTATCACAAACATAGGCTAAGAATCCCTGACACCCTTTTCTCAAGAGCTGACCAGCGCAAAGAGAAGAAATCAAGCTGGGAAGGGTAGTACTACGATCTCCCTGAATAATAAGAACCGGCTCACCAGGAAAACTGAATCTGACTGCTTTCTCACGGCAGTCCACGGATGCATAACAGGTGGCTAGCCAGTCCATACCAAGAAGAACGTCAAAGTCTAGCATATCGAAGAGAATCAAATCAACTGAAGAATCTCTCTCCCCGATACGAACGGAACACGATCGGTACACAAAACGGGCAACAAAAGACTCGCCTACCGGTGTAATAACGACAAGCGGCTGATCTAACGGAGAAGACTCTCGGCCCAACCTCGGTGCAAAATACGTGGATACATAGGAATGTGTCGAGCCTGGATCAAATAATACCCGTGCATCAAAAGAACATATTGGCAGAGTACCTGTCACGACGGCATTGGATGCCTATGCATCCTGAGGAGTCAACGCGAACACTCAGGCCTGTCCACCACTAATAGCTGGCTGTCCTCTGCCTCTACCTCGGCCTCTGCCTCTGCCCCTGTCGCCTTGCCCTCTCAGAACTGGACCGCCATGCCCACGGCCTCTAGAAGCATCTGGCTGGCGTGGAGCATCGTCAGGAGTAGGAAGTAAAGCTCTCTGAGAAGGTGGTGAGGGTGGTAAAGTCACATGCGGGACTGTCGCCGTGCCCTGGCGTCCCATGGTACAGTCTCTGACACGGTGGCACTGACTCCCACACCGAAAACATCCTGGAGACGACTGCTGGGTCTGTGGATATGAACCAAATAACTGACCTCGTCTCAATCCTCTGCCTCCACCATCTCCCGGAAATAATCTATCGCGGTGTCTGCCCATCTGCCGCTGAGCTGGCGTATCAGTACGGATCCTCTTCGGCCCAGAAACGACCGAGTCTCAGAAATACGCTCCTCTAAAAGTAAGGCTGCATCCATCGCAGCAGCGTATGTATCAAAGTGCTGGGTGCCGATGGCGAGGAATAGCTGTGTATCAAGCCCTCGTACAAACCTCTTTATTCTCTTCTCTTCTGTGTCGACTAGGTACGGAGCATATCGAGACAACTGGGTAAACTGTATATCATACTCCGACACTGTCATCCCAGGAGTCTTGCGTAAAGACTCAAAACTACGGGCTCGAGCATCTTGGACACTCTCCGGAAGAAAACGGGCAAGAAATGCAGCTGTAAACTCATCCCAGGTCATAGAAGGAAGACCTGCAGCTCAGCCTCTCTCTACTGAGTCGTACCATGTCTGGGCAAGACCCTCCAGACGAAAACTCGAAAAATCCACCAATCTATCATCAGAACGCCTCAACGAACGGCAAATCCGAGCCATCCTATCAAGAAATGCCTGTGGGTCCTCTGTCGCATCTGTACCGGTAAAAGCTGGAGGTCTCAATCTCATGAACTCCTATAGTGAAACAGGGATAGTCTCCGTAGTAGCAGCAGGAGTGATCATCAGTGCAGCAGGTACGATCGTGGTCTGTGCGGTGGAAGGAACGTCCTCGGATCTCTGTGCCCGGCTGGACTCAACTAAAGATCCCATCATCTGCCGCAACTCTTGCATGCCGGCCTCTAATCTGGCAATACGGTCAGGATAAGGCGGATCAGTATGACCCTGAGGGGTAGGCGTATCCTCCCGCTCGATCCTCGCCTCAGACGAGCCCGCTCGAATCTCATCCCTAGCGGCAGCCCGCTGAGCTCTCGTAGTCTTTGGCGGCATCGAAGCTGGAATAAGAAACAGGACTGATAAGGACATTGCAATTGAATCAAGGAATGCAAGGAATCAAGAAAGGAAATACAAGCAATTATGTCCTAAGGTCACTTAGGCGGAGTACCGTATCGTAAGTATGCCGCGGATCATACCCACGCTACGCCACTCTGCTTAAGTCACCTACTCCATCTACTAAGGTCGTCCTACACTCAGAAAGGTAAAACCTACGCTCTGATACCAACTTTGTCACGACCCGAAGGTACGGAACGTGACTGGCACTTAGATTACGAGACGTCTAAAGGCGTAACGTAACCTAAGTCAGCCAAAGCCCAGAAAAATCTAAACCAAAATCAAAAGCGAAAGAAGGAAAACCTTTCATGAAAGCAATTTTTCAAATCAATTAAGTTGCAAAGAATCCCTTTTTTAAAAACATCAAAAATTCCTAAAAATTTCGGCAGAGTCTCCCCTGTATTTTCTATCCCCCAAAATGGGTACAACAAGATAATAAACTTGTAATCATAAAAATGGAATCCCTAAGCAGGAGCTAGCTCTTCGCCCAAGGCGGATCACAACCACATGCAATATAATAGTAGTATCAAGAAAAGAGCATAAAAGAAACGCAAAATATCAGAAAACACAATGCCGGCTCAAGTGAGCTCGACCCAAAAGAAACCACAAATATACAAATCTCTCAGTCTCACCACTAGGTCACATATACAATATAAAGTGGTAGATGGAGAATACTAGATACAATGATAAAGCAAAAAGAAATAAAGTGTGCTCGCAACCCACCTACGGGCGATGTCGCGAGTCTGAGCAAAAGGAGCCTATGATAAGATAGACGCCGCTACAAGACTGATGAGTCCGACCTGCAAGACACTGTGGCACAACGGGGGTGAGTTGCCAGCTCGTGAGTAAATATAACATCTAATAAGGCAATCGTAAGAATGCACGCAATGCACCAAAACATGCATGTCCATATGTGATATAATATCTCTAGTATGCATGCACAGGTATGCAATGTCATTATTAAGTCTTTAAGTGTTTTAAATGCTAAGGGTATTGAATTCTTAACTTTAAAAAATGAATATCTGTATAATAGCTAAGTACTATCAAGAAATCATCTGAAAACCCGTGTCAAGCATCGACACCAAATAGGAATCATATCTGTCTCAATATCGGGCTCCGTCAGTCCGGATCGGCCCATATCATAAATCTCACGACAACGGTCGGTATCCTCCGGATATCCGCCGTGCCAGACATCACCGGTAGGTAGTCTTCCCCTGCCAGGCTCATCGTCTACAACTCGATCTTCTTGCCCCGAGGTACCATACCGGGCCCACCATGTTAAATTCTTGCGGTTTTCCCCAAAAATCTAGAAATCGCAGCAATACTGAAATCCTCAAGAAAATCATAATGTCCACATGTTATATATGATAAATGTCTATGATATCAATGCATACGATGTGAATTTTGCTAGAAATCTATATAAATATGATGATGATGCGAGGTATACGTATGCTATGCAATTTCATATATCAAGTATGAATGCAAGTGGCGATATTATGATAAACAGGTTCTATAGTGCACGTGGCATGGCAATTACCAAAGGCGTGTGTGTCACATGAATGGTACGCGTGCAACAGATGCCAATGGTAATGGTGTTCGTGTCCTACAAAGTGATATCGCATAAGTATAGATGAATGTCCATGCAATCTAATATACTATTCGCTATAAGGGTATGCAGTGTACATGAATGGATAAGCTAGCTAACAATATGAATCTTGCAAAAAGTAGGGTAATCCTAACTAGGGGGGCGCCTCGCGCCATTCAGACGATTCCCCCATAGATGAATACATCTACTCACCTGAAATCCCCACTAATCCGATCCGACCACCGCCTTGCCTTTACGCGTCGTGTCCGATGTTTCCCCGACCGATCCTATATTTGCACAACACCAAGCATAAGATTACATAACCTAAAACGATGCAAGTCACATTATATAAATATCGACGCTCTCGAATTAAACATAACACGCACTCGGTGCGCGGGAAAACGCACGAAAATCGCTAACCTTTAACTAGAATCGTCATTTCGGGGAAATCGACAAAACTACAACCCGACTAGACGAAACCCCGCGTTCGCACACTCTAATAGTCCTATACGAAGCTAATTATATCGCTAACATAACGCAATTTGATCGCATTCTAATTTTTGTAAAAATCTAGTAAGCAATTGGCTTACCGATTCGATACAAACATCGCAATTTTGTCGATTTAGCGAGCATAACACTACACTATTAACCACTCCAATCAATTAGATAACCAAACCCTAACTTAAATCCAACCACCATGCTAAAAACCCTAATTTAAAATCAAATCCTTCTCTTGATTTTCCTAAACAAACATTTACTACTAAACTAATACTTCAAATTTCAATTCTAGCATATTTAAACTACAAGTTAACAAAAAGATTAGAATCTTCAACTCACAAGCTTGAACCCTAGCTTGATCAAGTCACCAAGAAGCCTCCTTTCATCAAGTTTTTGAACTAATTTGGGTTGAAGAGAGAGTGGATTAGGGTTTGGCTTTGAATGGGAGAGTGAAATTGTGGATTTATTGAATTTTTAGCAAGAAAAAGAAGCAAAAATGAAGTGAGAAGAGGGGGTTGCTGCAGAATTGGGGTCGGCTGAAGGTAAGGGAGAGGAGTTGTGGGATTTTAGGAGAAGTTTCTAGGTCAATAAACACCCCATGTTCTCATTTAATGCTTTCATATCAACAATTTACAAAAAAAACCTCATTTTACACCAATTTTCCATTAAATTTCCCACCCTAAAACCAAAAGTTTGCAAGTCATGATATAATTTTATTAACACCATATTTTAGCGTATAAAGACTCCTAATTATGAAATTTTCCTAATTAAATTTGTATTTATCACTAATTTAATGTATTTAAAAAGGCTTAAAATAATAAAAAAAATAATTAATTACGAATTTTTTTTTATTTAACTAGATAATTATAAGTGACATTTTAGTGACAAAATTATAGTAATATCTTATCTAAATTTTGTATAATTAGGTCTACAATGAAAAATACATATTTTGACTTTTTACGGAAAAAGCCGAAAAATTAGCCGATTACCGAAAAACTGCCTAAACGATTTTCGAAGGGTTACATAGCGGCAGGTAATAATCTATACGTGAGTGCAATGCTCAGTGCTCGTGTCAGTGCCTCAAGTAGTAATATGCCATGTGTATGAGTATGCATGCACCATGAATGTAAAACAATTAACCCTGAAATCTGGATATATCTGTATAAAAAAATCTTTAACTTTATATTAGTAGAATTTGTATAGAATCTGAAACATCACCGATGAAATCCATGAAAATCCGTGTCAAGTATCGACACAAAACATGTAAATCTCAAGTCTCAATATCTCGGGCTCCGTCAGTCCGGATCGGCCCATATCATCAAATCTCACGACAACGGTCGGTATCCTCTGGATATCCGCCGCGCCAGACATCACCGGTAGGTAGTCTTCCCCTGCCAGGCTCATCGTCTACAACTCGATCTTCTTGCCCCGGGGTACCATACCGTGCCCACCATGTACCCGAGACGGTTCATCCACTCCTCGAATCGGGTCTCGAAATCCAACAGAAAACATGAAATCTCATGGTGGACGACACATACAACACGAGAAAACCGCAACTTATATTTTAAAAAGAGAGGGAGAGAGAGAGAAGTTTTTATATATATTATTGCGGTTTTCCCCAAAATCCAGAAATCTCATAGAAATCCAAAATCCTAAAATCATGAGTAAGTAAACAATAAGTATCGGCATAAGCCCCACAATACTGCATGATAACATGAAAATGTGAATGCATAAAATGTCTAAGTAATAAATGCAATGTCTAGACTAACACCTGAGAGTAATCACAATATTGTATTGATCTACCCTTTAGCTGATTCTATCAATAAAAGATAATATATTCTAAAGTGTACGTGACATAGCAATTACCGATGATGATGTGTGTGAGCCGGCAAATAAGTGTACGTGGAACATGCGCATCATCAGTAATGGTGCTGGTGTCCTAACAGGCAGAGTTTCATATTAACTACAGAAACATATGTATGAACATGCAACGTGATGATTACAATCTGATTATAAAGGTAAAATGTGTATTAACCACTCATTTGGAATGTACATATCTAACTACAACTATATGACTCAAGCCTAAACTAGTATCTATCTAACCTACTAAGGAACTAAACTAAAGGAACTGGTCGATAGGAAATAAGAATCCACCTACAATCTGAGTCGATATCTCTAATAGTCGGCGATCCAGCCTCAATAGCGTCACGTACATAGTACGACTTCCTCGAGTCAAGAGTGCGGATCAATCATCACATCTACGCCTCGTACGGTAAAATCCATCGTACGACATCCTAAAATCGGGATACGGGTCAACTATCACCTATGTACATCATCATTCGTATAATATCATCATCAAATAATGTCATGATCAAGGGTATTGTATTGTAATCGCATACATCCCAATATCATCAATCATATTGTAAGTGTACGGCGGCGCCCCGGCCGTCAATCCGACGCCGGAATGCGAAAAAGAAACTTTTACGAAACTTGTAAACCGGCACCACCGCGCACTTTAATCCCGGATCGGGCCATTAACCTAACTCTAGCAAACTAGAAAAAGGGAAGGAAGCTATACCGAGCGATCCGTGTCCTTCGGTCTTCGGCCTCCGTCCCGATCTCCTCGCGGAATCTCCGGTCTTCATCTCCTCGTCGGAACGAGCACCACTTCGCCGGGTTCTATTACGGGATCCCACCTCTGGACTGAGGAAACTCGGGGACGAAGTTGGCGAGCCGACGTGCCCAAGGATGCTGTAGATGAAGTGTAGAAACCATTGTCTCAATGGGGGTATGAAGTTGCCATTTGATGGAGGAATCAACTTTGAAAATGATCTTGGGTTTTTTGGTGTAAGCAAAGAATGAGATGAAGAATTTTTCCACACCAAAATAATTCTCTCCCATTCTCTCAAGTGGCCGGCCATGATCCATGGTGGAGGGAAAAATCATCAATCATCCTCAAGAGAAGAGAATGGTATCATCTCATGTAAAAAGCAAGTGGATGATAATGAGGAAAAGGAGTCACATCCATTTCTAATATAATCTTTTCAAAACTAATCACCATTAATGCAAGCCATCATGAAAGAAGAAAAGCAAAGATGCTAGATTTATCATAATCACTCATTTACAAATAAACCCCCTCCACAATACTAATTTGCACAATTGCAAATTAGCCCCTCCCATCACAAAAGTCCGGCCGTGAAGGAACAAAGGAAAACTGGCCGAAACGGAATGCAAATTGGCAACTACAGAAAACTGATCCCGTAATAAATTACAGAAAAACCCCGCGACTGTATATACATACCCTCATTTGTATTCCCACTGAATACAAATGCAAAGAGACAAAATCTACACTGTACAATACAAGGATCCGGCTTAAACCAAAGCCCGCTACTATTATCCGTTCGATTATGATCCGTGCAATACCGCACGTATAAGATCGAACCCTGCCATATCTCCATACGGTCTCTACAGCGTTTCGCCCGAAACTTGAGAAAACGGTCTGTGGGGGACTCTAAAGACTCGTCAATACTTTGGCTGTGGATTTAACCACTAGCACGTCATAGGTATTAGCCATACGTAATGGGCTACCAGGTATTGACCAAAAGGGACGTCGATGAGCGAACTCATCCGGACACCCTACTGAGCCTGTCAGTGATAATATCCGTACAGTCCGGTCCGTTCTTCTATGAGCATCGCATGGCGGGCCTAGGGGGTTGTAAAAGTCACACCCCCAAAAGCGGTACAAGTCATGTCGGAGTGTAGCCCAGAACACCCTGAGATACTACTGGAATACCTATGAGTAAATCTCCTGCCTTGGCCAAGGACTTCGTGTAATGGCTCTCCTAGACACAGCGTGACCTCACCCCCAATACCGTGAGAGACGAACCCCTGAAGATCTGCTCACTGCCTCTATGTGGCTCGGGACTGTACCCAAATAAAACCTGTTTGCACGACTCCTTTGAGCGTAGTAGGGTTTTAATCAAAGTACAGTGGGAACTCACACGAGACAAATGATGATCTCAGGTCGATGAACTAACCTGTACACATGTCACCAGGGAACTGCTATCTGACGTCAGGTATATGACCAACTAGCATGTTCCCGGCGAGTCCTGTCCGGTGTACTCATAACCCAATGAGCACCTGTATACATCTTAGGTGAACCAACTGACACCAGTGGCTTGTGAGACCGGCCACCGCCCCTCGTCAGGGTCTCGACTGTATACACTAGTCTACTCTGGAGAATCGATGCCCTGTCTCGAAACTCCCACGACTAGGGACCTTTTAAGGATGTGCTTATAGACCCCAGCTCCCACGTATATGATCGCCATCATACTGCTGGCCGTCGAGCAAGAATCCTAAGGGCTCTATCAACGCGCAATAGTGACCTGTAAGGTCACCTAAAGCAGTACACGATGATAAAGATAAACCAGATAGCATACTATCATCTTGAGTAAGACTGTCCTATCGGCATAGGTCCTCTCTCAATCATTGTAATCACGTGCCTGTGATCCAATAATTGACTCTGAGGGCACTATCTCCAACAATCTCCCACTTGCACTCAAGGCTAATTATTGCGATGTCGCATACTCACAGCTTGTGTGATACCGAACACCCAACTCCTCTACTAATCAGTCTCACAAAACCCGTTTGCGAAACTAATGCGTTCGAGGAATAGCCTCAGTGAGTGGATCCGCTCTAAAGTTTCTTTCTATGTCTCTCTTTATCTCATGTTCGCGGAGAAAGCCATCTCCCGAAATGAGCAATACCTGTCTTAGATTATGTCTGGATATCTGATGGGACCTAGTTCATAAATGAACTCCAAATCCAAACTTCTCAGACTGTATCGTCAACTGAACTTAATCAGTATCCTGCGCCATGCCTCCCTCAGTATCCACCTGGACCACCTGTCCAAAATACTGCCCCTCGTTAAAGGGAAAACTATAACTCTGACAGTCACTCTGTCATCCAGGTCACCTTGGAAGCCTGGAATAATAACTGTCTCCCGAATGAGGATGTCGTTATCATTCCCCTAGAACATCCACTTTTGTTCTAAAACTGCTTCCGAATGTTTCTCCAGGATTGGATCAATATCAACTTATTGCAGCTCGTGCAAAAATAACATCTGGTGTAGTACTTGACATCTCATGAATGACTCAATTGCCTAAGCAAGTGATCTTCCAATCTTGCACATCCCTCTCCTGTTTAGTCTGTAAGACACCTTTAGAGAGGGTGACTTCATTACCTGCAGGTATACTACCGTGCCAGGAGTCGTCCATTCTAAACCACCTTTAGAATGCTGTCAAAGTACCCAGATTGGGAAACTACCCAAATCTAGATCTAAAACCATAGATCCAGTAACCAGAATGTCTTATATAATATCCAAGCCTTATATGGAGAAACCACTGTGTGACAACCAAAGTATAACCGATCGTAGTATAGGAATATCACTTCCTACTCTGTGTATGTCATCCAAATACCAGGACATCACACCCTACTACCTTCTTAACAGATCCATCCCCTATTCTGATAAAGTCAAACCTATGACTGTCACATCAGAAATAGATGATCTATCTCCGTTATATCTACTTTAGTCTATAAATAGACACAAGCTACTTGTCCACCAATGCTTCCGCTGCTCCCACTGATTACGACAACCCTCTGGCAGAGTCATATACACGTACACTTCTAAAGCTAGTTTAGAAAGACGCTATACTCATCCTCCTGCCGGGTCTCACAGTCTGGAACAACAGCAATGGAAAGTCTGGGTAAACAAGAACCTCCTTGTCACCGTCTTCGAGCATACCGAAGTACCTCTCGAGTGCCTGAGGTTACCCACCATATCTGCGGAGTGGCCAATGGAATGTCAGACCGGATTGAATCTATAGGTTCTTATCAAATTTTCCGTAATCGTTTGCGGTTCTGGAATCACTTCCAGTTCTACCATACTCCCACTACTGTTTTCTGAAAAAATCCATTTTTATTAAAACTGTGGCGAGTCAAGAACAATATCACTATTGATCTTCCAGATGGTAGAAAGTCGACCCTCGTCATAGCCTGGGTCAACCCACAAACAGACACTACAGAAACGTGCCTTAAGTCATCCAGAGTCTGGTTTTAAGCATAAGCTGGACAACTCCCCGTACCTTAACATCGTTAAGATATGAACTGTTCTATATCCAATACAGAAACAGAGGCACTGATTTAATTGAACCAGATTCAAATCATGCAGCTGTCTCCAGTGCATGTCAACTAAATGGAAAGAGGCCAATCAGGGTTACTCAACTTAGGAATGCATCCAGATATGAGCAACCTGAAAAAGAAACAAGTTTCTCAAAACCAATACTATCAACTGAATACCATACACAAGTATCTACATTTTCGATCACCTTGAAGAATCCTGATACATGCAACACCTGGTTCTCTACTTTATTCATATACCTATAACTTCTCAAAACTTAGACCTTGTGTTTCTACGAAACACTTGTCTAAAATCTAGAGAAGTCATAAGTGAACCGAATATAGTACAAGGACCAACCCCTCTGTCCTAATAGACACTGGACAACATACAATACTCTGTATAAGTCCCCCTGAGTTTAATAACTCATTCCCTGTGTGTCGTAGGTTGAAAACTGTACTATGGTTATGAAGAATTTCACCGCTGTTTAATACTCCTTACCTGACCATCCACTGATATAGGTAAATGTCATAGACATAATTTCAAAAAGTTATATCTCACTTCATAAAAATGAACGTACAGATATATCAATTTGAAATTGGTGCATAACAACGGATATTCAAAACCAAATATTTGTCGTCCGGCAAACAACCCAGGTGACTTCCTCAAATATCACCAATTACAATGAATTCCGATACAATGAGGATGATTACCCAATTCCCAATAACTTACTCCCACTCATCATCTGTAAGACCATACAGATGTGAGAATTATACCTGGTAAATACATACCCTGGAGCAAGTGTCTAATTGGGAAATCAGTTTTCGTTTAACAGTACACAGTGAAACTGAAACATTGAAATATTTCGTAGGGGTTTCCGGGTATTCCTAGTAATGCCTCTTCCATTATCCAGATTCACAACTGTAACCGTGTATTTCTTTGCCATCTCTCTAAATCCCTTCATATGTCTTTAGTCGTTACCTTCTGTACACCCCTTTTAGGCTTAAATGGTTTTCTTCCTTCCCTACCGTTCGGCACCAGCCTATGGTTTGGAAGAAGACTATCCAATAAGCATAATGGGTGTACTGTCCTAATCTTAGGAGCACTCGCAATGCGAGAGAAGGTAAAGATAAAAGACAACTGAATAAAACCTTATTCCTATTTCTCCTGAACCAGAATCCATCCCCGAACTGGAACAAGTTCCTTTCGAGTTCGTATATAACCATACGATGGAGTATCCAAATAACTGTGGATCTTCGTGGTGATACGGAGTGTTCTGGAGAAATACAAAGGTGAAGTGGGAGTGGTAATGAAATACTTGGTTTGGTCATGAATAGCAGTCGCAATTTACTTTGACATCCTTCTAATCCCTTTATTTGTCTTAACTTAATACCTTCTGTACACCACACATAGGCTAATCAGATTTCTTCATTCCCTACCTTTCGGCACCAGCTTAAGGTTTGGAAGAAGACTATCTAATAAGCATAACGGGTGTATTATCCCCTAATCTAAGGAGCACTCGCAACCTGAGAGAAGGTAAAAGGAAAAGACAATTGAATAGTCCTATTCGTTTTCTCCAGAATCGGAAACCATCCTCGAATAAATTCCTTCGAGTTCGTATATAGCCATACGATGGTTTTGTCATATGGAAGTGGACGTTCGTAGTAATACGGGGTGTTCTGGAGAAAAGGGTAAAAGTAGGAGTGGCAATGAGGTATGCAACTCAGACAATCCAAAAGCCAGTCTTATAAGAAGGTTCGGTCAACTTGGTCACTTAGTCATAGTCTAGGGTCGGGTCATGGTCGCTGCCAAAGAGAGAGAGAAAAGAAACACTCAGCGTGCACTTTAACCTAGATCAAAATGGTTATCACTTTATCTAATCTAGAAACCTCCTACTGTAACGTCAAATTCTTCTCCAAACCTGAAAGAAGAATTAGTCGGGATCACCCGAGGAGTAAACCAACTCATCAGTAGGAATCGGGTTCTAACTATCATCGCATGATAACGTGACGGAATCCGCTTACGTTATCACACTCCAGAAGGTATGCGCATATCTGGCAAGTTTCAGTTTCTTTAGAAACTCCCGATGTGATTTTTGCCCCATGCTCTTATGACCTTGACGAGGGTCAACAAATCATAAGTCACATGTCAAGTTCTACCCGTCATTGTCCAGGTTAATTTGAACCCACCCGTACAAGCCCTTGACGAAGGTCAACAAGGCTATACGACTGTCCCAAACCAACGCATCTATCTATTCAGCAGAAAGGTAACAAGCAGCTACCATACACTATGCCTTGACGAAGGCCAACAAACATAGCATGAATACTACGTGCTACCCATCTGAAATGACGGAGGGCTACGAATGGTTTCTGGCGAAAAACCTTTAGCGTAATGAACTTGATATCGCTGAAGGAACCGGATAGCTTTATAAAAATATAGTGACGAAAACCTTTGCTAAAGAGATCACTCCCGGTACAGGGATCTCGGCTCTTTCCCCGTAGAATAAGGTGCAGGATATTCCAACTGAATACCATGATGCAAAGCAAAAGTAATCGGCTATAGTAAAGTTATTGCTCTGACGCAAACTTCTGTCCAAGGGGTCACTCCCGGTGAAGAGATCTCGGCCCTTGCCTCGTCGACTGAGGTGCTGGATATTCATAACCGAATACCACTGTGCAAAACAAAAGAGAACGTCCTAGCAATAACAGCTTTTTGAAAAATGTTCCAACAACATCAGGATAGGTTTGTTTAGCTTGCATTGATCCGAATCAACGCAGTCCCATCAATTGATCACACCACAAAGAACGAAAATAATGATGTACGTATATACCATCCGCATTCGCCACTGTGTCCCGTCATCACTCGTTAGGTTACTTAACTAACGACAGAGCGGGGACTGGACTTGCGCGGATGCAAAACATATACAACATCTACTAGTATATATATCAATATATAATATTCGCTCAAGGCGTGATAAAATGCAGCATCACAGAAATGTAACCAGCAACACAGAACAATACAGATATCTGGGATCTCCGGGTTTCATAGAGCCGCTACTGAAACCCGACGTTCCCCTGGTCGTGTGGATAGCCTGTGCAATGAAATCCTAGACCCCTACGGGCGTGGCAAGTCACCCGCCAAAACCTGAAGCGAGGCAGCCCCCTTCAACAACGTGAATGGACCACCCAGCACTTCACGGAATCCGGTAACTTGGGCACCCCTCCTGGGTCAACCTATACCCCCTACGAGTGTGGCGAATAGCCCACTAATTCTAGAGTGAAGCCCCCTCTGTCTCAACGCCATAAGATGCGGGCCCGTTGCCCTCTAGAACCCGGCTATCCGTGCACCCCTCCGCGGGGCAATCCTAGTACAGAAAGTAAAATATACATACAACGGGTACATCGACCTTAGCCCGGTCGTGCCCCAAAAGAATAATATACAAACAGGCCGTGACGGCAGTCCACATGTCGGATGCTCGCCCCGCAATATCAAATGTACATATAAAACGAAACTGTACTAACATTGCATCCAGGATATCCACCACGACATATCCACAACAACACAGCACAACACAGAACATCAACGTGAATGTCACGTTCGCAAATCCGTCTAAAAGGGCTATAGCAGTTAGACAGGATTTACCGATCAAATAACATTCACGGTCGCAGATATAATGTAAATACTGTGAACTAACATGTTTAAAATTTTCGATCGATCAAATTTACCGAAGTGGGCCCCAAGCACTACTGTAGCACTCAAAGAAAATCTGGGCCCAAAAAGAATATTCCAAAAACCCCATTTTCAACCCAGAAGCCTACTGGAAAAATTTGATGCATTGATTACACTTTATTGCCGCGAAACCGCGGCCAGAACAGGGGTTTGGCCGCGGTTCCGCGGTCCTACTAAGGAATCAGTGCATCGAATTTTTCCAGAATTCTTAAAAACACCTGCATGAATTTCTTCAACACTCAAAAAAAAAATTCGAGCAGAAATAAAATCGACAGAAATTGATGCTCTTGAAATCGCGGTTTTTGAAAATCTGATCGATCGAACTTGTAAACATGTTAGAGCAAGCTAGACTAGGTTAATGGCGTGGCTCTGATACCAATGTAAGTGCACGGCGGCGCCCCAGCGGTCATTCCGATGCCGGAATGCGGAAACGAAACTTTTACGAAACTTGTAAACAGGCACCACCGCGCACTTTAATCCCGGATCGAGCCATTAACCTAAATCTAGCAAACAAGAAAAAGGGAAGGAAGATATACCGAGCGATCCGTGTCCTTCGGACTTCGGCCTCCGTCCCGATCTCCTCACGAAATCTCCGGTCTTCATCTCCTCGTCGGAACGGGCACCACTTCGCCGGGTTCTATTACGAACTCCCACCTGTGGACCGAGGCAACTCGGGCATGAAGTTGGCGAGACGACGTGCCCAAGGATGCTGTAGATGAAGTATAGAAACCATTGTCTCAATGGGGGTATGAAGTTTCCATTTGATGGAGGAATCAACTTTGAAAATGATCTTGGGATTTTTGGTGTAAGCAAAGAATGAGATGAAGAATTTTTTCCACACCAAAATAATTCTCTCCCTCTCTCTCAAGTGACCGGCCATGATCCATGGTGGAAGGAAAAATCATCAATCATCCTCAAGAGAAGAGAATGGTATCATCTCATGTAAAAAGCAAGTGGATGATAATGAGGAAAAGGAGTCACATCCATTTCTAATCTAATCTTTTCAAAATTAATCACCATTAATGCAAGCCATCATGAAATAAGAAAAGCAAAGATGCTAGATTTATCATAATCTCTTATTTACAAATAAACCCCCTCCACAATACTAATTTGCACAATTGCAAATTAGCCCCTCCCATCACAAAAGTTCGGCCGTGAAGGAACAAAGAAAAACTGGCCGAAACGGAATGCAAACTGGCAACTTCAGAAAACTGACCCCGAAATAAATTACAGGAAAACCCCGCGACTGTATATACATACCCGTATTTGTATTCCAACTGAATACAAATGCAAAGAGACAAAATCTACACTGTACAATACTAGGATCCGGCTTAAACCAAAGCCCCCTAGTATTATCCGTCCGATCATGATCCGTGCAATACTGCACGTATAAAATCGAACCCTGCCATATCTCCATACGGCCTCTACAGCGTTTCGCCCGAAACTTGAGAAAACGGTCTGTGGGGGACTCTAAAGACTCGTCAATACTTTGGCTGTGGATTTAACCACTAGCACGTCAGAGGTATTAGCCATACGTAACGGGCTACCAGGTATTGACCAAAAGGGACGTCGATGAGTGAACTCATCCTGACACCCTACTGAGCCTGTCAGTGAAAATATCCGTACAGTCCGGTCTATTCGTCTATGAGCATCACATGGCGGGCCTAGGGGGTTGGTAAAAGTCAGACCCCCAAAAGCGGAACAAGTCGTGTCGGAGTGTAGCCCAGAACACCCTGAGATACTACTGGAATACCTACCAGTAAATCTCCTGCCTTGGCCAAGGATTTCATGTAATGGCTCTCCTAGACACGGCGTGACCTCACCCCCAATACCGGGAGAGACGAACCCCAGAAGATCCGCTCACTACCTCCATGTGGCTCGGGACTGTACCCAACTAAAACCTGTTAGCACGACTCCTTTGAGCGTGGTAGGGTATTAATCAAAGTGCAGTGGGGACTCACACGAGACAAATGACGATCTCAGGTCGATGAACTAACCTGTACACATGTCACCAGGGAACTGCTATCTGACGTCAGGTATATAACCAACTAGCATGTTCCCGGCGGGTCCTGTCCGGTGTACTCATAACCCAATGAGCACCTGTATACATCTTAGGTGAACCAACTGACACCAGTGGCTTGTGAGACCGGCCACCGCCCCTCGTCAGGGTCTCGACTGTATACACTAGTCTACACTGGAGAATCGATGTCCTGTCTCGAAACTCCCACGACTAGGGACCTTTTAAGGATGTGCTTATAGACCCCAGCTCCCACGTATATGATCGCCATCATACTGCTGGCAGTCAAGCAAGAATCCTAAGGGCTCCATCAACGCGCAATAGTGACCTGTAAGATCACCTAAAGCAGTTCACGATGATAAAGATAAACCAGATAGCATACTATCATCTGGAGTAAGACTGTCCTATCGGCATAGGTCCTCTCTCAATCATTGCAATCACGTGCCTGTGATCCAATAATTGACTCTGAGGGCACTATCTCTAACACATATATCATTGTCTTCGTAAATATACATCGTCAATTGGTCCTCAGAAATATCATGTCAGATATATCATATCGTGATTAAGTCACATATATTATGTCGTGGTTAAGTCACATATATCATATCGTAATCAAGTCACACATATATCATATCGTAATCAAGTCACACATATGTCATATCGTAATCAAGTCATACATATATCATATCGTGATTCAGTCATATATTACAGTCCGGGTTCTACTCTAGTGTCTCGTACGTTCCAATGTCAACATCAACTATTATCGTTTCTGTATAAATATACCTTTCACATTTTCCATTGATCCGCTAACATCATGATACGACTGTATATCCAAGAGATCACGGCATTAAGCCCAGTTATATCGTCTCATCCCTATGTATCATATAACATCCTTATATCACATATACATGTTGTGTGTGTTTGTCTATATATATATATATATATATATATATATATATATATATATATATAGAGAGAGAGAGAGAGAGACACACACACACATTCATAAACACACACACACACACATACACGTATACACCAAGTCAAGTTTCTGTGTGCGTGTGCGTGTGTGTCTACCTGAACCCTACGAATTCCTTCCAAAACATTCATCCTCTGGCAAAGTCTTTCTAAATCAGTCTAGTCCAACCTAAAGTCTTTAATAGGGTCCTACTAGCCAAGAATCTAAGGTCACGTCCGACTTCCTAATGACCATAAGTAATATCCCTATTTTACATTTGCGGGGGTGCTAAACGCCATCCACCAGATTTCCCCCGTAGATATACATCTACTCACCTGGCCCTTGTTTGCCGAAGTCGATGCCGCCATCCTCTTCTTTACCGTCCGAAGTCCACGTGAGGGGTACCTATACGCAAACATATATAATATCGTAAACCAAATCACGGACAAAACCAAAACAGCGCACGAACGTGCATAGGTTAAAAACCTGTGACCCGCTCATGCAAAAAAACCAAATATCGCTCGATATCGGCGTACAAACGCCGATTGATTGAGATAAAAACACCAAAAAACAACTCGTAGTTTCAAAACTCATTATTTATAATATAAAACATGGTTTAAATCATCGAAACCTTAAAATCGATCAAATCGTCCTAATTCGCAAAACCTAGAAAACGTCAATTTACCGTTTTACTTCAAATCTTGCTGTTTAAATGAAACTAATAGTCATAATATTCATTAAATATCATAACTAGGTATAGAAACCATTACTATATTTTTATCACAATAATTTGTCTTAAAGTGAAAATTCTAGTTTGCAATATTATCCGATTTCAACATCTTTTAAGCAAAAATTCACAATTCCACTACTAAACTTGATTTTTGCTTATTTTAAATTGTTAAACCACTCAATGAAACCTTAAGGATGTGCTAAAGACCTAACTATATTTTTAATCCCAGATTTTAAATTAATTTCTAAAACCTAGTTTAATAAAAATAGCAATTTTGTAAAATTTTAAAGTGAAAGCTAGCAAATTGTAACTAGATTATGTTTCACACTCAATTTAAATGTTAATCTCCTCATTAACACCATAATCAAATAATAAAAACCCAAATTAGAATTTTGTCTCACCAATATATCTATTTTATAAAAACCAAGTTAGCAAAATTGTTTAATTTAAACCATTTTGAATGAACAATTTACAATACATCAACCATACTAGATTTTCCATTTCTAAAATTGTTAAACTACTTATTATAACCGCACTCAATTAATAAAAACCCTAACTTCATTTTAAAACCCTCTCTTTAATTTTTTACTTGCAAATAGAATCAATTAAGAAAAAATCTAAATAAACTAGATTAAAGCATTTAACCACAATTAATCATTGGGATAAGAATTATACTTCCACAACATGAGATTAACCATGCAAATCTTAGCCTCCCAAGTGACTTTCTTTCTCCAAGATCCAAACTTGATAGGTCAAAGGAAAATGGGTAGAAATTGAATATTAATTTTGATGTTTATTTTGGAATTTTTTGTTGAATTTTGATGATTTTTGAAGGGAAAATGAGCTTGGAAAATGGGGGGCTGCCATTGGGGGAAAGGCCAGCCACTAGCAAGGGAAGAAACAGAGAAAGAATAAGATGAGGAAAGTTCTTCAATTGATACTTCTTTTATGTCTTTTCATCATTTTCTTATTTATTAAATTTTCTTTTCAAAAAAATGATCCTAGAAAAATCTAGAACCATGAAGACATTGAGAAAGAATTTTGCATAAACACACTAAATTCTAAGATGTCATGGTTCACTTTGTCAAATTATCCCATTTCAAATTTGTAATTTACACTAATTTAATGTATATTTAAAAGCTTATGTAAATATTTGAATTTAATTAATTACAGAAAATATTTTAATAAACTAATAATTTAAAAGTCACTAAATAAACACCAAATACTAGTAATTAAATAGTTAAAATAGGTTTTTTTAAATTTATGATGAAAAATAATTATGGTTAAGTATTACGGAAAATACAGTTTATTTTACCGATAATCAGAAAATTCGCTTAAAGGATTTTTATTTATTTAATTAATTATTTATTTATTTTTAAAACATTACAAATCCTGATCCGGTATCTAATACCCAGGACGTAGAGTGAACTGAGAAACATTTCTCGATAACAAACACACCCGAAGAAAATACATCAGCATGATTATTCTTCGTTTGGGCGGCATGAGAATCCGGATATTCCCCTAATTCCTGCTCTGTCTTATAGCGTTTATAAGAAAGAACGGGACCAACGTTCCCCTTCTCGGTATAATAAGCGGGTTCGGTCAATACATGCATATTATTATCTTGATTAAGGCCTGACATGGTCGCTATCTGGAGTGAGAGAGAAGAAAACACTTTAGCGTATGCTCTTGTAAGATTAGATTGGTTATTATCTTATCTAATAAGGATGGCTCCCACTATTTTCATCAAATCTTCCTTCAAACCCTAAAAGGTAAGTCTAGCCGAGATTAATTACACTTTACAAGTTCGCCAGCCAGGTCAGTGTTGGTACTTTGAAGGAGGTTTCCCATGCTTTCGCGCGGACCTAATTAAAATAAACCTCGTTTTCCCAGAGGCAAAACATTGTTAACACCTTTCTAGAAACCTACTTGATCGGCTAATTGTCATGTGTAAAACTCACCCAGGAGTAACTCTTACTCGCAGTGGGTATCAGCATCCAACTATCTCACAGAAGGTATGCAATCTCATTGCAAATTTCAACACTTAAAATTCCTGATAATGCTTTTTCCCCTAACACCCTATGACCTTGACAAAGGCCAACAAACCATAGGATGTTAGTCAAGTTCAACCCATCATTTCCCAATTGAATTAAACCCACTCGCACGACCCTTGACAAAGGCCAAAAAGGTCGTACGACTACCCTAATCCAATCACATCACATTCTTAAATAGATAAGTACTAGTTAGATACCGCACACTACGCCTTGACAAAGGCCAACAAATGCAGCACGAATACTAAATAGTTTTTATCTGAAATGACGGAGGGCTACGACAGGTTTTTCTGAAAACCTTTTGTCGTAACGAACTTGATATCGTTGTAGAAACAAGTGATTTTGAAAAGGAATATTTTTGAGGCTTTTACTAGTTTCGCAAAAGAGGTCACTCCCGGTGAAGGGATCTCGGCTCTTTCCTTATCAAATAAGGTGCAAGATATTTCACAAATACCGCGATGCAAAGCAAGAACTATAGAAGCAGTCAAAAACAAAACCGAGTGAGTTGTAGAATCTTCTAGTTTTGCTAAAGTGGTCACTCCCGGTGAAGGGATCTCGGCTCTTTCCTTATCGAATAAGGTGCTAGATATTCTACAACAACTTTTAGGTTTCTTTTTCTTTCATTAATCTCATTAATGAAGTCCCGTCAATTATGCTTCCTAAGCATCACAGAAGAAACAAAAATACAACGTACGCTTATGCCATCCGCATTCGCCTCAATGTTCTGTTATGCACAGTTAGGTTACTTAACTAACGGTATACCGGGACGGGACTAGCGCGGGTGCAAAACATAAGCAACGTTTATTATATATCATATATACAATAATAAAGTATTCGTCTCACACATATAATATGATCACATCACATAATATCAGCAGGAGAAGATAACATATGAAATATTAGATATACTAGGAGGTCCGTGTTTTATTTTGAGCCTGTATAAAACACGGATTCCACGGTCGCGATGAATAGCCAAACCCACATCTGTAGACTCCTACGAGAGCGGCAAATAATATTGCCAATTCTAGGGTTAGGAGACCCGGTCTCGACTCCTCGAGATGGCCTCCCACTATACCCTAGAACCCGGTTACTTGTGCTCCCCACCTGGGTCTATCCTAATACGGAAAAGTAAATAATATACAATGGTGACATCATCCTCAACCCGGAAGTGCCCCAATAAAAGAATATTACATACAATGAATTTTACATGAATGAAAATAAAAAAAACTCTCATCTCACATAAAACCCCCGTCTATTCAAAACATAACGATCCAATATAACATATCACAGCAACACATAACATCTCATGTCATCAACGTAAGTAAATATGCGTATACCAATTGTCGTTGATGTATAGCAACAAAACCGGTGATACACCACATATTACACTTACGATCGCAGAAAAGAAAAAATGTAAAACTACAACATTTGGAATCCACAATCACTTTAGACATCGTAAACCCGAAATATCACATAAAGCGGATTTCATGCCAAACAATATGAATTCCACATATTGTATCACATTACAGAAAGTTAGACGACGTTAAATAATTCGACCGAAACAACGAATTCCCAAAATTCCCAGAAAGCTCAATAGTTGAGCATAATTAAAAATTCCCAGAAGCATGCCCCATTACCTACGGAACTAAAGCTTAAGGGTCCGACCCAAAACTCTTAAGTGGCGCCGCGGATCCGCGGCCACTTAGACGAGTTAGTGTTTCATTCTTCAGGTGTGTCCATAGAAATCTCTGTATGTTTTTCTGAATATTTTTAACATGGAAAAATCCAACTTTTTGAAAAATTTTCAGAGAGGGGGTCCAAAATGAGTTTTCGGGGTTCGATCGGACTTTTAGGTTCGCCTACGCAACGCCTAATGCTCTAGCTAGGCTCTGATACCACTGTAAGGTTCTTAGGCACTAGAACAAGTTTCTACAAGGCATCAACCATGCCAAAATTAAATTTTTCAAGTGCCAAACAACCTAAGCAAGGATCTTTACTGGAAAATTAGGGTTAACAATGAACAAGTAAACTACTTTACTTCTAAGAGTTAGAGATTACAACCTTGTAGTCCATTCCTTCGCTTAATAAGCTCTGAGTTGAGGTCCCTTCGCTGCGATCATCATGCTCCCGAACTCTTGATAGGCTCCATGAAGTGAATGATGCATCCTTACTAGTAAACTTCACAATCCAAGATGATCTATCTTGAGGAATCACAAACCCTAGCTCTCTTTTCACTAATTAGGTATTATTGAAGTGAACACCCTAATCTAAGTGGCTAGAATAGATGAGGATAATGAAGTAGGAATTTTGCTCTCTTTTGATTTCTATTTCTCACTTTAATTCATCACAAATGAAAAAACTAGTGAGCTTTTGTGAGAGGAAGAAGAAGATGAAAATGTGATCAAAGAATTATTGTTGAGGTTAGAAATGCAACCAAGAGTTAAGCATGTCATGCTTAACCCTTGTAGAGCATAAACCATAGGTTAGGGTTAGGGTAATGTTAACAAATATCTTGATAAATATCTAAAGAGGGTGGACTAAGTCAACCTTGATGAAGCTTCTTCAAAGCTTATCCATGACTTAATCCATCATTAAGAATTAACCAAAATAATTAACCTAATCCCAAACCTAATCATGGTTTAACTGATAAACCCTAGTTGCATTTATAACCCTGATATGTTACAATATTATATATCACATATATAATATATAATGTAACAAAAGAAAATAATATATTTAACATATATCGCATATATATCAATGTATCATCAAGTGAGAAAAATAATCATTTAAGTGGGCTTATATAAGTTAATGTAATGTAATATATCACATATATAATTGTACATTAAATTATTAAATCAACACTTGATTTAATAACCCGACTATATTTCATATAACCGACTAATATAATATGCATCTTTTTATCGAATCAACACTTGATCCGATAACCCGGTTATATCATATATACCCGGCCGATATAACATATTGCGAGAATCGAATACGGTATCACATACATGTACTATTCTCGGTGCCGCACATATCACATATGTGCCCCTTCTCCGTTTTGCCTGATCCAGGAAACCTCTGTGTAGGACTCTAAAGAATCGTCAATACGCCGGCAGTAGGTGATGATCATATTAAACACCCAGAAGCTGCAAGCGGTCAGCTAAACGTAACAGCCACCCAGGTATTGATCGATCAGAAGATAAACAAGCAAGCATGTACACACTCCTGTGAATCCAATCAGTAACACTCCCGTACAGTCCGGTCTCTTCATCTGATATGTCGCATATCTAGTCTAGGGGTGGTAAACGTCAGACCCCAGTAACCGATAAGTCGTGTCGTTGTGAGGCTTATAACGGGTCGAGAAACTACTAATAACACTTACCAGTAAATCTCCATTTCAGCCATGGCCAAGGACTTCCAGTTATAGCAAATCGAACACAGCGCAACATCAACTCCCAATACCGGGAGAGACGAAACCCCTCCTATCACTCATTGCCTCCATATGATTCGGGGCTATACCCAAAAGCCACCGTTTTGCACGTCCTCTTGAACGTGGTAAGGTGGAAATCAAATCACAGTGGGAATCATACAAGACTCTATGACGATCTCGGGTCTACAGACTAACATGAACCAGTGTCACCAGAGAACTGCTATCTGACGATAGGTATGATACCATCTAGGAGTTCTCAATGAGTCCGTTCAGTGCACCCAGTCTCCACTGAGCACACGTACACCATCTTTGATTTCAAACACCAATGGATATGGGATCATCCATCACCCATCATATGGGTCAAGATGCATATACGCTAGTCTACTCTGGAGTATCGATGCCCTGTCTCGATACACCCTCAACTAGGAACAGTTATAGGATGTACCCTTGGACTACCCTGGCCCTACTAGTATGATCTGCATCACAGTCCAAGTAGTCGAGTACATATCCTAAGGGCTTTATCAACATGTGAGAGCAAGACAGTAAATTAATACAAATCAACATGTTAAGACAAAGTAAAACCAGATAGCATACTATCATATCGAGCAAGAAAGTCCTCTCTATATATATCTAAGTATCCACTATAATATACATCATATGTACAACAATGGCCTCTAGGGCATATATATAACTAACAATCTCCCACTTGCACTAAGGCCGGGTGTTGTAGTATCTCATACCCAACATCCCGAAGAGTCTCTCAAATTGTATCTGGGGTATGGCCTTCGTGAGTGGATCCGCAGTGTTGTCCTTCATGTGAACTCTCCTGACCTCGATCTCACGGTGATCAGCTATCTCCCGGATCAGGTGATACCGCCTCAGAATATGCCTGGATCTCTGATGGGACCTGGGTTCCTTGGCCAAAGCCACAACTCCATTGTTATCACAATACAAAGGTATTGGATGCTCAATGGATGGAACCACTCTAAGTTCAGTGATGAACTTCTTCGTCCAGACAGCCTCTTTGGCAGCATCGTTGGCAGCAATGTATTCAGCCTCCATCGTCGAGTCTGCCACGGTTTTTTTTTTTGGAACACTTCCAACAAACAGCCCCTCCATTGAGGGTAAAGACAAATCCCGATTGCGACTTAGAGTCGTCCATATCACTTTAGAAGCTTGAATCGGTAAAGGACTCCACCTGTAGTTCTCCGTTACCATACACCAAGAATATCTCCTTAGTCCTTCTCTAGTACTTAAGAATGTTCTTCACAGCTGTCCAGTAACTCTCTCCTAGATCTGCTTGATACCTACTCACTACACTTAGTGAGTATGCTATATCGGGTCTGGTACATTGCATCGCGTACATGATAGAGCCTACTACCGAAGCATAGGGTATCCCTTGCATGCGAGTTCTCTCCAAATCAGTCTTGGGAGACATCTCTTTAATGAGAGTGAGTCCAGAGATCGTGGGTTGGTTCCCACGCTTGAATTCTTCCATACTTAACCTGTTAGTTATATATATGCCCTAGAGGCCTTTGTTGTACATATGATGTATATTATAGTGGATGCTTGGATATATATAAAGAGGACTTTCTTGCTCGACATGATAGTATGCTATTTGGTTTCACTTTGTCTTAACATGTTGACTTGTATTGGTTTACTGTCTTGCTCTCACATGTTGATAAAGCCCTTAGGATATATACTTGGCTACTAGGACTATGATGAGAATCATACTAGTGGGGTCAGGGTAGTCCAAGAGTACATCCTATAACTGTTCCTGGTCGAGGGAGTATCGAGACAGGGCATCGATACTTCAGAGTATACTAGCGTGTACGCTTCTCGACTCATATAATGGGCGATGGATGATCCCATATCCATTGGTGTTTGACATCAGAGAAGATATATGGGTGCTCAGTGGAGACTGGGTACACTGAACGGACTCGCCGAGAACTCCTAGATTGTATTATACCTATCGTCGGATAGCAGTTCTCTGGTGACACTGGTACAGGTTAGTCTGTAGACCCGAGATCGTCATAGAGTCTTGTGTGATTCCTACTGTGCTTTGATTTCCACCTTACCACGTTCACGAGAACGTGCAAAACGGTGGCTTTTGGGTACAGTCCCGAATCACATGGAGGCAATGAGCAATAGGAGGGGTTTCGTCTCTCCCGGTATTGGAAGTTGATGTTGCGCTGTGTTCGATTGGCTATAACTGGAAGTCCCTGGCCAGGGCTGATATGGAGATCTACTGGTAAGTTTTTTCCGTGGTTTCTCGACCCGTTATGAGCTTCACATCGACATGACTTATCGGTTACTGGGGTCTGACGTTTACCACCCTAGACTGGATATGCGACATATCAGACGAAGAGACCGGACTGTACGGGAGTGTTCCTGATTAGATTCACAGGAGAATGTACATGCTTGCTTGTTGATCTTCTAATCGCTCAATACCCGGGTGGCTGTTACGTTTAGCTGACCGCTTGCAGCTTCTGGGTGTTTAATATGATCATCACCTAGTGCCGGCGTATTGACGATTCTTTAGAGTCCTACACAAAGGTTTCCTGGCTCAGGCAAAATGGAGTAGGAGCACATATGTGATATGTGCGGGACCGAGAATAATACGTGTATGTGATACCGTATTCAATTCTCACGATATGTAATATCGGCCGGGTATATGTGATAGAGCCGGGTCATCGGATCAAGTGTTGATTCGATGAACTCATACAGATTATATTAGTCGTTTATTTGCAAAATAGCCGGGTTATCAGATCAAGTGTTGATTCGATAATTTAATATATAATTATATATTTGATATATTACATTACATTAACTAATATAAGCTCACTTAAAAATTCTTTTTCTCACTTGATGATACATTGATATATATGTGATATATGTTAATTGTATTATTTTCTTTACAAAATATTGTATATGTGATATATAATATTGTAACATGTTAGGGTTACAAATGCAACTAGGGTTAAAACCATGCTAGGGTTTAAACTTGGGTTAACATTATCTTTTTGGTTAATTTTTTTGGATGGATTAAGTTTTGGATGAGTTTTGAAGAAGCTTCATGATCCTTTGACAAAGTCCACCCTCTTTGTTTTATCCTTAATATTTGTTAACCTAACTTTAACCCTAGATTATGGTTGATTCTCTTCATGAGTTAGCCATGACACATATCTAACTATGGTTGCATTTCTAACTGTAAGGCTACGGTAGCGCCCCGGCCGTCTTTCAGAGGCCAAAATGCGGAAACAAAAACTTTTCTTTAACTAGAAACTGTAAGTCCATGCTACCTCTCCCGGTACTTTCGGGAATGCGGAATTTGGTAAAAAACGATTTTTACGGAGGTGGTAACATGGACCTATAATCCGGATCTTGGTTAAACATCTATCTAACAACCTAACTATGAGTTTCTAGCTACTCGGTTAGGGGGTTATACCTTGCTTGTCTTAACTCCTTCGTCTTCAAGCTCCGATGGTGGTCTGGACCGGCTTCTTCTCGTCGTCTCCGTACGCCGAAGATAGATCCACCTGAAAGCTCCAACCTTTAGCTCCTTCTTCGTTCTTTGAAGAAACTAGTTCACTTGGTTTGCTAAACCTAGTGAACTAGAATGAGTAGAGAATACTTTGTGTGGGATTTTATCTATGGTTCTTGATTCTCAACTCATGAGACAAGAGAACCATAGATTAAAGAGAGGGAGCAAGAGCAAAAGGGTGAGAGCAAAAGGAGAGCTCAAGAACAAGAGAGAGAATGAGCAAGAAAGAATGAGGCTCTCTTTTGTCTTTCACCCTCTCATAATCCAAAGCAATGATCACACATTATACCAATCAAGTGTTATGTGATGGTTGAAGCAACCATAACCATATCATTTCATGCACTTATTTTGCACAAAAGAGCAAGCAAGCAAAAGTCTTTGCCATGAAATGATAGCTATGGTTATCATGATGGTCAACTAGTCAAGCCTAGTCAACCGGTCAACAAAGTCAACAAGTCAACAAAAGTCAACAAGTCAACAAAGTCAAAAAGTCAACAACCATGTCACCATAATACTTAATTAATATAATTGTTAATCTCATATCATATTCTCATTAGGGTTGATCAAAAGGTCAATAGTCAACGGTCAACTGTCAACAACCCTAATGAGAATCCACTGCCTCTGTCTCCCTGTCAACTGTGCATACACACCCGTATCCGCGTTCCGAGAAACACGAATGCAAACTGGATAAATCCAATCCCATAAGGTACACTAGGATCTGGCTTAAACCAAAGCCCGCTAGTGTAAACTGTCCGGACACTGTACGTGCACAAGTGCACGGATGTGACCGAACCCTGTCGCAAAACCATGCGACCTGTCGCAAAACCATGCGACCTCTACTCTTTTGCCTAAAGGCGAAAAGCTTTCTGTGTGGGACTCTAAAGACTCGACACTACGCTGGCAGTGGGTTTAACCACAGACCGCAAGCGGCACTAGCTGTGCGTAACGGTCCCCAGGTAATGCCGATAAGAAGACCGACGAGGCGAAACCCATCTGAACTCCTACTGAGCCTGAGTGTGACATTCTCCGTACAGTCCGGTCTGTTCGTCTGATACATCGCATGGCGGGCCTAGGGGGCGGTAAACGTCAGTCCCCCAATAGCGGTACAAGTCGTGCCGGAGCGAAGCCCAAAACACCCTGAGATAACACTGGAAACCTACCAGTATATCTCGTTTGCCCTGGCCAGGGACTACTCGTGTAATGGCTCTCCTAGACACAGCGCCATGTCAACCCCCAATACCGGGAGAGACGAATCCTGTCTAACCGTCACTGCCTCCAAGTGCTTCGGGACTGCACCCAACCACTACCTGTTTGCACGACTCCTTTGAGCCGTGGTAGGGTAGTGATCAAAGTACAGTGGGAACACACTCGAGGCGAAGTGACAGTGTCAAGTCAGCGGACTAAGCTGTACTCATGTCACCTGGGAACTGATAACTGACGATAGGTATAATACCAACTAGTCAGTTCCCGACGAGTCCTGTCCAGTGTACCCGTAACCTAACGAGCACCCGCATACTATCTCAAGTACGACGTACTGACGGCTGTGGGACAGACCGTCCCCCACACTGGGATGAGAAGCGCATGCGCTAGTCTACTCCGGAGTATCGATGCCCTGTCTCGATAGTCCTGCGACTAGGGACCTGCATAAGGATGTGCTTATAGATTACCCAGCCCCACTAGTGTGACTACCATCACATCGCTGGTAATCAAGCAAAGATCCTAAGGGCTCTACTAATGTGTATAGGCGATATACTAAAATAAACACATGTACACATTGAAGTAGAAACAAACCAAGTAGCATACTACTATTTTGAGCAAGATTGTATATACAAGGTGAATATCCCAAGCTTCCATTAAGTAACATACAAGCTAGTATGATACAGTAATGGCCTCTAGGGCATATACACTAACAATCTCCCACTTGCACTAAGGCCATGTACTGGCGTATCGAAGACCTATCATCTCGATCAGCCGCTCGAACTGAGTCTGGGGTAAGGCCTTGGTGAATGGATCTGCAGTGTTATCTTCTGAATTTACTCTCTTTACCTCGATCTCCTGGCGATCAATGATCTCCCTGATCAGGTGGAACCGCCTCAAAATGTGCCTGGACTTCTGATGGGACCTTGGTTCTTTCGCTAAAGCTATAGCGCCGTTGTTGTCACAATACAGCGGTATTGGATCAACACTGGTAGGAACCACCTGAAGTTCCGTGAGGAACTTCTTCATCCAGACAGCTTCCTTTGCGGCATCGCAAGCAGCTATGTACTCCGCTTCCATGGTTGAGTCAGCAACGGTTTCCTGCTTGGAACTCTTCCAGCAAACCGCCCCTCCATTGAGGGTAAAGACATAACCTGACATGGACTTGGAGTCATCCTTGTCACTCTGGAAGCTGGAGTCAGCAAAGGCCTCAATCTGGAGGTCTTTTCCGCCATACACCAAAAACATCTCCTTAGTCCTTCTCAGGTACTTGAGAATGTTCTTTACTGCTATCCAGTGTTTCTCCCCTGGGTTCGACTGATACCGGCTTACAACGCTCAATGCGTATGCTACATCTGGTCTGGTACATAACATCGCATACATAATAGAGCCTACCGCAGATGCGTAGGGTATTGATGACATGCGAGCCCTTTCCAAATCAGTCTTAGGAGACATCTCTTTGGAGAGGGTGATTCCGTGACAAGCCGGTAGATTACCGCGCTTGGAATCTTCCATGCTGAATCGTTTCAGTATGGTGTCGATGTACCTTGACTGTGAAAGTCCCAACATCCTCTTAGATCTATCACGATAGATCTGGATCCCCAGAATGTAGTTGGCATCACCCAGGTCCTTCATGGAGAACCTCTGTGACAAGAATCCTTTGACTGACTGTAGCATAGGAATATCATTTCCTATTAGGAGAATGTCATCGACGTACAAGACGAGGAATACCACATTTCTCCCTACAATCTTACTGTAAATGCATGGTTCATCTGGGTTTTTGACAAAGTCGAATTCTTTGACAGTATCATCAAAGCAGATGTTCCAACTCCGCGATGCCTGCTTAAGTCCATAGATGGACTTGAGCAACTTGCACACTTTACCGCTGCTCCCACTCTGAATGAATCCCTCTGGCTGATCCATATAGACGCACTCTTCTAAATTTCCATTTAGGAAAGCCGTCTTTACGTCCATCTGCCAGATCTCATAATCGTGGAAGGCAGCAATGGCAAGAAGGATCCGAATGGATTTAAGCATGGCTACCGGAGAAAAGGCCTCGTCATAGTCCAAACCAGGTCTTTGACGAAAACCCTTTGCAACGAGCCTAGCCTTATAGGTTTCAACCTGCCCATCTACACCAATCTTCTTTCTGAAGATCCATTTGCAGCCTACGGGTTTTACCCCTTCTGGAGCAAAGTCCAAAGTCCAAACTTTGTTGGTGTACATGGACTCCATCTCGGTCCGCATTGCATCTAGCCATTTTACCGAGTCACCGCTCTGAATGGCTTGCTGGAAGCTAGTAGGCTCATCATAATCTATGATGCAATCCTCTCTATCCCCGTCTATGAGAAAACCGTAGTATCTCTCGGGCGGATGAGACTGCCTACTACTCCTGCGGAGCGGCGTAGGAATGTCCGGTTCCCCTGAACCTTCTGGTTCTACTAAGCTTTCAGTAATAGCTTGTGGTTCTGGAATTTCTTCCAGTTCTATTGCGCTCCCACTTATCTGATTTTCTAAAAACTCAGTTTCCAAGAAGCGGGCATGACGAGAAACAAGGACTTTTTGCTCCTCTGCGTAATAGAAAAGATACCCCTTGGAGTTCTTTGGGTATCCCACAAACTTGCACTGTACTGAGCGTGCCTCGAGCTTGTCCGCATGCTGCTTTTTTACAAAAGCCGGACATCCCCATGTCTTAAAGGATTTAAGACAGGGTTTCTTCCCACTCCACATCTGATATGGTGTGGTAGGCACTGTCTTAGTAGGAACTTGGTTCAAGAGATGTGCAGCTGTTTCCAGTGCATAACCCCAGAAAGATCGCGGTAACTCAGCCTTACTCATCATGGAACGAACCATATCTAATAGGGTTCGATTCCTTCTTTCCGATACACCGTTGTGTTGTGGTGTGTATGGATGAGTACGCTGAGAGACAATTCCATTCTCTTTTAAGTAGTCCAGAAACTCGGCACTCAAGTATTCACCACCTCGATCCGATCTTAGGATCTTGATACTTTTGCCTGTTTGTTTTTCTACTTCATTCTTATATTCTCGAAATTTCTCAAAGGCCTCGGATTTGTGCTTCATTAAGAAGACATGTCCAAACCTAGAGAAATCATCTGTGAAAGTAATGAAGTATGAATAACCGCTTCGTGCATGTGTAGACATTGGACCACACACGTCACTGTGTATAAGTCCCAAAAGCTCGCTCGCTCTTACTTCGTGTCCAGTGAACGGAGTCTTTGTCATCTTTCCCATGAGACAAGATTCACAAGTGGCATAAGACTGGTACTTGAACGGATCCAAGTATCCTTCTTTATGTAACTTAGTCAACCGTGTCTCATTGATGTGACCCAGTCTACAATGCCATAAGAAAGCCTGATTTAATTCTGGAGACTTTCTTTTAAGTGTGTTCTGGACACTGAATATCTGAGCATGATTCAATACGTATATACCGTTATTTAATGTACCTGACCCAATCAGTGCTTGATTTAGGTGGATGTTTACTACATCGCTTACAAAAGCAAAATCATATCCTTCCTTAGAAAGTAAGGATACAGATATGATATTACAAGTCGCACCTGGTACATACAAACAGTCACGCAGAATCAATATCTGCCCAGTTGTCAGTCCTAGGTGATATTCCCCTACGGATACAGCATCCATGCTCATTCCGTTAGCAACCCTGAGAGTCATATCACCTTTCCTGATAACCCTACGGTTTCTCAGACCCTGTAACGAATTACAGATATGAGATCCTGATCCGGTATCCAATACCCAGGAAGTAGGGTTAACTGACAAACAGTTCTCAATTACAAACACACTCGAAGCCGAAGCCACAACATGCTTCGAATTCTGGCTACTGGATTTACAAGCCCTGCAATCTCTCTGCCATAGTTCATTCCCGTTACAATAGGAACGTCCCTCTTTTACTATATCCAGTCCTGAAACTTTTGCCCTTGCTTTTCCTTTTTCTTCCCTGGTTTCTTTCAGGGTATGAGCAGAGGGCAGGGACTGTAGAATTAGGTCAGTACTTGACCCATTCTCCAACGTGGTCTCCAGGTCCGTGAGCTCAATATAGCTGGTCTCTGTAAGGACGTTGCGCCCTACAGATGACCCGACAGCCAACCTCGCTTGAAGCAATTCGTTCGAGGTCTTATATCTTGCGATACGAGATTGCTCTCCATATAAAACTTTGTTATGGAGGAAGATAGAAACTGAGTCCATCTTCTCGTGCTGCCTCTGGTTTGCACCATCAACTGAGGCTAACACGAGGCACTTGGCTTTCGCACAATCCTTTTCCGATGTCCCGCGGATGTGAACATCCGTGACAGGGGAAACTGGACCTGAGACAGCAGGGTTTTGATTAGTTAAGAGGTGTTCCAGCTTGTCATGGGCAATGGACATCTGGACAGACCTTTGCCAGTCATAACAGTCAGGTTCAGTCATATTTTTATCTAGATGTAACCTAGGCGTGGTCACAGGGTCGCTGCAATTAAGAGAGAGAAGAAGAAACACTCAGCATGATGCTCTTGCAAGTTTAGAGTGGTTTTTAGTTTGTCTAAACAGGATGGCTCCCACTGTTTCTCGAATCCCTCCTCAAACCATAAAGGAAGAATTAGTCGGGATCAATCCCACCGCACAATACTTGCTTAACCGTTCAGCCAGGCCGGTGTCGGTACTTCGAGGGAGGTTTTCCAACGCTTTCGTGAAGTTCCTTAATTAAAGAACCTCTTTTCCCTGGGGGCGTAGCCCCGCTAACACCTTTCTAGGCACCTACTAGGTTTATAGCATTGATCGATTAGTGAGAAATTTTCCGAGGAGTAGCATATACTCACAGTAGGATCGGGATCCAAATATCATTGCGTGACAAAACTGAAGGAATCCTACCAGAATTATCACACTCCAAATGGTATGCATTGCTAGCAAGTTTCAGTTCTTTTGAAACTCCCGATGTGGATTTTTGCCCCATGCTCTTATGACCTTGACTAAGGCCAACAAATCATAAGTCACATGTCAAGTTCTACCCGTCGTTGTCCAGGTTAATTTGAACCCATCCGTATATACCCTTGACTAAGGCCAACAAAGTAATACGACTGTCCCAAACCAACGCATCTATCTATGCAACATATGAATATCCACCAGCTACCAATCACTGTGCCTTGACTAAGGCCAACAAACACAGCTTGAATACTGTTGAATATTCATATGAAACGACGGAGGGCTACGAATGGTTTTGGCGAAACCGTGAACGTAGTGAACTTGATTTAGTCGATGGAACGAGATAGCTTTTAAATGGAGTGGCTCAAACTCCGCATTTTAAAAGTTTGTTTTTGAAAAGAACCGAGTGGTTTTTCGAAAATGTTCCAACGACTTATACTTGGTTTATTTTCTTGCATTAGTTCTTTTAATGCATGTTTTGCTTGCATTAGTTCTTTTAATGCGTGATATTCTTGCATTAGTTCTTTTATTGCGTCCCATCATTTAATCCTACCATTGCAGAAAACAACCAAAATATGACGTACGCTTATGCCATTCGCATTCGCCACGGGGCCCCGTCATTACCCGTTAGGTTACTTAACTAACGACAGAGCGGGGGCTGGGCTAGCGCGTCTGTAAAACATAAGCAACGCCTAAATAATATCATATATAGATATACTGCAATGATAAACATTTCAGATCACAGATGAATACATTGGATATACTAGGAATCTGTAATTCGTATGAGCCTGTAACGAAAGACAGATTACACGGTCGCGGTGAATAGCCAATACCCCACCCAAGACCCCTACGGGTGCGGCAAACTACCCGCCAAGTACCCAAAGCGTAGCAACCTCCCTCATCTCCATGAGTAGGCCACTCGACACTTCGGCATACCCGGTAGTTTGTGCACCCCCTCCATGGGTCTATCCTAGGAGCAAAAACAGTAAAAAGAAATTATACAATGACGGCTACAACCCCGACCCGGTTGTGCGGCCATACAAATAATTATTACATCAATTTACAAATTTACATGAATTGAAAGAAAAGAAAACTCTCGTCTCACAACCCCCGGCTATTCACCCGCGACAATCCAACATATTCATATACACATTCCAGCAACATTACAGATCACAGATTTGTATAACCCCCACTAATCGACATATAGCGATTAGTAGACGTTCAATACAAATATCACATTACAGAAAAACCCGTTAGCTTAAGTCTTTTAGAAGTTCGATCAAAAATACGGATTTTCAGGACCCCAAAATAAAATTTTCGTTCTGGAAAATCTGGGCAGAAAATATATATTCTAAAAATCCCAAAATACCCCAATGACTAAACTGCAAAAAAGAAAACCCGTGACCGAGTCAACTCGGCCACGGAAACGCGGCGCTTTGATCGAGTCAGGGGCCCAAATTTTTGCAGTTTCTTTAAAAAAGCCTGAGTCGATTTTAGGTGTATTTCAAAAAAGTTTTCCAGCACTTTTAAAATCGACAGAAAGTTTAAAATTCCGGGGTTCGTTTCGGGACTTTTTCGTTGATCGATCTTCTAGTTACTTGCTAACATGTTAGATAGAGTTTAACCTGGCTCTGATACCACTGTAAGTCCATGCTACCTCTCCCGGTACTTTCGGGAATGCGGAATTTGGTAAAAAACGATTTTTACGGAGGTGGTAACATGGACCTATAACCCGGATCTTGGTTAAACATCTATCTAACAACCTAACTATGAGTTTCTAGCTACTCGGTTAGGGGGTTATACCTTGCTTGTCTTGAACTCCTTCGTCTTCAAGCTCCGATGGTGGTCCGGACCGGCTTCTTCTCGTCGTCTCCGTACGCCGAAGATAGATCCACCTGAAAGCTCCAACCTTTAGCTCCTTCTTCGTTCTTTGAAGAAACTAGTTCACTTGGTTTGCTAAACCTAGTGAACTAGAATGAGTAGAAAATACTTTGTGTGGGATTTTATCTATGGTTCTTGATTCTCAACTCATGAGACAAGAGAACCATAGATTAAAGAGAGGGAGCAAGAGCAAAAGGGTGAGAGCAAAAGGAGAGCTCAAGAACAAGAGAGAGAATGAGCAAGAAAGAATGAGGCTCTCTTTTGTCTTTCACCCTCTCATAATCCAAAGCAATGATCACACATTATACCAATCAAGTGTTATGTGATGGTTGAAGCAACCATAACCATATCATTTCATGCACTTATTTTGCACAAAAGAGCAAGCAAGCAAAAGTCTTTGCCATGAAATGATAGCTATGGTTATCATGATGGTCAACTAGTCAAGCCTAGTCAACCGGTCAACAAAGTCAACAAGTCAACAAAAGTCAACAAGTCAACAAAGTCAAAAAGTCAACAACCATGTCACCATAATACTTAATTAATATAATTGTTAATCTCATATCATATTCTCATTAGGGTTGATCAAAAGGTCAATAGTCAACGGTCAACTGTCAACAACCCTAATGAGAATCCACTGCCTCTGTCTCCCTGTCAACTGTGCATACACACCCGCATCCGCGTTCTAAGAAACACGAATGCAAACTGGATAAATCCAATCCCATAAGGTACACTAGGATCTGGCTTAAACCAAAGCCCGCTAGTGTAAACTGTCCGGACACTGTACGTGCACAAGTGCACGGATGTGACCGAACCCTGTCGCAAAACCATGCGACCTGTCGCAAAACCATGCGACCTCTACTCTTTTGCCTAAAGGCGAAAAGCTTTCTGTGTGGGACTCTAAAGACTCGACACTACGCTGGCAGTGGGTTTAACCACAGACCGCAAGCGGCACTAGCTGTGCGTAACGGTCCCCAGGTAATGCCGATAAGAAGACCGACGAGGCGAAACCCATCTGAACTCCTACTGAGCCTGAGTGTGACATTCTCCGTACAGTCCGGTCTGTTCGTCTGATACATCGCATGGCGGGCCTAGGAGGCGGTAAACGTCAGTCCCCCAATAGCGGTACAAGTCGTGCCGGAGCGAAGCCCAAAACACCCTGAGATAACACTGGAAACCTACCTGTATATCTCGTTTTCCCTGGCCAGGGACTACTCGTGTAATGGCTCTCCTAGACACAGCGCCATGTCAACCACCAATACCGGGAGAGACGAATCCTGTCTAACCGTCACTGCCTCCAAGTGCTTCGGGACTGCACCCAACCACTACCTGTTTGCACGACTCTTTTGAGCCGTGGTAGGGTAGTGATCAAAGTACAGTGGGAACACACTCGAGGCGAAGTGACAGTGTCAAGTCAGCGGACTAAGCTGTACTCATGTCACCTGGGAACTGATAACTGACGATAGGTATAATACCAACTAGTCAGTTCCCGACGAGTCCTGTCCAGTGTACCCGTAACCTAACGAGCACCCGCATACTATCTCAAGTACGACGTACTGACGGCTGTGGGACAGACCGTCCCCCACACTGGGATGAGAAGCGCATGCGCTAGTCTACTCCGGAGTATCGATGCCCTGTCTCGATAGTCCTGCGACTAGGGACCTGCATAAGGATGTGCTTATAGATTACCCAGCCCCACTAGTGTGACTGCCATCACATCGCTGGTAATCAAGCAAAGATCCTAAGGGCTCTACTAATGTGTATAGGCGATATACTAAAATAAACACATGTACACATTGAAGTAGAAACAAACCAAGTAGCATACTACTATTTTGAGCAAGATTGTATATACAAGGTGAATATCCCAAGCTTCCATTAAGTAATATACAAGCTAGTATGATACAGTAATGGCCTCTAGGGCATATACACTAACAGAAACCGGCGCTACCGCGGACTATAAACCAGGATTGGACCATTAACCTACTACTAGCTAACAGGAGAAAGGGTAGAGAGCTATACCGAGCGATCCGTGTTCTTCGGTCTTCGGCCACCATCCCAAGCTCCTCGCGGCATCACTGATCTCCGGTCTCCTCGTCGGAAGAGCACCACATCACCGAGTCTTTTTACGGGCTCCCATCTCTGAACCTAGGAAACTCGGACATGAAGTTGGCTAGCCAACGTGTCCAAGGTTGTTGTAGACTAAGTGTAGAAATCTTTGTCTCAAGGGGTTAATGGAAGTTGCTATTTGGATGTGAAGTTGGAGGAATCAACTTTAGAGATGAGCTAAGGGTTTTTGTGTAAGAAAATGAGATGAAAAACCCACACCAAAATTTTGGACAGCCCCCCCCCCTCTTCAAGTGGCCGGCCATGTATATGGAGGAGGAAAAAGGTCAATGAAAATGTAATCATCACAAAGAAAATGAGTCACCTCAATAATCATATCAATCCACTCACAAATCCCATCTCAAAAGCAAGTAATGATGGACAAAACAAATCATGACATGCTAGAACCATCATGAAGCCTCCACCACAAAAAACACCCTCTAGTTTGCTAATTTCCACATTTGCAAATAACCCCCTCCTCACTAATTTTCAGCCAAAGAAAGATAGAAAGAAAAATGGACGAAATGAAATGCAAACTGGCAACTTCAAAAAAGCGATCCCGTAATAAATTACAGGAAAACCCCGCGACTGTATATACATACCCGCATTTGTATTCCGACCGAATACAAATGCAATGAGACAAAATCTACACAGTATAATACTAGGATCCGGCTTAAACCAAAGCCTGCTAGTATTATCCGTCCAATCATGATCCGTGCAATACCGCACGTATAAGATTGAACCCTACCAAATTTCCATACGGCCTCTACAGCGTTTCGCCCGAAACTTGAGAAACTGTCTGTGGGGGACTCTAAAGACTCGTCAATATTTTGGCTGTGGATTTAACCACTAGCACGTCAGAGGTATTAGCCGTACGTAACGGGCTACCAGGTATTGACCATAAGAGAGGTCGATGAGCGAACTCATCCTGACACCCTACTGAGCCTGTCAGTGACAATATCCGTACATTCCGGTCCGTTCGTCTATGACCATCGCATGGCGGACCTAGGGGGTTGGTAAAAGTCAGACCCCTAAAAGCGGTACAAGTCATGTCGGAGTGTAGCCCAGAACACCCTGAGATACTACTGGAATACCTACCTGTAAATCTCCTGCCTTGGCCAAGGATTTCGTGTAATGGCTCCCCTAGACACAGCGCGACCTCACCCCCAATACCAGGAGAGACGAACCCCTGCCGATCCTCTCACTACCTCCTTGTGGCTCGGGACTGTACCCAACTAAAACCTATTTGCACGACTCCTTTGAGCCGTGGTAGGGTAGTAATCAAAGCACAGTGGGAACTCGCATGAGACAAATGACGATCTCAGGTCGATGAACTAACCTGTACACATGTCACCAGGGAACTGCTATCTGACGTCAGGTATAATACCAACTAGCATGTTCCCGACGAGTCCTGTCCGGTGTACTCATAACCCAATGAGCACCTGTATACATCTTAGGTGAACCAACTGACACCAGTGGCTTGTGAGACCGGCCACCGCCCCTCGTCGGAGTCTCGACTGTATACAGAAGTCTACTCTGGAGTATCGATGCCCTGTCTCGAAAACTCCCACGACTAGGGACTTTTAAGGATGTGCTTATAGACCCAGCTCCCACGTATATGATCGCCATCATACTGCTGGCCGTCAATAAATAATCCTAAGTGCTCTATCAACGCGCAATAGTGACCTGTAAGGTCACCTAACGCAGTACACGATGATAAAGATAAACCAGATAGCATACTATTATCTTGAGTAAGACTGTCCTACCGGTATATGTCCCCTCTCAATCATTGCAATCACGTGCCTGTGATCCAATAATTGACTCTGAGGACACTATATCCAACAATCTCCCACTTGCACTCAAGGCTAATAATTGCAATGTCGCATACTCACAGCCCGTGTGATACCGAACACCCAACTCATCGACTGGTCAGTCTCACAAAACCCGTTTGCGAAACTAATGCGTTCGAGGAATGGCATCGATGAGTGGATCCGCTCTGATGTTTCTTTCTATGTCTCTCTTTATCTCAAGTTCGTGGAGAAACCCATCTCCCGAAATGAGCAATACCTGTCTCAGAATATGTCTGGATATCTGATGGGACCTACTCATAAATGAACTCCAAATCCAAACTTCTTAGACTTATCGTCAACTGAACTTAATCAGTATCCCACGTAATGCCTCCCTCAGTGTCCGCTTGGATCACCTGTCCAAAACACTGCCCCTCGTCAGAGGGAAAACTATAACTCTGACAGTCACTCTGTCATCCAGGTCACCTTGGAAGCCTGGAATGATAACTGTCTCCCGAATGAGGCTGTCGTTATCATATCCCTAGAACATCCACTTATGTTCTAAAACTGCTTCCGAATGTTTCTCCAGGATTGGATCAATATTAACTTACTGCATCTTGTGCAAAAACAATATCTGGTGTGGAACTTGACATCTCATGATTGACTCAATTGCCTAAGCAAGTGATCTGCCAATCATGCACATCCCTCTCCCCTTTAGTCTGTAAGACACCTTCAGAGAGGGTGACTCCATCACCTGCAGGTACACTACCGTGCCAGGATTCGTCCATTCTAAAACACCTTTAGAATGCTGTCAAAGTACCCAGATTGGGAAACTACCCAAATCTAGATCTAAAACCATAGATCTAGTGACCAGAATATCTGATATAATATCCATGTCCTATGTGGAGAAACCACTGTGTGACAACAAAAGTATAACCGATCGTAGTATAGGAATTTCACTTCCTACACTGTGTATGTCATCCAAATACCAGGACATCACACCCTACTACCTTCTTAACAGATCCATCCCCTATTCTGATGAAGTCAAACCTATGACTGTCACGTCGGAAATAGATGATCTATCTCCGCTATATCTGCATTAGTCCATGAATAGATATAAGCTACTTGTCCACTATGCTTCCGCTGCTCCCACTGACTACGACAACCTTCTGGCAGAATAATATACACGTGCACTTCTAAAGCTAGTTCAGAACGACGCTATACTTATCCTCTTGCCGGGTCTCATAGTCTGGAACAACAGCAATGGCAAGTCTGGGTAAACAAGAAAATCCCTATCACCGTCTTTGAGCATACCGGAGTTCCTCTCGGGTGCCTGAGGTTACCCTCCATATCTGCGGAGTGGCCAATGGAATGTCAGACCAAATTGAATCTTTAGGTTCTTATCAAATTTTCAGTAATCGTTTGCGGTTCTGGAATCGCTTCCAGTTCTACCATACTCCCATTACTGTTTTCTGAAAAAATCCATTTTACTAAAACTGTGGTGAGTCAAGAACAATATCACTATTGATCTTCTATATGGTAGAAAGTCAACCCTCGTCATAGCCCGTTTCAACCCATAAATAGACATTACGGAAACGTGCCTTGAGTTATCCAGAGTCTGGTTTTAAGCATAAGCCGGACAACTCCCCGTACCTTAACATCGTTAAGATATGAACCGTTCTAAATCCAATATATAAATAGAGGCACTGATTTAATTGGAACCAGATTCAAATCATGCAGTTGTCTCTAGTGCATGTCAACTAAATGGAAAGAGGCCGATCAGCGTTATTCAACTTAGGTGTGCATCTAATTATGAGTAACCTGAAGGAGAAGCAAGTTCTCATAATCATTACTATTAACTGAATACCATACACAAGTATCCACATCTTCGATCACCTTGAAGAATCCTGATACTTGCAATACCCGGTTCTCTACTTTATTCATATACTTATAACTTCTCAAAACTTGGACCTTGTATTTCTACGAAACACATGTCTAAGAACTAGAGAAGTCACAAGTAAACAGAATATAGTACGAGTACCAACCCCTCTGTCCTCATGGACACTGGACAACATACAATACTCTGTATAAGTCCCCTGAGTCTAATAACTCATTCCCTGTGTGTCGTAGGTTGAAAACTGTACTATGGTTCTGAAGAATTACACCGCTGTTTAATGCTCCTTACCTAACTATCCACTGATATAGGTAAATGTCGTAGACATAATTTCAAAAAGTTATATCTCACTTTATAAAAATAAACGTACAGATATATCAATTTGAAATCGGTGCATTATAACGGATATTCAAAACCAAATATCTGTCGTCCGGCAAACAACCCAGGTGATTTCTTCAAATATCACCAATTACAAAGAATCCCGATATAATGAGGATGATCACCCAATTCCCAATAACTTACTCCCACTCATCATCTGTAAAACCATACAGATGTGAGAATCATACTTGGTAAATACATACCCTGGAGCAAGTGTCTAATTGGGAAATCAGTTTTCTTTTAACAGTACACAGTGAAACTGAAACATTAAAAGGTTTCGTAGGGGTATCCAGGTACTCTAAGTAATGCCTCTTCCATTATCAGATTCACAACCGTAACCGTATATTTCTTTGCCATCTCTCCAAATCCCTTTATTTGTCTTTAGTCATTACCTTCTGTACACCCTCTTAGGCTAAATGGTTTTCTTCCTTCCCTACCGTTCGGCACCAGCCTATAGTTTGGAAGAAGACTATCCAATAAGCATAATGGGTGTACTGTCCTAATCCTAGGAACACTCGCAACGCAAGAGAAGGTAAAGATAAAAAACAACTGAATAAAACCTTATTCCTATTTCTCCTGAACCAGAATCCATCCCCGAACTGGAACAAGTCCCTTCGAGTTCGTATATAACCATACGATGGAATATCCAAATAACTGTGGATCTTCGTAGAGATACGGAGTGTCCTGGAGAAATACAAAGGTGAAGTAGGAGTGGTACTGAAATGCTTGGTTTGGTCGTGAATATCAGTCGCAATTTACTTTGCCCTCCTTCTAATCCCTTTATTTGTCTTTACTTAATACCTTCTGTACACCACACTTAGGCTAATCGGCTTTCTTCATTCCCTACCGTTCGGCACCAGCCTAAGGTTTGGAAGAAGACTATCCAATAAGCGTAATAGGTGTACTGTTCCTAATCCAAGGAGCACTCGCAACCAGAGAGAAGGTAAAAGGAAAAGACAACTGAATAGTCCTATTCGTTTTCTCCAGAACCGGAAACTATCCTCGAATCCGGAACAAGTTCCTTCGAGTTCGTATATAACTATACAATGGTTTTATCCAATGGAAGTGGACGTTCGTAGTAAAACGGGGTGTTCTGGAGAAAAGGGTAAAAGTAGGAGTGGCAATGAGGTATGCAACTCTGACAATCCAAAAGCCAGTGTTTAAGAAGGTTCGGTTAATCTTGGTCACTGAGTCATAGTCAAGGGTCGGGTCATGGTCGCTGCCAGAGAGAGAGAAAATAAACACTCAGCGTGCACTCTAACTTAAATCAGAATGGTTATCAATTTATCTAATCTGGAAACCTCCCACTGCAACCTCAAATTCTCCTCCAAACCTGAAAGAAGAATTAGTCGGGATCACCCGAGGAGTAAACCAACTCATCAGTGGGAATCGAGATCAAACAATCATCGCATGATAACGTAACGGAATCCACTCACGTTATCACACTCCAGAAGGTATGCGCATGTCTGGCAAGTTTCAGTTTCTTTAGAAACTCCCGATGTTATTTTTACCCCTAGGACCCAAGTGACCTTGACAGAGTCAACAAATCAAAGAGTCCTAGTCAAGTTCAACCCGTCATTATCTGGATTGCATTAAACCCACCCGTACGTGCCCTTGACGGAGTCAACAAGGCCGCATGACTGTCCTAACCAATCTCATATCCATGCTACAAACAAGCACCACTTAGCTACCGTACACTACGCCTTGACGGAGTCAACAAACGCAGCACGAATACTAAATAATACCCGTAAGAAATGACGGAGGGCTACGTCTAGTTTTTGGCGAAAAACTTTTAGCGTAATGAACTTGATATCGCTGAAGGAACTGCATAGCTTTATATAAAAATATAGTGACGAAAACCTTTGCTAAAGAGGTCACTCCCGGTGAAGGGATCTCGGCTCTTTCCCCGTAGAATGAGGTGCAGAATATTCCAACTGAATACCACGATGCAAAGCAAAAGTAATCGACTATAGCGAAGTTATTACCCTAACGCAAACTTCTGTCCAAGGGGTCACTCCTGGTGAAGGGATCTCGGCCCTTGCCTTGTCGACTGAGGTGCTGGATATTCATAACCGAATACCACTGTGCAAAACAAAAGAGAACGTCCTTACAATAACAGCCATTTGAAAAATGTTCCAACAACATCAGAATAGGTTTGTTTAGCTTGCATTTATCCGAATCAACGCAGTCCCATCAATTGATCACGCCAATAAAGAACGAAAATAATAATGTACGTATATGCCATCCGCATTCGCCACTGGGTCCCATCATCACCCGTTAGGTTACTTAACTAACGACAGAGCGGGGACTGGACTAGCGCGGATACAAAACATATACAACATCTACTAGTATATATATCAATATATAATATTCGCTCAAGGCGTGATAAAATGCAACATCACAGAGAGTAATAAGTATCACAGAACAATACAGATAATCTGGGATCCCCGGGTTTCATAGAGCCGCTACTGAAACCCGACGTTCCCCTGGTCGTGTGGATAGCCTGTGCAATGAAATCCTAGACCCCTACGGGCGCGGCAAGTTACCCGCCAAAACCTGAAGCGAGGCAGTCCCCTTCAACAACGTGAATGGACCACCCAGCACTTCACGGAATCCGGTAACTTGAGCACCCCACCTTGGGTCAACCTGTACCCCCTACGAGTGCAGCGAATAGCCCGCCAATTCTAGAGTGAAGCCCCCTCCGTCTCAAAGCCATGAAATGCGGGCTCGTTTCCCTCTAGAACCCGGCTATCCGTGCACCTCTCCGTGGGGTAATCCTAGTACAGAAAGTAAAATATACAATGGGTACATCGAGCTCAGCCCGGTCGTGCCCCAAAAGAATAATATACAAACAGGCAGTGATGGCAGTCCACATGTCGGACGCTCGCCCCGCAATATCAAATGTACATATACAACCAAACTGTACTAACATTGCATCCAGGCTATCCACCACGACAAATCCGCAACATCACAGCACAACACAGAACATCAACGTGAATGTCACGTTCGCAAATCCGTCTAAAAGAACTATAGCAATTAGACAGGATTTACCGACTAAATGACATTCACGGTCGCAGATATAATGTAAATACTGTGAACTAACATATTTAAAATTTTCGATCGACTAAAATTCCCGAAGTGGGCCCCAAGTACAATACTCAGTACACATAATAAATCTGGGCCCAAACAGAATATACCAAAACCCCAATTCCAACACAGAGACCTACTGAAGAAATTTGGTACACTGTGGCTACAGTACGGCGGTGGATCCGCGTCCAAAACGTGCTTACGGCCGCGAATCCGACGCGCTACAGTGAAATCAGCCGACCAAATTTCTTCAGTTCTCTTTAAAAAGCCTGCACATATTTCTGCAATATACCAAATAATTTTTTGACAACAAAACAGAATCGACAGAAACTGATGCATTTGAAATTGTGGTTTTTGGAAATTTCGTTCGATCGAGTTCTAAACACGTTAGAGCAAGCTAGAAAAGGTTAATGGAGTGGCTCTGATACCATGTAAGGCTACGGTAGCGCCCCGGCCGTCTTTCTGAGGCCAAAATGCGGAAACAAAAACTTTTCTTTAACTAGAAACCGGCGCTACCGCGGACTATAAACCCGGATCGGACCATTAACCTACTACTAGCTAACAGGAGAAAGGGTAGAGAGCTATACCGAGCGATCCGTGTCCTTCGGTCTTCGGCCACCATCCCAAGCTCCTCGCGGCATCACTGATCTCTGGTCTCCTCGTCGGAAGGGCACCACATCATCGAGTCTTTTTACGGGCTCCCACCTCTGAACCGAGGCAACTCGGACACGAAGTTGGCTAGCCGACGTGTCCAAGGTTGCAGTAAACTAAGTGTAGAAATCTTTGTCTCAAGGGGTTAATGGAAGTTGCCATTTGGATGTGAAGTTGGAGGAATCAACTTTAGAGATGAGCTAAGGGTTTTTGTGTAAGCAAATGAGATGAAAAATCCACACCAAAATTTTGGACAGCCCCCCTCTTCAAGTGGCCGGCCATGTATATGGAGGAGGAAAAAGGTCAATGAAAATGTAATCATCACAAAGAAAATGAGTCACCTCAATAATCATATCAATCCACTCACAAATCCCATCTCAAAAGCAAGTAATGATGGACAAAACAAATCATGACATGCTAGAACCATCATGAAGCCTCCACCACAAAAAACACCCTCTAATTTGCTAATTTGCACATTCGCAAATAACCCCCGCCTCACTAATTTTCAGCCAAAGAAAGATAGAAAGAAAAATGGCCGAAACGAAATGCAAACTGGCAACTTCAAAAAAGCAATCCCGTAATAAATTACAGGAAAACCCCGCGACTGTATATACATACCCGCATTTGTATTCCGACCGAATACAAATGTAATGAGACAAAATCTACACTGTATAATACTAGGATCCGGCTTAAACCAAAGCCCGCTAGTATTATCCGTCTGATCATGATCCGTTCAATACCACACGTATAAGATCGAACCATGCCATATTTCCATACGGCCTCTACAGCGTTTCGCCCGAAACTTAAGAAACTGTCTGTGGGGGACTCTAAAGACTCATCAATACTTTGGCTGTGGATTTAACCACTAGCACGTCAAAGGTATTAGCCGTACGTAACGGGCTACCAGGTATTGATCACAAGGGACGTCGATGAGCGAACTCATCCTGACACCTTACTGAGCCTGTCAGTGACAATATCCGTACAGTCCGGTTCGTTCGTCTATGAGCATCGCATGGCGGGCCTAGGGGGTTGGTAAAAGTCAGACCCCCAAAAGAGGTACAAGTCGTGTCGGAGTGTAGCCCAGAACACCCTGAGATACTACTGGAATACCTACCAGTAAATCTCCTGTCTTGGCCAAGGACTTCGTAGAATGGCTGTCCTAGACACAGCGCGACCTCACCCCCAATACCGGGAGAGATGAACCCCTGCCGATCCACTCACTGCCTCCATGTGGCTCGGGACTGTACCCAACTAAAACCTGTTTGCACGACTCCTTTGAGCCGTGGTAGGGTTGTAATCAAAGAACAGTGGGAACTCACATGAGACAAATGACGATCTCAGGTCGATGAACTAACCTGTACACATGTCACCAGGGAACTGCTATCTGACGTCAGGTATAATACCAACTAGCATGTTCCCGGCGAGTCCTGTCTGGTGTACTCATAACCCAATGAGCACCTGTATACATCTTAGGTGAACCAACTGACACCAGTGGCTTGTGAGACCGGCCACCATCCCTCGTTGGGGTCTCGACTGTATACACTAGTCTGCTCTGGAGTATCGATGCCCTGTCTCAAAAACTCCCACGACTAGGGACCTTTTATGGATGTGCTTATAGACCCAAGCTCCCACGTATATGACCGCCATCATACTGCTGGCAGTCAAGAAAGAACCATAAGGGCTCTATCAACGCGCAATAGTGACCTGTAAGGTCACCTAAAGCAGTACACGATGATAAAGAAAAACCAGATAGCATACTATCATCTTGAGTAAGACTGTCCTACCGGTATATGTCCTCCTTCAATCATTGCAATCACGTGCCTACGATCCAATAATTGACTCTGTGGGCACTATATCCAACACTAACCTCAACAATAATTCATTTCATCACTTCTTTTTCTTCATCTTCTTCTTGCTCACAAAAGAGCTTGCTTGATTTTTGATTTATGATGAATGAATGTGAGACAAAGAAAACTAAAGAGAGCAAAATTTCTACTTCATCATCCTCATCTATTCTAGCCACTTAGATTAGGGTGTTTTCTTCACTAATACCTCATTAGAGAAGTAAGAGCTTGGGTTTGAGTTTCCTCAAGGTAGATCGTTTTGGATTTCGAAGACTTCAAGCAAGATGCATCATTCACCTCATGGAGCCTCTCGAGAGTCTGGGAACTTGATGATCGTAGCGAAGGGACCTCAATATGGAGCTTATGAAGCAAAGGAACGGACTACAAAGGTTGTAATCCCTAACTCTTAGAAGTAAAGTTGTTTACTTTGAAGTTTTGTTTGATATTTTAGCATAATATCTTGTGTTAGGGTTATCTAGAATGGAAAAAATTTAAACTTAGCATGGGTGATGCCTCCCGAAACCTTGCTGCCGTTGTAGGTAACCCAACAGTGGTATCAAAGCCTAGCTATAGAATTGAACGGATAAGTGTAGGATTACGAAACCGAAACAACTCCGAAACACCCGACGAAAAACCCTAGTTTCTGTAAATTTTTTCAGACTGTCAAAAAAATTTTCAAACAATTGCAGAGTGATGTATGTGATACAATATGAGCACCGTACAAATTTCATCCCATTCCCTCAGAAAATGGCCGAGATCAAGTACCCTAAAACCGGCCAGATCGGATCCCCCTAGGCTGAAATTTGTACAGTGTTTTGGGCTCTGGATTTTGGTACTTTTGGTGTTGTTTGTGTTTGCTAATTTTTCATGTGATGTTATCTTTTAGCAAAGGCAATTCGGAGTGTTTCGTATTCGTAATTCTAGCTTTTGTTTCGGTTATTTTAGACGGTATTAAAAAGTTCGATCGGATATCAAATACCCGCTTTAACCCTTTCCAGAAAATTTCCAAGTGTTGGATTTTTCTTTAGTTAAAGAACATTCAAATAGCGTGCAAGTGATGCGGTGAACCCTCTAGAAGAACAAAACCTTAACTCGATTTTGTGACCGTCAAAAACGCCACAAAACCCTAGGGTTTGTGGTGGTTTAGCGGTGCCACAAGTGAGGCATTGGTTGACCCTTCTACGGCTGGTTCACTGCTACTATGGCATGTGATGGATACTTCTAAATTACGCTCAAGTGTTGAGCATTTTGGGAAATTTTGGGTGTTTGTTGATTCGATCGGAATGTTTAACATCGTCTAGCTTTTTCTGTAATGTGATACAATATGTGGAATTCATATAGTTAAGCATGAAATCCGTAATATGTGATATTTCGGGTTTACGATGTCTAAGATGATTACGGATTCCAACTGTTGTAGTTTTTCACTTTCTTTTCTGCGACCGTAAGTGTAATATGTGGTATATCGCCATTTTCGTTGCTATATGTCAACAACAATTGTGATAGGCATATTTACTTACGTTGATGACATGTGATGTTATGTGTTGCTGTGATATGTTATATTGGATCGTCGTGTTTTGAACAGCCGGAGGTTTTATGTGAGATAAGAGTTTTTATTTTCATTCATGTAAAATTCATTGTATGTAATATTCTTTCATTGGGGAACTTCCGGGTTGAGGATGCTGTCACCATTATATATTATTTACTTTTCCACATTAGGATAGACCCAAGGAGGGGAGCACAAGCAACAGGGTTCTAGGGTCCAGTGGGAAGCCATCTCGAGAAGTCGAGACCGGGTCTCCTAACCCTAGAATTGGTAGGGTTGCTTGTCGCTCTCGTAGGGGTCTAGGGTTGTGGGTTTGGGTGTTCATCCCGACCGTGGAATCCGTATTTTATACAGGCTCAAAATAAAACACGGACCTCCTAGTATATCCAATATTTCATATGTTATCTTCTGCTGCTGATATTATGTGATATGATCATATTATATGCGTGAGACGAATGCTTTATTATTGTATATATGATATATAATAAACGTTGCTTATGTTTTACACCCGCGCTAGTCCCGCCGCGCTATACCGTTAGTTAAGTAACCTAACGGTGCATAACGGGACACAATGGCGCATGCGGATGGCATAAGCATACGTTGTATTTTTGTTTCTTCTGTGATGCTTAGGAAGCATAAATGATGGGATTCATTAATGAGATTAATGAAAGAAAAGAAACCTAAAAGATGTTGTAGAATCAAATTTATAAAAAATGGTAGCTCTAGTTTTTGCTTTGCATAGCGGTATTCCTTGTAGAATATCCAGCACCTTATTCGATAAGGAAAGAACCAAGATCCCTTCACCGGGAGTGACCACTTTAGCGATACTAGCAGATGCTACAACTCACTCGGTTTTGTTTTTGACAGCTTCTATAGTTCTTGCTTTGCATAGTGGTATCTGTGAAATATCCTACACCTTATTCGATAAGGAAACAGCCGAGATCCCTTCACCGGGAGTGACCTCTTTAGCGAAACTAGTAAAAGCCTCAAAAACACTCCTTTTCAAAATCACTTGTTTCTACAACGATATCAAGTTCATTACGCAAAAGGTTTTCTGAAAAACCTGTCATAACCCTCTGTCATTTTAGAAAATAGAGTACTTAGTATTCGTGCTGCGTTTGTTGACCATAGTTAAGGTGCAGTGTATGGTAGCTGAGTGATATCTTCCTATATAACATATGATGTGATTAATTAGGACAGTCATATGACTTTGTTGACCATAGTTAAGGGTCATGTGGGTGGGTCTAATTAATCAAGAAATAACGGGTAGAACTTGACGAGTGCTTATGATTTGTTGACCATAGTTAAGGTCATAAGTCACTAGGGGTAAAAATATTATCAGGAATTTCAAGTATTGAAATCTTCAATGAGATTGCATACCTTCTATGAGATAGTTGGATCCCGATACCCACTGGGAGTAAGAGTTACTCCTGGAAGAGTTTTACACAGGACAATTAGCCGATCAAGTAGGTGACTAGAAAGGTGTTAACAAGATTATGCCTCTAGGAAGATGAGGTTTATTTTAATTAGGTCCGTGTGAAAGCACAGGGAACCTCCCTCAAAGTACCAACACTGGTCTGGCTGAAAGATTGGCGAACATGTAAATTGTAATTAATCCCGGCTAGTCTTACCTTTTAGGGTTTGAAGGAAGATTTGATGAAAACTGTGGGAGCCATACTGATTAGATAAGATAATAACCAATCTAATCTTGCAAGAGCATACGCTAAAATGTTTTCTTCTCTCTCTCTCCAGGTAGTGACCATGTCAGGCCTTAATCAAGATAATAATATGGATGTATTGACCGAACCCTCTTATTATACTGAGCAGGGGAACGTTGGTCCCGCTCCAACTTGTAATTGTTATAAGTCCGAGCAAGGAATAGGAGAATATCTGGATTCTCAGGCCGCCCAAACGAAGAATAATCATGCTGATGCATCTTCTTCTGGTGTGTTAGTTATCGAGAACTGTTTCTCATTTCACTCTACGTCCTGGGTATTAGATATCAGATCGGGATCCCACATATGTAATATGTTACATGGGCTAAAGAAAGGTAGGGAACTGGGAATGGGTGATCATTCCATAAGAGTAGGGAATGGTCCAAATGCTGCAGCCAAAGCAGTTGGCGAATATAACCTTGTGTTACCAAATGGTAATACATTGATTCTGAACGAATGTTATTACATTCCGACCCTGATATGCAATCTTATATCAGTTTCTTTATTGAGTAAAAAAGGATATAATTTTGTAGTACAGGATAATGTTATGAATATCTTCCTGAATCAAAAGTTGATTGGATCAGGCTTGTTAAATATTGGCATATACGTTCTGAATCAAACTACAGTCCTTAATATACAAAACACGCACAAGAGGAAGAGTTCAGAAATGAACGAATCCTTCTTGTGGCATTGTAGACTTGGTCACATCAATGCGACACGACTGGCTAAGTTACATAAGGATGGATATTTGAATCCGTTCGAATTTTCATCTTATGACACTTGCCAGTCATGTCTCAAAGGCAAGATGACCAAAACTCCGTTTAGTGGACACGGATAAAGAGTTACAGAACTCTTGGGACTGATACATAGTGATGTATGTGGTCCCATGTCTACACATGCCAGGAATGGTGCCTCATACTTCATTATATTAACTGACGATCTCTCAAGATACGGACATATGTTCCTGATGAAACACAAGTCTGAAGCTTTTGATAAATTCAAAGAATATAAGAACGAAGTAGAGAACCAAACGGATAAAAGTATTAAGATCCTTCGATCTGATTGAGGAGGAGAATACTTGAGCAATGTGTTCCGGGACTATCTAAAAGAGAATGGGATTCTCTCTCAGCTTACTCCTCCGTATACACCACAGCACAACGGTGTATCGGAGCGGAGGAATCGCATCCTATTGGATATGGTGTGCTCTATGATGAGCACCGCAGAGTTACCTATTTCTTTTTGGGGTTATGCACTGGAGACGGCCGCATACCTATTGAATAGAGATCCAACCAAATCGGTGCCTACCACCCCATATAAGATATGGAATGGGAAGAGACCATCTCTTAAACGAGTTAAGATATGGGGTTGTCCGGCCTATGTTAAAAAGAAAAATCCGGACAAGCTCGAGGCAAGAACAGGTCTATGTATGTTTGTGGGATATCCAAAAGATTCCTATGGATATATCTTCTACCATGGTGAGGAAAAAAGGTGTTTGATTCTCAATATGCCACCTTTTTAGAAAAGGAACTTCTTGTAAAAAAAATTAGTGGCGAAGAGGTAGAGCTGGAAGAAGTTCCAGCAGCACAAACTACAACTGATGATTTATTGGAACCAGAGGATTCAGTAGATCCCGACGAATCTCAGCCGCTCCGCCGATCTAGTAGGGTTCCTCATCCATGTAAGTGCACGGCTGCGCCCCGGCCGTCAATCCGACGCCGGAATGCGGAAACGAAACTTTTCTAAAACTAAGAAACCGGCACCACCGCGCACTAAAATCCCGGATCGGGCCATTAACCTACTCCTAGCTAACTAGAGAATGAGGAAGGAAGCTATACCAAGCGATCTGTGTCCTTCGGTCTACACCTCCACCCCGATCTCCTCACAGAACCTCCGGTCTTCATCTCCTCGTCGGAACGGGCACCACAATGCCGGGTTCTTTTACGGGCTCCTACCTCTGGACCGAGGCAACTCGGGCACGAAGTTGGCGAGCCGACGTGCCCAAGGAGTGCTGTAGGCTAGTGTAGAAGCTTTGTCTCAATGGGGTTGTGAAGTTGCCTTGATGGAGGAATGAATGAACTTCTGGAGAAGGGTGGTGTAACCTTTGCAAGCATGAAAAATGAGAGATGTATATTTTTCCTCACTAAAAATGAACTTTTCCTCACTAAAAATGAACTCTCCCTTTCTCTTGAAGTGGCTGGCCCCTCATCCCCATGGTGGAGGAAAAAGAATTCATCATTCAAGAGAAGAGAATGAATGAATAAATGAAGAAAATGGTCACACCAATTTTTAATCTCATCAACTCAATCCTATCTCCAATAAATGCAAGTGAAGAGACTCAAAAAGAATCTAATAATGAAAGAAACAACATGATTCCACCATATACAAATGACCCCCTCCACAAATACAAATTTGCACAATTGCAAATTAGCCCCTCCATCGGAAAAGTCCGGCCGCGAAGGAACAAAGGAAAACCAGCCGAAACTGAATGCAAACTGGCAACTTCAGAAAACTGATCTCGTAATAAATTACAGGAAAACCCCGCGACTGCATATACATGCCGGCATTTGTATTCCCACTGAATACAAATGCAAAAAAACAAAACTACACTGTATAATACTAGAATCCGGCTTAAACCAAAGCCCGCTAGTAAAATCCGTCCGATCATGATCCGTGCAATACCGCACGTATCTGATCGAACCCTGCCATATCTCCATATGGCCTCTACAGCGTTTCGCCCAAAACTTGAGAAACTGGTCTGTGGGGGACTCTAAAGACTCGTCAATACTTTGGTTGTGGATTTAACCACTAGCACGTCAGAGGTATTAGCCAATACATAACGGACTACCAGGTATTGACCAAAAGGGACGTCGATGAGCGAACTCATCCTGACACCCTACTGAGCCTGTCAGTGACAATATCCGTACAGTCCGGTCCGTTCGTCTATGAGCATCGCATGGCGGGCCTAAGGGGTTGGTAAAAGTCAGACCCCCAAAAGCGGTACAAGTCGTGTCGCAGTGTAGTCCAGAACACCCTGAGATACTACTGGAATACCTACCAGTAAATCTCCTGACTTGGCCAAGGACTTCGTGTAATGGCTCTCCTAGACACAGCTCGACCTCACCCCCAATATCGAGAGAGACGAACCCCTGCAGATCCGCTCACTGCCTCCATATGGCTCGGGACTGTACCCAACTAAAACTTGTTTGCATGTCTCCTTTGAGCGTGGTAGGGTAGTAATCAAAGCATAGTGGGAACTCATACGAGACAAATGACGATCTCAGGTCGATGAACTAACCTGTACACATGTCACCAGGGAACTGCTATCTGACGCTAGGTATAATACCAACTAGCAGGTTCCCGGCGAGTCCTGTCCGGTGTACTCATAACCCAATGAGCACCTGTATACATCTTAGGTGAACCAACTGACACCAGTGGCTTGTGAGACCGACCACCACCCCTCATCGGGGTCTCGACTGTATACACTAGTCTACTCTGGAGTATCGATACCCTGTCTCGAAACTCCCTCGACTAGGGACCTTTTAAGGATGTGCTTATAGACCCCAGCACCCACGTATATGATCGCCCTCATACTACTGGTAGTCAAGCAAGAATCCTACGGGCTCTATCAACGTGCAATAGTGATCAGTAATGTCACCTAAAGCAGTACACGATAATAAAGATAAACCAGATAGCATACTATCATCTTGAGTAAGACTGTCCTATCGGGATGGGTCCTCCATCAATCATTGCAATCACGTGCCTGTGATCCAATAATTGACTCTGAGGGCACTATCTCCAACAATCTCCCACTTGCACTCAAGACTAATTATTGCGATGTCGCATACTCACAGCCCGTGTGATACCGAACACCCAACTCCTCTACTAATCTGTCTCACAAAGCTCGTTTGCGAAACTATTGCGTTCGAGGAATAGCCTCTGTGAGTGGATCCGCTCTGATGTTTCTTTCTATGTCTCTCTATATCTCAAGTTCGCGGAGAAAGTCATCTCCCGAAATTAGCAATACCTGTCTTAGAATGTGTCTGGATGTCTGATGGGACCTAGTTCATAAATAAACTCCAAATCCAAACTTCTTAGACTGTATCGTCAACTGAACTTAATCAGTATCCTGCGCCTTGCCTCCCTCAGTATCTGCTTAGATCACCTGTCCAAAATACTGCCCCTCGTCAGAGGGAAAACTATAACTCTGACAGTCACTCTGTCAACCAGGTCACCTTGGAAGCCTGGAATGATAACCGTCTCCTTTAGGAGGCCGCCGTTATCAAATCCCTAGAACATCCACTTATGTTCTAAAACTGCTTCCGAATGTTTCTCCAGGATTGGATCAATATCAACTTATTGCATCTACTGCAAGAACAACATCTGGTGTGGTACTTGACATCTCATGATTGACTCAATTGCCTAAGCAAGTGATCTGCCAATCATGCACATCCCTCTCTACTTTAGTCTGTAAGACAACTTTAGAGAGGGTGACTCCATTACCTGCAGGTACACTACCGTGCCAGGAGTCATCCATTCTAAAACACCTTTAGAATGCAGTCTAAGTACCCTGATTGGGACACTTCCCAAATCTAGATCTAAAACCATAGATCTAGTAACCAGAATGTCTGATATAATATCCAAGCCATATAAGGAGAAACCACTGTGCGACGACCAAAGAATAACCGATCGTAGTATAGGAATATCACTTCCTACTCTGTGTATGTCATCCAATACCAGGACATCACACCCTACTACCTTCTTAACAGATCCATCCCCTATTCTGATAAAGTCAAACCTATGACTGTCACATCAGACATAGATGATCTATCTTCGCTACATCTGCTTTAGTCTATAAATAGACATAAGCCACTTGTCCACCAATGCTTCCGCTGCTCCCACTGACTACAACAACCCTCTGGCAAAGTCATATAGACGTACACTTCTAAAGCTAGTTTAGAACGACGCTATAGTCATCCTCCTGCCGGGTCTCACAGTCTGGAACAACAGCAATGGCAAGTCTGGGTAAACAAGAACCTCCCTTTCACCGTCCTTGAGGCTACCGGAGTACCTCTCGGGTGCCTGAGGTTACCCACCATATCTGCGGAGTGGCTAATGGAATGTCAAACCAGATTGAATCTTTAGGTTCTTTATCAAATCTTCAGTAATCGTTTGCGGTTCTGGAATCACTTCCAGTTCTACCATACTCCTACTACTGTTTTCTGAAAAAATCCATTTTTATTAAAACTGTGGCGAGTCAAGAACAATATCACTATTGATCTTCCAGATGGTAGAAAGTCAACCCTCGTCATAGCCCGGGTCAACCCACAAACAGCCATTACGGAAAAGTGCCTTGAGTTATCCGGAGTCTGGTTTTAAGCATAAGCCGGATAACTCCCCGTACCTTAACAGTGTCAAGATATGAACTGTTCTATATCCAATACAGAAACAGAGGCACCGATTTAATTGAACCAGATTCAAATCATGCAGCTGTCTCCAGTGCATGTCAAGTAAATGGAGAGAGGCCGATCAGCATTACTCAACTTAGGAGTGCTTCCAATTATGAGTAACCTGAAAGAGAAGCAAGTTCTCTTAATCATTACTATCAACTGAATACCATCCATAAGTATCTACATCTTCGATCACCTTGAAGAATCCCGATACTTGCAACACCTGGTTCTCTACTTTATTCATATACCTTTAACTTCTCAAAATTCAGACCTTGTATTTCTACGAAACACATGTCTAAGAACTAGAGAAGTCACAAGTAAACAGGATATAGTATGTGAACCAACCCCTCTGTCCACATGGACACTGGACAACATACAATACTCTGTATAAGTCCCCTGAGTCTAATAACTCATTCACTGTGTGTCGTAGGTTGAAAACTGTATTTATGATTAGAAGAATTACACCGCTGTTTCATGCTCCTTACCTAACCATCCACTGATATAGGTAAATGTCATAGACATAATTTCAAAAAGTTATATCTCACTTCATAAAAATGAACGTACAGATATATCAATTTGAAATTGGTGCATAACAACGGATATTCAAAACCAAATATTTGTCGTCCGGCAAACAACCCAGGTGACTTCCTTAAATATCACCAATTACAACGAATTCCGATATAATGAGGATGATCACCTAATTCCCAATAACTTACTCCCACTCATCATCTGCAAAACCATACAGATGTGAGAATCATACCTGGTAAATACATACCCTGGAGCAAGTATCTAACTGGGAAATCAGTTTTCTTTTAACAGTACACAGTGAAACTGAAACATTGGAATGTTTCGTAGGGGTATCCGGGTATTCCTAGTAATGCCTCTTCCATTATCCAGATTCACAACTGTAACCGTGTATTTCTTTGCCATCTCTCCACATCCCTTCATATGTCTTTAGTCATTACCTTCTGTACACCCCTTTAGGCCAAATGGTTTTCTTCCTTCCCTACCGTTCGGCACCAGCTTATGGTTTGGAAGAAGACTATCCAATAAGCATAATGGGTGTACCATCCTAATCCTAGGAACACTCACAATGCGAGAGAAGGTGAAGATAAAAGACAACCGAATAAACCTTATTCCTATTTCTCCTAAATCAGAATCCATCCCCGAACTGGAACAAGTTCCTTTCGAGTTCGTATATAACCATACGACGGAGTATCCAAATAACTGTGGATCTTCGTGGTGATACGGAGTGTCCTGGAGAAATACAAAGGTGAAGTGGGAGTGGTAATGAATACTTGGTTTTGGTCATGAATAGCGGTCGCAATTTACTTTGCCCTCTTACTAATCCCTTTATATGTCTTAACTTATTACCTTCTGTACACCACACTTAGGCTAATCGGCTTTCTTCATTCCCTACCGTTCGGCACCAGCCTAAGGTTTGGAAGAAGACTATCCAATTTGCGTAATAGGTGTACTATCTCCTAAACCAAGGAGTACTCGCAACCTGAGAGAAGGTCAAAGGAAAAGACAACTGAATGGTCCTATTCGTTTTCTACAGAACCGGAAACCATCCTCGAATAAATTCTTTCGAGTTCGTATATAACCATACGATGGTTTTATCCAATAGAAGTGGACGTTCGTAGTAATACGAGGTGTCCTAGAGAAAAAGGGTAAAAGTAGGAGTGGCAATGAGGCTTGCAACTCAGACAATCCAGAAGCCAGTCTTATAAGAAGGTTCGGTCAACTTGGTCACTGAGTCATAGTCAAAGGTCGGGTCAATGGTCGCTACCAAAGAGAGAGAGAAAAGAAACACTCAGCGTGCACTCTAACCTAGATCAGAATGGTTATCACTTTATCTAATCAGGAAACCTCCCATTGTAACGTCAAATTCTTCTCCAAACCTGAAAGAAGAATTAGTCGGGATCACCCGAGGAGTAAACCAACTCATCAGTGGGAATCGGGATCCAACTATCATCGCATGATAACGTGACGGAATCCACTCACGTTATCACACTCCAGAAGGTATGCGCATATCTGGCAAGTTTCAGTTTCTTTTGAAACTCCCGATGTGATTTTTCCCCCATACTCTTATGACCTTGACTAAGGCCAACAAATCATAAGTCACATGTCAAGTTCTACCCGTCATTGTCCAGGTTAATTTGAACCCACCCGTACAAGCCCTTGACTAGAGCCAACAAGGCCATACGACTGTCCCAAACCAACGCATCTATCTATGCAGCAGAAAGGTAACAAGCAGCTACCATACACTATGCCTTGACTAAGGCCAACAAACATAGCATGAATATTACGTGCTACCCGTCTGAAATGACGGAGAGCTACGAATGGTTTTTGGCGAAAAACCTTTAACGTAATGAACTTGATATCGTTGAAGGAACCGGATAGCTTTATAAAAATATAGTAACGAAAACCTTTGCTAAAGAGGTCACTCCCGGTGAAGGGATCTCGGCTCTTTCACCGTAGAATGAGGTGCAGGATATTCCAACTGAATACCACGATGCAAAGAAAAAGTAATCGACTATAGTGAAGTTATTACCCTGAGGCAAACTTCTGTCCAAGGGGTCACTCCCAGTGAAGGGATCTCGGCCCTTGCCTCGTCGACTGAGGTGCTGGATATTCATAACCGAATACCACTGTGAAAAACAAAAGAGAACGCCCTTGCAATAACAGCTTTTTGAAAAATGTTCCAATAAACATCAGAAAAGGTTTGTTTAGCTTGCGTTGATACGAGTCAACGCAGTCCCATCAATTGATCACACCAATAAAGAACGAAAATAATGATGTACGTATATGCCATCCGCATTCGCCACTGGGTCCCGTCATCACCCGTTAAGTTACTTAACTAATGACAGAGCGGGGACTGGACTAGCGCGGATGCAAAACATATACAATATCTACTAGTATATATATCAATATATAATATTCGCTCAAGGCGTGATAAAATGCAACATCACAGAAATGTAATAAGCATCACAGAACAATACAGATATCTGGGATCCCCGGGTTTCATAGAGCCACTACTGAAACCCGACGTTCCCCTGGTCGTGTGGATAGCCTGTGCAATGAAATCCTAGACCCCTACAGGCGCGGCAAGTTACCCGCCAAAACCTGAAGCGAGGCAGCCCCCTTCAGCAACGTGAATGGACCACCCAGCACTTCACGGAATCCGGTAACTTGGGCACCCCTCCTGAGTCAACCTGTACCCCCTATGAGTACGGCGAATAGCCCGCCAATTCTAGAGTGAAGCCCCTTCCGTCTCAACGCCATGAGATGCGGGCCCGTTACCCTCTAGAACCCGGCTATCCGTGCACCCCTCCGCGGGGTAATCCTAGTACAGAAAGTAAAATATACATACAACGGGTGCATCGACTTCAGCCCGGTCGTGCCCCAAAAGAATAATATACAAACAGACAGTGACGGTAGTCCACTTGTCGGATGCTCGCCCCGCAATATCAAATGTAGATATAAAACAAAACTGTACTACCACTGCAACCAGGCTATCCCCCACGACCGATCCGCAACATCACAGCACAACACAGAACATCAACGTGAATGTCACGTTCGCAAATCCGTCTAAAAGGGCTATAGCAGTTAGACAGGATTTACCGATCAAATGACATTCACGGTCGCAGATATAATGTAAATACTGTGAACTAACATGTTTAAAATATTCGATCGATCAAATTTTCCGGAGTGGGCCTCAAGCAGTACTGTAGCACTCACAGAAAATCTGGGCCCAAAAAGAATATTCCAAAAACCCTTTTCTCAAGTTTAACCCTCTGTAAAAAATTGGCAGCTTGATCACATAATACTGCGGCAGAACCGCGGCGAGAAGAGGGATTTGGCCGCGGTTCTGTGAGCTGTATAAAGCATCAAGGTACCATTTTTTCACAGATGTCTTAAAACTCCCTGCATGTCATTCTGCAACATACTGAAAAAAATTTCGAGCCAAAAATAATTCGACAGAAACTAATGCTAGGAAATACGGTTTTTGGAAAATCTGATCGATCGAAGTTCTAAACACATTAGAGCAAGCTAGACTAGGTTAATGGCATGTCTCTGATACCAATGTAAGTTCACGGCTGCGCCCCGGCCGTCAATCCGACGCCGGAATGCGGAAACGAAACTTTTCTAAAACTAAGAAACCGGCACCACCGCGCACTAAAATCCCGGATCGGGCCATTAACCTACTCCTAGCTAACTAGAGAATAAGGAAGGAAGCTATACCAAGCGATCCGTGTCCTTCGGTCTTCGCCTCCACTCCGATCTCCTCGCGGAACCTCCGGTCTTCATCTCCTCATCGGAACGGGCACCACAACACCGGGTTCTTTTACGGGCTCCCACCTCTGGACCGAGGCAACTCGAGCACAAAGTTGGCAAGCCGACGTGCCCAAGGAGTGATGTAGGCTAGTATAGAAGCTTTGTCTCAATGGGGTTGTGAAGTTGCCTTGATGGAGGAATGAATGAACTTTTGGAGAAGGGTGGTGTAACCTTTGCAAGCATGAAAAATGAGAGATGTATATTTTGTTAGTTATATGTATGCCCTAGAGGCCATTACTGTACATAGGATGTATATTGTAGTGGATGCTGGGATATATATAGGGAGGACTTTCTTGCTCGACATGATAGTATGCTATCTGGTTGCTCTTTACCTTAACGTGTATACTGATTGTCTCTCTGTTACATGTTGGTAAAGCCCTTAGGATGAGTACTTGACTACCTGGACTATGATGCGGATCATACTAGTGGGGACTGATTAGTCGAAAATATTGCATATTTTAGCCGGCAATTTCCTCATCATTTGCATTCATATAGAAGTGTTCGGTATTCATATTTCACATATTAGCAAAACTGTCGCAAAATATCAAATTGCATGTATTAGACTCTAAAACCGACACTATAAAGGAAATTGACTGCATTTCATGGTATCGCATCATTCCTATATTGCGCAACACTTTTTTCAAGATCTGCGCAGGAAAATCCAGAAGAAAGGCCACAATCTATACGGTACCGATCAAATATTACGCCAACTCAAGGATTTCAATTCTGGTATCAATCCAAAGAGACAAACTAAAATCAACATATCAAAGAAAGCTCCAAATATTAGCCCAAGACCACAGAAGAAGCCCCAAGCCCCAAGCCTCCTACATGGCCGCGGAACCGCGGCCAGAGCCTGCTTGAGCCGCGGTTCCGCGGCCGTCTTGCCACGTCAGCCCTAAATATTTGGTGCACAATGCTTCACTCAGGGCCCACATTCAGCTCATATACTTCAAATTCCATAAGACTCCAGAGACTTCTGCCAGATCAGCAAACTTTGGGACCAACACTAAACTAGCCTTGTATTCTAGAAACTTCTCCCTAAACCCTAACTTAAACCCTAAGCTAAGCCTAACAAACTACTTCTAGAAGTCTTTCAACAAACTTTTGGAGGGAACTTCACAAAGGCTTAGGGTTTGGGAGATCTATAAATATGACCCTAGGCTCACTTGTATCATAATCTCTAATCTTGGAAAAATCCCCAATTTTAGTATCAATCTAGATCCACTCTCTTTCTTCATCTTCTTCCACAAGTCTAGTGAGAGGACTTGTGTGAAACCCTAACCCTAATTCCAATCAAAAGCCAAGATCCCGAGTACCCATCAAGCAAGAAGCCTTGCAACCTTTTATGAGCCGAGCCGATCTTCAACAGAGCAAGTGGTCCAAGCCGATCCGCGACTCACGGAGCCGAGCGACGCCAATTCAACAATTTAGTTCTTCCTCTTGTAGTTCTTGAGCGACTGTAATCAAATTGTTGATATAAATAAAAGGTGATATTCTTTTATCTTGTTTTCTTTAAATTCTTGCATCATGATATCTTTTCAATTCTTGAATGCTTTCTGTATGATGATGTTTGAGTAATACTCCGCTCGTCGAGGAGTCGAGACGATCAATAGAATGATGATGTAATAAATCTTAAATCGATTCTTGAATTCTACGAGTTTTGCAAACCCTAGCAAGTTCAAGAATCGACGACCCAATTCGTTGCGATGCTTTCTTGATTGATATCGCTCGAGATTTGGGGAGTTACGATCGTTTCTTGAAATTGTTAGAGGCTAGAATATGAATGATATCGATAAAAGAACAAGGGTTAAATGATGAAACCCTAGTTTCATCAAGAAAGCCCTAACTCTCATCGATCATCATCGATCTAGTATCAATCCTTCGAAGGAAAAGAACACGAAACCTTGAGATTACATCACATCTATAGATCCGATCGATTCCTACGAGCCTCATTTAGATTCTTGACATTTTGGTTGGAAATATCATCGAAACACCGATTCTTGATTTGTTTATCAGTTTCTTGATTCTTGATTAAACATCGTGACACCTAAATCAATCGATAAATTCTTGAATCATGTTTTCTTTTCTTTTCGATTAACTTTTCGATTCAAACAAATTAAATACAGAAACGAATCGCACAATCCCTGTGGACGATCCGCACTCGCTTACGATCTACAATCGACACCGTAATTGATTGCGGTCAAATATAATTCTTTGATTGTGAATTTTATTCAATATTACTAACTCATTGAAACTTATTCGCTTTATTCGATTTACACAAACAAGAAATCATTACAATCAAATGAAACCGTTATCGGGAATCATTTGAGTATTTGATTTGATACACACAATCGGAAATATACGATCAATCAAATGGCACCGTTGCCGGGGACTATTTGATTTGATAAGCAATCTAGAATTTTATAACAATCAAATGGCGCCGTTGCCGGGGATCGCGCGCTAATTCGTTTTATATCAAAGTTTGAATTGAAAGAATTATTCCATTGTTATTTTGAGATCAAAATTCGTGCAAACCCTAAACGATTTGTTGTGGTTCATTGCAATGAAATCTGGAGCTGTTTGGCAATTGAAGAAAATTTTTGGGATATACCAGAGAGCAGAGGGAGTCTACAGAAGCTCCCTGAAAAAGTTTGGTGCAGTGTTCTCACTACCCTACCGCGGAAGCGTGGCCTAAGTGCCCATATGCGGCGGAACCGCGGCAAGATTGGGGGGTCTCTGTGCAATTTTTGCTTCAGGTGATTTCTTACCTTCTCCTCTCTCCTCTTTTTAGCTCCAACTAACAAATTTCTGCAGCCTTCTTTGCAAATAATCGCAGCGCCGCAAAAAGCAAATTAAATTTGTGCGTGGTTTTGTTTCTTGGTTGTTTGCATTCTAATACGGATATTAAGGGGCACAGCCAAATCCAAATTAGGTGGGGATTTCATTACCCTTCCTAGGCCCCGAAAACCACAAAACTTGCATCCGCATTGACCCACATTAACTAAAAAATATCTAGAGATGACTCTAAGGACCGTCGCGCTCAATTAGGACAAGAGAAGGCCGTGGGTAATTCGTTGCTTGTCCGCGTTTTCTTATGGTGCCTAAGACGAGTGTGTCTAAGGCTAGTGGTTTTTAATTAGGCCCACTACTTACGTAGTGGAGTACCTTCCCACTTACCTGGCACTTATCCGGCCACAGGGGGACAAAGAGGCAGTGGAGGATTCTATCCTGCGACTTGTCTTTTGGCAGTTAGGAGCGGTCTAGAGCCAGACCTAGGTGACCACTAGATTCTAGGGTTTGTGTGCTGCATTTGTTGTGTCGCATCAATTTTTTTCAAAAATCCGCCCCTTTTTCAAAGCAAGCACCGTATTCATTCATTGCCCCTAATTATAAGCCAACGCTGCCACTTGTACTAACCCTTTTTAGTGCAAGATAGGCTGGACACGGGATTCTAGTGCCCGTTTAGTCCGCGTACCCTTTATCGACTCCGAAGTCGATATTTCTCTATTTACCTTTTCTTTACCCACTACCACACCCACACCGATGGATCCGAATCCATCAAACTTCTTTAACCCTAATCTGCCGCCGTCCGTTGGTGCGCAGAATCCACCCCGCATCTCTCTCCAGGAGAGGTGCTACCCTATTCGAGGTCCTCTTTCGACCTGCCTATCCACACCACCAGCCAACGGGGATAACTTTGAGATTAAGCCCCAGTATATCAATCTTTTACCCAAATTCCACGGACTCGAGACTGAGGACGCTTACGTTTTCATTACCAAATTTGAAAACGTATGCGCAATGATGGGTACGTCACAACTTTCAGTGGATGCGATGCGTCTACGACTTCTTCCATTTACATTGTGCGATATAGCCGAGAAGTGGCTATATAACACTACCGCACACTCTATTACGAATTGGGAAGAATTCGTCGCTGCATTCCTTAAGAAATTTTACCCAATACAAAAGACAGCTCGAATCCGTAGCGAACTGAATCAATTTGCCCAGCTCCCTACTGAACCATTTTCAAAATGCTTTGAACGTTTCAAAGATCTATTGGTTCAGTGTCCTCATCACGGCATCCCGAGATGGGAACTTTGCCAAATCATTTATGAGGGCATTAACCCAAACACTAAACAGAGCCTTGAAAACATGTGTCAAGGTACTTTTATGACCAAAGATGATGGGGAAGCTTGGAAGTATTTAGAAGAGTTCGCGGAAAAATCACTACAGTGGGAGAGTGGAACCCAACCATTGAATAGGGGTGGCATACACCAAATAGATGTGTCCATAGGTGTTCGAGCTGAAATGGCAGCAATGCAAAAGAAGCTCGACGCTATGGAACACAAATTTGCAGCAGCCTCCCTAAATCCAGTGTCGCTCCCCAAAACTGTTTGTGGGTGCTGTTCTGATCCGTCTCATTTAACGGAAGAATGTCCATTAAACTCTGCGTTTCAAGGTCATGAGCATTCTAATGCCGCATTTCAAAGACCTCGAAACGATCCATATTCTTCCACGTACAATCAGGGTTGGAGGAATCACCCGAATTTCGCTTGGAACCAAAACCAATCTCAAAACACGGTTCCAAACATGAATAATTTTCAAAGGGCTCTTCCTCCACCATAACAGCAACCCCTTCAACTCACTCAGCACCCCTATCAGTCACAAAACTTCCAAAATCAGGTCAACACTCCTGCACAGTCTAATCCTATGACCTGTTCTGACGAGTTCTCTCAATTCACTCAAACCATGAAATCACTTTTGTCAAATTTCCTATAGGTTTCGGCTGAGGTTAGATCTTCCGTCGGTGAGATAAAGAAAAACTCAGCGTCCCAAGCTGAGAGTATCAGAACGATGGAAGCTGAAATCGCACGACTTAAAGCCGAAATGAGTGCGAGAGAAAAAGGGAAACTTCCCTCTCAACCCCTACAGAATCCTGGGTATTACAATGTAAATGACATCACAATGTTGAGATCGGGAAGAGTGCTGAACAACCATGTCGGGGAAGGTATTGATGATACTGAAAATCATATCAACACCCCGGCTGAGACCTTTCCACACACACACACTTCTCCTTCTGATCCTTCTTTTTCTACCACACCACTTTCTCGAGAGCCTATTCTCCATTTCCCACTAGGCTCAACACCTGAACCCAACCCTTATAGTTCTCCACAGACGGTCCCCACACCTCTTTTGGGACCTCATCTACCCCCTTTTTCTTCTCCTGTGATGGACCCTGCGCTTATTGCGAAAGCTCCTTACCCGAACCGGTTAAGGGGTAATAGAACGAGTCCTCATATGGAGAAAATAATAGAAATGTTCAAACAGGTTAACATCAATATCCCTCTCCTAAATGCAATTCAACAAGTCCCCGCATATGCGAAAATTCTTAAGGACTTGTGCACTAGGAAGAGGAAGACTCATGTGCCGAAGAAGGTCTTTATGGCTAACAATATCAGCACTGCTTTTATTCCCCAGCTACCAAAGAAACGAAAGGACCCAGGATGTCCTACAATATCGATTTCGATTGGGGGTAAAAACATAAATCGTGCTCTTTTAGACCTTGGCGCAAGTGTTAACCTACTCCCTTATTCTGTCTATGAGCAATTAGGGATTGGAGAGCTAAAACCTGCTCACTGCACTCTCCAGATGGCAGACCGATCTATCACCAAACCAAGGGGTGAACTAGAGGATGTGTTGATAAAGGTCAGGGAATTTGTTTTCCCTGTAGACTTCATTGTGCTCGACACATAGCCTGTAGCAAACCCCCGGAGCCAAATTCCGGTGATTTTGGGTCGTCCTTTCCATGCCACTTCCAACGCTGTTATAAACTGTAGAAATGGTCCAATGAACTTATCATTTGGAAATATGACCATTGAACTAAATATCTACAAAGTTAGAAGTCAGCCATCAGAACCCTCTGCTCATATTTTAGATGTGTGCTCTGTCCATGAGATCGCTCCCGATAGTTGTGGAGCTGAGGATCTTTGCTTTCTAGATCTCGACGACATTACCACATCTCTGCTTGATCTTACACATGATCTTAGTGAGGACACTTTTCCTACACTTGAGTCCTGCACTCCTGACTTTTCTCCACCCGAGTCTGTATCTTTCACAGGCTCTGAGCTTCTTTGTAAATCCAAAAATTACTCAATGATTCCTCCTTCTATCATTTCTCCGCCTGAGTTAGATCACAAAATTTTACCTTCTTACCTTAAATATGCATATCTAGGTGAGAATGAGTCTTTACCGGTTATCATATCCGCTTCTCTTGCATCAGAGCAAGAGAATGCACTTTTATCGGTATTGAGATCTAACAAAGAGGCGTTTGGTTGGAGTATAGCGGACATCAAAGGAATTAGTCCCTTGATAGTTGAACATCATATACATGTGATGGATGATGCCAGACCAACCCGAGAACCACAGAGACGGTTAAATCCCGTCATGAAGGAAGCGGTCATGAAAGAGATCGTCAAATGCTTAGATAATGGTATTATATACCCCATCTCCGATAGCCAATGGGTGAGTCATATACATGTCGTTCCTAAGAAATCCGGCATCACTGTTATAACCAATGAGGCAAATGAGTTGATTCAGACACATGCCCAAACTGGGTGGCGTGTATGTATTGATTATAGAAAACTCAATGCTGCCATGAGGAAAGACCACTTTCCCCTACCATTCATTGATCAGATGCTGGAACGCTTAGCGGGACGAGAGTATTATTGTTTTATGGACGGATACTCAGGCTATAATCAGGTCCCCATCGCCAAAAAGGATCAAGATAAAACCACTTTTACTTGTCCTTTTGGTACCTTTGCTTACAGTCGCATGCCCTTTGGGTTATGCAATGTTCCCGCTACCTTTCAGCGGTGTATGATGGGGATATTCTCTGATATGGTAGAGAATTTTCTGGAGATCTTTATGGACGATTTCTCGATTTTTGGAGACTCTTTTTCTGATTGCCTAGCGAATCTTGACGCTGTTCTTACTCGTTGCAAAGAGAAGAACTTGACATTGAACTGGGAAAAATGCCATTTTATGGTCTAAGAAGGAATAGTACTTTGACATGTCATTTCACAGAAAGGCATTGAGGTTGACAGAGCTAAGATAGATGTCATTCAAAACCTCCCTTATCCTAAAAGCGTCAAAGATATTCGATCTTTCCTTGGCCATACGGGCTTTTATAGGAGATTCATTAAGGACTTTAGCAAAATTGCTAGACCTTTAACTCTTCTCCTGGCCAAGGATACGACCTTCCATTTTGACTCGGACTGCGAGATAGCTTTCGACTCACTTAAACACTCACTCACTTCAGCCCCCGTGTTATCATCACCAAACTGGGACTACCCCTTTGAGCTGATGTGTGACGCATCTGATTTTGCAGTAGGTGCAGTCTTAGGACAGCACATTGAAAAGATGCCACACGTGATATACTATGCAAGTAAGACCCTGAATGATGCGCAAATCAATTATACAACCACAGAAAAAGAACTCTTAGCGATTGTATTTGCATTAGAAAAATTCAGGCCTTACTTAATTGGCTCTCTTATAGTTGTGTACACTGACCATTCCACTTTAAAACATCTTTTGGCGAAGAAAGATGCAAAAGGTCGACTAATACGTTGGATCCTTCTGTTACAAGAATTCGATCTTGTTATCAAAGATAAGAAAGGATGTGAAAACGTAGTAGCTGACCATCTTTCACGCATCATTTCTTCCCCTGTGACCCTGCCGATCAATGATTCATTCCCTGACGAACAACTCTTGAGCATATCCGCTGAACCATGGTTCAGGGATATTGTGAACTATCATGCCACGGGACTTATACCGAGCGATTGGTCAAGACAGGACAAATATCGTTTTCTATCCCAAGTAAAACACTTTTACTGGGACGAGCCCTATTTGTTTAAATATTGTCCTGATCAGATCATTCGCCGGTGTGTCCCGAATGAAGAGTTCAAGAGTGTTCTTTCATTTTGTCATGATCAGGCCTGTGGGGGTCACTTTGGTCCTAGAAAGACTGCGGAGAAGGTTTTGCAATGTGGATTTTATTGGCCGACCATATTCAAGGATGCATTTGAGTATTGCAAAACCTGTACACAATGTCAGTATACGGGTAGAATATCCCAGAGGAATGAAATGCCTCAGCAACCCATCTTGGTTGTTGAAATATTCGATGTTTGGGGCATTGATTTTATGGGTCCCTTTCCCAACTCCTTTGGGAATTTGTACATTTTGTTGGCGGTTGATTATGTCTCAAAGTGGGTAGAAGCCATTCCATGTCGCACTAATGACAAGAAAGTTGTCATTAAGTTCTTAAAAGAAAATATCTTTTCGTAATTTGGACACCCCCGCGCTATTATTAGCGATAATGGGACACATTTCTGCAACAGATCTTTCGAGACTCTGATGCGAAAATACTCAATCAACCACCGACTTTCTACACCCTATCATCCCCAAACGAGCGGGCAGGCTGAAATCTCAAACAGACAAATCAAACTTATCCTGGAGAAAACTGTTGCTAAGAATAGAAAAGACTGGTCGACCAAACTGACGGATGCTCTTTGGGCATTCAGGACTGCATTTAAAACCGACCTAGGGATGTCTCCATATAGGATAGTGTTTGGGAAAGCATGTCATTTACCCGTCGAGATAGAGCATAAAGCATTATGGGCTATAAAAGAAATAAATTTTGATCTAAACCTTGCTTGCAACTTTCAGAAGCTGCAACTTAATGTGCTAAGCGAACTCCGCGATGAAGCTTATGATAACGCTGTAATCACAAAGAATAGGACTAAGGTTTTTCACGATAAAAACATTTTGAGGAAAACATTTCCACCTTGTCAACAAGTCCTTCTTTATGATTCACGATTACACCTTCACGCGGGTAAGCTCCGATCTCGTTGGAAGGGACCTTTTGTTGTGCGGTCTGTATACCCGCACGGGGCAGTAGAAGTAGAAAATGTTAAAAACGGCACCTTTTTCAAAGTGAATGGACATAGACTAAAGACGTATTTTTCCACTGACCCCACGGAGGAGCTCTTGTTCTTACAAGAGCCAGTTTATTTTGATTAAAATTCCTCCGTCTCACCTTCATGTCCTGTATATCATTGCATCATTTTTTGAATGAAGGTGAGTGAAAAGAGTAACTTTGGGGGAAATTCTTCACTTATATATTTTGCCCCCACTAATAATTCCCCCCAGGCTTACAGTTTTTGTAAGTATAGCGATTGGCAACAGTGAGGACACTGTTGAAAACAAGTTTGGGGGAGGTTTGTGCTTATTTTTGCATCATTTGCATATCATCTGCATAAGCACAAAACATTTCTTTAAAAATCTATAAAAATTGAAAAATTTTCAAAACCGATAAAAATTTAAAAATTTTCAAGTATAAAAATAATTTTAATATTTACACTTTTTTGTACATAAATAAGATAATGAATGTTTAGATAGTGAAAAATTACATCCATGAGATTAGAAAAATTTAAGAAAACTAAGAAAATTAGAAGTTTTCTTATATGAACTAGTAATAAGTAGTTATGAGCCGTTGTCCCAAGGGTTAGTAAGATGAAAGACGTCACTAATCTGAGGATAAAAATAAGTCTGAAAAATAGTTTCTATTCTGGAAGCCAAATATTTTGAACGTTGCTACCCTGCTAGTCGCACTTACACACATCTTGAAGCCTGGGATAGTAGAGAATACCTTGAAATGCTTTTGTCTTAAAGCCGATGTATGAAGGAAATAAAAAGAAAAAAAAAGTGAATAAAAAAAATATTTAAAGTGGTGAGAAAAATGGACACTGGTTTTGTTATCACCAAGGGCAATAAAAATGTATAGTGAGGGTGCCTCTTCACCTAGTGCCCTAAGGCCAACTGGTCTGGAAGTCACTGCTATGCCCGAGGTGGTGCAAGACGAGGAAAATACACCAAATAAGTAAGCACATGAGTAATCGGTCGGTTAGTACCTCAAGAAGTATTAACGGTCGCATGAAAGTGTGTGAGCAATCTCATCTAAATATTCATTAATTAAAAAGTACTGAGGCTGATGGGCAAGAGTATGATAGCTTGAATTGAATTCTCCGGGTGTAGGGATGTCTTTACACACACGCAGGGTGATATGATCGATGTTTGGATGAAAGATAGAGATGAAAAATAAGACGATGTTTTATTGAGGGAGGACGTGATTTCTAACATCTTTTCATGACCATTAAGATAGGGCTCATGACAACCGAAAAGCTAGCTTAGTTGGAAACCCTAATTTTCAAAGTCTTTCTTTTACAATTCTTTTCTTTAAATGTAATATTCATGATCTTTCTTTTATTATTGGATTTTGTGGGTGCAATCTGCTGAAAACCCTCAGGAGACAACACTCCTCCTACTAGGGACACCTAGAGGTTTAAAGGCTTGTTGCACGTGCTAAGTGCAATCGTGTTGCCTACGAAAGTGTGCTAGTTAGTTTTTCTCTTTCTTTATTTTCTCCTTCTCTTTTTAATAAAAAGTTCGCTCGAGACGATCAAAATTAAGTTTGGGGGAATTTGATTAGTCGAAAATATTGCATATTTTAGCCGGCAATTTCCTCATCATTTGCATTCATATAGAAGTGTTCGGTATTCATATTTCACATATTAGCAAAACTGTCGCAAAATATCAAATTGCATGTATTAGACTCTAAAACCGACACTATAAAGGAAATTGACTGCATTTCATGGCATCGCATCATTCCTATATTGCGCAACACTTGTTTTAAAATCTGCGCAGGAAAATCCAGAAGAAAGGCTACAATCTATACGGTACCGATCAAATATTACGCCAACTCAAGGATTTCAATTCTGATATCAATCCAAAGAGACAAACTAAAATCAACATATCAAAGAAAGCTCCAAATATTAGCCCAAGACCACAGAAGAAGCCCCAAGCCCCAAGCCTCCTACATGGCCGCAGAACCGCGGCCAGAGCCTGCTTGAGCCGCGGTTCCGCGGCCGTCTTGCCATGTCAGCCCTAAATATTTGGTGCACAATGCTTCACTCAGGGCCCACATTCAGCTCATATACTTCAAATTCCAGAAGACTCCAGAGACTTCTGCCAGATCAGCAAGCTTTGGGACCAACACTAAACTAGCCTTGTATTCTAGAAACTTCTCCCTAAACCCTAGCTTAAACCCTAAGCTAAGCCTAACAAACTACTTCTAGAAGTCTTTCAAAAAACTTTTGGAGGGAACTTCACAAAGGCTTAGGGTTTAGGAGATCTATAAATAAGACCCTAGGCTCACTTGTATCATAATCTCTAATTTTGGAAAAATCCCCAATTTTAGTATCAATCTAGATCCACTCTCTTTCTTCATCTTCTTTCACAAGTCTAGTGAGCGGACTTGTGTGAAACCCTAACCCTAATTCCAATCAAAAGCACAAATCCCAAGTACCCATCAAGCAAGAAGCCTTGCAACCTTTTATGAGCCGAGCCGATCTTCAACAGAGCAAGTGGTCCAAGCCGATCCGCGACTCACGGAGCCGAGCGACGCCAATTCAACAATTTAGTTCTTCCTCTTGTAGTTCTTGAGCGACTGTAATCAAATTGTTGATATAAATAAAAGGTGATATTCTTTTATCTTGTTTTCTTTAAATTCTTGCATCATGATATCTTTTCAATTCTTGAATGCTTTCTGTATGATGATGTTTGAGTAATACTCCGCTCGTCGAGGAGTCGAGACGATCAATAGAATGATGATGTAATAAATCTTAAATCGATTCTTGAATTCTACGAGTTTTGCAAACCCTAGCAAGTTCAAGAATCGACGACCCAATTCGTTGCGATGCTTTCTTGATTGATATCGCTCGAGATTTGGGGAGTTACGATCGTTTCTTGAAATTGTTAGAGGCTAGAATATGAATGATATCGATAAAAGAACAAGGGTTAAATGATGAAACCCTAGTTTCATCAAGAAAGCCCTAACTCTCATCGATCATCATCGATCTAGTATCAATCCTTCGAAGGACAAGAACACGAAACCTTGAGATTACATCACATCTATAGATCCGATCGATTCCTACGAGCCTCATTTAGATTCTTGACATTTTGGTTGGAAATATCATCGAAACACCGATTCTTGATTTGTTTATCAGTTTCTTGATTCTTGATTAAACATCGTGACACCTGAATCAATCGATAAATTCTTGAATCATGTTTTCTTTTCTTTTCGATTAACTTTTCGATTCAAACAAATTAAATATAGAAACGAATCGCACAATCCCTGTGGACGATCCGCACTCGCTTACGATCTACAATAGACACCGTAACTGATTGCGGTCAAATATAATTCTTTGATTGTGAATTTTATTCAATATTACTGACTCATTGAAACTTATTCGTTTTATTCGATTTACACAAACAAGAAATCATTACAATCAAATGAAACCGTTATCGGGAATCATTTGAGTATTTGATTTGATACACACAATCGGAAAAATACGATCAATCAAATGGCGTCGTTGTCGGGGACTATTTGATTTGATAAGCAATCTAGAATTTTATAACAATCAGGGACATGGTAGTCTATAAGTACATCTTTCAAGGTCCCTAGTCGTGGGTGTATCGAGACGGGGCATCGATATACCAGAGTAGACTAGCGTATACCTTCTCGACTCATATAGATGGGCGATGGATGATCCCACATCCATTGGTGTTTGACATCAGAGATGATATACGGGTGCTCAGTGGAGACTGGGTGCACTGGACGGACTCGCGGAGAACTCCCAGATGGTATTATACCTTACGTCAGGTGGCAGTTCTCTGGTGACACTGGTACAGGTTAGTCTGTAGACCCGCGATTGTCATAGAGACTTGTGTGATTCCCACTGTGCTTTTATTTCCACCTTACCACGTCCAAGAGGGCGTGCAAAACGGTGGATTTTGGGTACAGTCCCGAATCACATGGAGGCAATGAGCGATAGGAGGTGATTCGTCTCTCCCGGTATAGGGAGTTGATGTTGCTCTGTGTTCGATTGGCTAAAACCAGAAATCCCTGGCCAGGGTTGCTGAGATTTACTGGTAAGTGTTACCAGTAGTTTCTTGAACTGTTATAGACCTCATATCGACACGACTTATCGAGCTATTGGGGTCTGACGTTTACCACCCCTAGGCGAGATATGCGACATATCAGACGACGAGACCGGACTGTACGGTAAGTGTTACTGGTTGGATTCACAGGAGTATGAGCGGGCTTGCTCGTCGATCTTCTGATCGCTCAATACCCGGGTGGCCGTTACGTTTAGCAGACCGCTTGCGACTTGTGGGTGTTTGATATGATCATCACCTGCTGCCGGGGTATTGACGAGTCTTTAGAGTCCTACACAGAGGTTTCCTGGCTCAAGCGAAACGAAATAGGAGCACAAATGAGATATGTGCGGGACCGAGAATAATGCGTGTATGTGATACCGTATTCTATTCTCGCGATGAATGTATCGATTGGTTGTATGCGATATAAGCTAGTTATCGAATCAAGGATTGATTCGATAAGTCGATACATTGGATATTAGTCGGTCATATGCGATATGACCGGATCGTTAAATCAAGCGTTGATTTAATGATTTAATGCATAATAATATATTTGATATATTACTTTGCATTAACTAGTATCGGTTCACTTAAAAAGGATTTTCTCACTTGATGTGCACATTGTATATGTGATATACTTTTGTGCACTTGATTGTATCATGTTTGATGATACATGAAAGTTTGTGTGTATGATTAAACCATAGTTATGTTAATGGTTAGGGTTTTGTTTATTTACTTATTCATTTCTTTATTTATTCATTTTGGAAAGATAAATAGAATGGTGGCTTATTTTGTTCTTTTGTTGAAACTTCATGAAGTGTTGAAAGCTTGACCATTTTGTTTCTTTCCTAAACCTAACCATTCACCTAACCCTAGTTTATTCTCTACACTCTACCATGGTTGGATTATGATAAGAATGAATGGGATTTTCTTTTTAAGATAATCCTCTTTATTCTTATCATATTAACATTTTCTTCTTCTTCAAGAAAAAGAAAGCTTGCAACCTTCAATGGTGACTTGATGAAAAGAGTGAGAAATCCAATTCTAAAGTGAACCCACTTCCTATTTCTTCATCCTCTACCACTTGCCAAGTAGTATAGGGTGTTTTCTTCACAAGTTTCATGGCTTGGTGAAGTTGGAGCTTGATCTTGTGTTGCCTCTACGTAGATCATCTTCGGCATCGAAGTCGACGACCTAGCCCGCCCATTTCTCCGATGAAGCCGACGCTAGAGCCCGGGATCCGATGATCGCAGCGAGGGGACTTCATAACGGAGCTATGGAGGTGGAGGACCAGATCTACAAAGGTTGTATTTCCATTCACTTTTAGAGTAAAGTCGTTTATTCGCATTTGTTTCGCCTAATCTCTAGTTAACGATCCGTATTAGGGTTTGTAGGCACCGGAAATTTTTTAAATTGCCATGGTTGATACCTTGTGAGACCTCATTAGTGTGCCTAGGAACTCTACAGTGGTATCAGAGCCTAGCTAGAGCTTTAGGCGATGTGTAGACGAAGCTAGAAGTCCGATCGAACCCGATATTCCCCGATTTCAACCCTCTCTGTACAATTTTTCAAACAGTGGATTTTTGTGAATTAAAAATTCTCAAAAAATTAAGCAGGAAAAACTAAGAATTACTGTGAAGTACGGTCCCCTAAGTCAACAATTTGACCGCGGAACCGCGGTGAAACCATGGGTTTTGTGGCGGTTCCGCGGCCAAAATTTGGACTTAGTCCCTGAAATTTCATATATTTATTCTTAGGTCCTTTCTTGGCAATTTTTTATGGGAATATTTTAATTCCACTCAAGTGTTGAGTATTCTAGGGTTTTATTGGGGACTCCTTAATTTGATCGGATAATTTAACTTCGTTTAAGTTTTTCCGGATATTTTAGAAACTGTTAAAAAGTTCGACCGGATATAAATACCAACTTTTTCCCCTGCCGGGATATTTCCAAGTGTTGGATCTTTTCGTAGTTTAAGAACATTCAAAGTAGTGCAAGTAACGCGATGGTCCCTCTAGAAGACAACAAACCTTAACTCGATTATGTGACCGTCTTGAACTGCCCTTTGAACCTTAGGGTTTGGGGCAGTACGGCGTGCCACATGTGAGGCGTTGGCTTGACCCTTCTACGGCTGGACCATTGGTACTGAGGCATGAACTGGATGTTTTTAAACCTATTTCATGTGTTGAGCTGTTTCGGGAAAACTTGGGTGTTTGAATGTTCGATCGGAAAGTTTAACATTTTCTATTTTATCTGGAATGTGATACAATAATTGGAATTCACAAGTAGTTATGAGATAACTGAATGAATGTTATAAATCTAGCGGTTTAGTCTCACTTGATCGGTTGCCACGGAATTTTGATGTGATCAAAAGTCCGTCGCAATCACGTAGCGTACGCGGATACTCGCCGGGTAAACTTAATAGTCTGCTACACCCCATAGCCCCGACTAAGTGACTGTAGGAGAACCCCGTCGCCGAAAGCATCCGTTCGGGTGCTCGCGGCAGCGGTGTTCCTGTAAGTGCACGGCGGCGCCCCGGCCGTCAATCCGACGGCCTAATGCGGAAGCGGTGATAAACTTAAATTTTACTTGAACTGGCAAACCGCCGCGCACTAATACCCGGATCGAACCATTAATTAGTCCTAGCTATCTACAAGAAGGGGAATAGACATATACCGACGATCCAAGTCCTCCGGTCTTCTCATCATCGTCCCGATCTCATGCGGAATGTCCCGTCTCCTCCTCGTCGCCGGAAGTGCACCACATCGCCTACATCGTTTACGGGCTCCCACCTTAATGCCGAGGCAACTCGGGCACGAAGCCGGCTACTCGACGTGCCCAAGATTTGCTGTAGAATATAATGTAGAGGCTTGTGTCTCATTTGGGGTTATCGGAATTGCCTTTTGATGGAGGGATGAAAACAAGAAGTATATGGAGGAGCTTGGAGAATTTTGGTGCATGAAATGAACAACATTTCCCCACCTTAATTTTTGGACAGCCCCCCTTCAAAATGAATGGCCGGCCAATGCAAGGTCAATGGAGAGAATGAGAGTGTCATATGATAGAAAAAATGAGAGCCATACAAAGAGGGAGTGAGTGGAACAATAATGCAAAAGGGAATCATGAAAGAACATGATAACAAATACATCCACACACAACCAACCTCACCCCTCATCATCATCAACAATCATGACTTAAAAAGTCAAGTCATGATGGAGTCAAAACAAGTCAATGATGGTGCACATCATGAAAGCCATCATGATGCAACAAGATGCAAAGAACCCCCTCCACAAATGCCTATTTGCAACAATGCAAATAAACCCTCCTCCACCAATCTTCGGCCAATGAACGATACAAAGGAAATTGGCCGAAACGAAAAGCAAACTGGCAATTCCAGAAAACTGGTCCCGTAATAAATTACAGGAAAACCCCGATACTGTGCATACACACCCGCATCTGTATTTCGACCGAAATACAAATGCAATGAGACAAAATCTATACTGTACTATACAAGGATCCGGCTTATACCAAAACCGGCTAGTAATATTCGTTCGATCCTGATCCGTGCAATACCGCACGTACCTGATCGAACCTTGCCATATAACCATACGGCCTATAGTACAAGCTGTCCGATCCTGATCCGTGCAATACCGCACGTATCTGATCGGACCTTGCCATATCTCCATACGGCCTCTACAACCTTTCGCCCGAAAGCTGAGTAACTGAATGTGGGGGACTCTAAAGACTCGTCAACACCTTGGTTGTGGATTTAACCACTAGCACGTCAGAGGTATAAGCCAATACGTAACGGGCTACCAGGTATTGACTAAAAGGGACGTCTGTGAGCGAACTCAGCCTGACAACCCTACTGAGCCTGTCAGTGACAATATCCGTACAGTCCAGTCCGTTCGTCTATGAGCATCGCATGGCGGGCCTAGGGGGTTGGTAAAAGTCAGACCCCCAAAAGCGGTACAAGTCGTGTCGGAGTGTAGCCCAGAACACCCTGAGATACTACTGGAATACCTACCAGTAAATCTCCTTGCCTCGGCCGAGGGCTTCGTGTAATGGCTCTCCTAGACACAGCACGACCTCACCCCCAATACCGGGAGAGACGAACCCCTGAAGATACGCTCACTGCCTCCATGTGGCTCGGGACTGTACCCAACTAAAACCTGTTTGCATGACTCCTTTGAGCCGTGGTAGGGTAGTAATCAAAGTACAGTGGGAACTCACACGAGACAAATGACGATCCCCAGGTCGATGAACTAACCTGTACACATGTCACCAGGGAACTGCCATCTGACGTCTGGTATATGACCAACTAGCATGTTCCCGGCGAGTCCTGTCCGGTGTACTCATAACCCAATGAGCACCTGTATACATCTTAGGTGAACCAACTGACACCAGTGGCTTGTGAGACCGGCCACCGCCCCTCGTCGGGGTCTCGACTGTATACACTAGTCTACTCTGGAGTATCGATGCCCTGTCTCGAAACTCTCACGACTAGGGACCATTTAAGGATATGCTTATAGACCCCAGCTCCCACTTATATGATCGCCCTCATACTGCTGGTGGTCAAGCAAGAATCCTAGGGGCTCTACCAACGTGTAATAGCGACCTGTCAGGTCACCTAAAGCAGTACACGATGATAAAGGTAAACCAGATAGCATACTATCATCTCGAGTAAGACTGTCCTACCGGGATAGGTCCTCCATCAATCATTGCAATCACGTACCTGTGACCTAATAATTGACTCTGAGGGCACTATCTCCAACAATCTCCCACTTGCACTCAAGGCTAATTATTGCGATGTCGCATACTCACAGCCCGTGTGATACCGAACACCCAACTCCTCTACTAGTCAGTCTCACAAAGCTCGTTTGCGAAACTATTGCGTTCGAGGAATAGCCTCAGTGAGTGGATCCGCCTTGATGTTTCTTTCTATATCTCTCTACATCTCAAGTTCGCGGAGAAACCCATCTCCCGAAATGAGCAATACATGTCTTAGGATGTGTCTGGATGTCTGATGGGACATAGCTCATAAATGAACACCAAATCCAAACTTCTTAGACTGTATCGTCAACTGAACTTAATCAGTATCCTGCGCCATGCCACCCTCAGTATTGCCTTGGACCACCTGTCCAAAATACTGCCCCTCATCAGAAGGAAGTACTATAACTCTGACAACCTCCTTGTCGTCCATGTCACCTTGGAAGCCTGGAATGATAACTGTTTCCCGAATGAGGCTGTCGTTATCATATCCCTAGAACATTCTCTTATGTTCTAAAACTGCTTCCGACTGCTTCTCCAGGATTGGATCAATATCAACTTATTGCATCTAGTGCAAGAACAATATCTGGTGTGGTACTTGACATCTCATGATTGACTCAATTGCCTAAGCAAGTGATCTGCCAATCATGCACATCCCTCTCCTTTTTAGTCTGTAAGACACCTTTAGAGAGGGTGACTCCATTACCTGCAGGTACACTACCGTGCCAGGAGTCGTCCATTCCAAATACCCTTAGAATGCCGTCAAATTACCCTGATTGGGAAACCACCCAAATCTAGATCTAAAACCATAGATCTAGTAACCAGTATGTCTGATATAATGTCCAAGTCCCATGTGGAGAAACCACTGTGTGACGACCAAAGTATAACCGATTGTAGTATAGGAGTTTCTTTTCCTACTCTGTGTATGTCATCCAAATACCAGGATATCACACCCTACTACCTTTTCAACAGATCCATCCCCTATTCTGATGAAGTCAAACCTATGACTGTCACGTCAGAAATAGATGATCTATCTCCGCTACATCTGCTTTAGTCTATAAATAGACATAAGCTACCTGTCCACCAATGCTTCCGCTGCTCCCACTGACTACGACAACCCTCTGGCAGAGTCATATAGACGTCCACTTCTAAAACTAGTTTAGAACGACGCTATACTCATCCTCCCGCCGGGTCTCGCAGCCTGGAACAACAGCAATGGTAATTGTGGGTAAACAAGAACTTCCCTGTCACCGTCCTTGAGGCTACCGTAGTACCTCTCGGGTGCCTGAAGTTACCCACCTTATCTGCGGAGTGGCCAATAGAATGTCAATCCAGATTGAATCTTTAGGTTCCTATCAAATCTTCAGTAATCGTTTGTGGTTCTGGAATCACTTCCAGTTCTACCATACTCCCACTACTGTTTTCTGAAAAAATCCATTTTTAATAAAACTGTGGCGAGTCTAGAACAATATTGCTATTGTTCATCCAGATGGTAGAAAGTCAACCATCGTCATAGCCTGGGTCAACCCACAAACAGCCATTACAGAAACGTGCCTTGAGTTGTCCAGTGTCTGGTTTTAAGCATAAACCGGACAACTCCCCGTACCTTAACATCGTGAAGATATGAACTGTTCTATATCCCATATAGAAACAGAGGCACTGATTTAATTGAACCAGATCCAAATCATGCAACTGTCTCCAGTGCATGTCAACTAAATGGAAGGAGGCCGATCAGCGTTACTCAACTTAGGAATGCTTCCTATTATGAGTAACCTGAAAGAGAAGCAAGTTCTCTTTATCATTACTATCAACTGAATACCATGCACAAGTGTCTACATCTTCGATTGCTTTGAAGAATCCCGATACTTGCTACACCTGGTTCTCTACTCTATTCAAATACCTATAACTTCTCAAAATTCGGACCCTGTGTTTCCACGAAACACCTGTCTAAAAACCATAGAAATCATAAGTAAACCGAATATAGTACGAGGACCAACCCCTCTGTCCTGATGGACCCTGGACAACATACAATACTCTGTATAAGTCCCTTGAGTCTGAAAACTCATTCACTGTGTGTCGTAGGTTGAAAACTGTACTTATGGTTAAGAAGAATTACACCGCTGTTTAATGCTCCTTACCTAACCATCCACTGATATAGGTAAATGTCATCGACATAATTTCAAAAAGGTATATCTCACTCTATGAAAATAGACGTACAGATAAATCAATTTGAAATTGGTGCACAACAGCGGATATTCAAAACCAAATATTTGCCGACCGGCAAACAGCCCAGGTGATTTCCTCAAATATCACCGATTACAACGAATCCCAATATAATGAGGATGATCACCCAATTCCCAATAACTTACTCCCACTCATCATCTGTAAAACCATACAGATGTGAGAGTCATACCTGGTAAATACATACCCTGGAGTAAGTATCCAATCGGGAAATCAGTTTTCATTTAACAGTACACAGCGAAACTGAAACATTGAAATGTTTGGATGGGGTATCCCGGTATTCCTAGTAATGCCTCTTCCAGATTCATGACTGTAACCGTATAATTCTTTGCCACCTCTCCAAATCCCTTTATATGTCTTTAGTCATTACCTTCTGTACACCCCTTTAGGCCAAATGGTTTTCTTCCTTCCCTACCGTTCGGCACCAGCCTATGGTTTGGAAGAAGACTATCCAATAAGCATAATGGGTGTACTGTCCTAATCCTAGGAACACTCGCAATGCGAGAGAAGGTGAGGATAAAAGACAACCGAATGAACTTAATTCCTATTTCTCCTGAACCATAATCCATCCCCGAACTGGAACAAGTTCCTTTCGAGTTCGTATATAACCATACGATGAAGTATCCAATAAACTGTGGATCTTCGTAGTGATACGGAGTGTCCTGGAGAAATACAAAGGTGATTTTAGGATTGGCGAAGAAATACCTGGTTTGGTCATGAATATCTGTTGCAATTTACTTTGCCCTCTTACTAATCCCTTGCTTTGTCTTAACTTAATACCTTCTGTACACCATCGTTAGGCTAATTGGTTTTCTTCATTCCCTACCGGTCGGCACCAGCCTAAGGTTTGGAAGAAGACTATCCAATTTGCGTAATAGGTGTACTATCTCCTAAACCAAGGAGTACTCGCAACCTGAGAGAAGGTAAAATGAAAAGACAACTGAATAGTCCTATTCGTTTCCTCCAGAACCTGAAACCATCCTCGAATAAATTCTTTCGAGTTCGTATCTAACCATACGATGGTTTTGTCCAATGGAAGTGGACGTTCGTAGTAATACGGGGTGTCCTGGAGAAAAGGGTAAAAGTAGGAGTGGCAATGAGGTTTGCAACTCTGACAATCCAAAAGCCAGTGTTAAGAAAGTTCGGTCAACTTGGTCACTGAGTCATAGTCTTAGGGTCAGGTCAATGCTCGCTGCCAAAGAGATAGAGAAAAGAAACACTCAGCGTGCACTCTAACCTAGATCAGAATGGTTACCAATTTATCTAATCTGGAAACCTCCCACTGTACCTCAAATTCTCCTCCAAACCTGAAAGAAGAATTAGTCGGGGTTACCCGAGGAGTAAACTAACTCATCAGTGGGAATCGGGATCCAACTATCATCGCATGATAACGTGACGGAATCCGCTCACGCAATCACACTCCAGAAGGTATGCGCATATCTGGCAAGTTTCAGTTCTTTTGAAACTCCCGATGTGATTTTTGCCCCATGCTCTTATGACCTTGGCGTGAGGTCAAAATATCATAAGTCACATGTCAAGTTCTGCCCATCATTATCCAGGTTAATTTGAACCCACCCGTACATACCCTTTACGTAGGCCAAAAAAGTAGTACGACTGTCCCAAACCAACGCATCTATCTATGCAACAGATAAATACCCGGCAGCTACCAAACACTATGCCTTGGCGTGAGGTCAAAATACATAGCTTGAATACTACCGAATATTTAACTGAAATGATGGAGGGCTACGAATGGTTTCTGGCGAAAACCTTTAACGTAATGAACTTGATATCGTTGAAGGAACTGATAGCTTTTAAAAATATAGTGACGAAAACCTTTGCTAAAGAGGTCACTCCCGGTGAAGGGATCTCGGCTCTTTCCCCGTAGAATGAGGTGCAGGATATTCCAACTGAATACCACGATGCAAAGCAAAAGTAATCGGCTATAGTGAAGTTAATGCCCTGACGCAAACTTTTTGTCCAAGGGGTCACTCCCGGTGAAGGGATCTCGGCCCTTGCCTCGTCGACTGAGGAGCTGGATATTCATGACCGAATATCACTGTGCAAAACAAAAGTGAACATCCTTGCAATAACAGCTTTTTGAAAAGTGTTCCAACAACATCAGATTAGGTTTGTTTTTAAAATTGCATTGATCCGAATCAACGCAGTCCCATCAATTGATCACACCACAAAGAACGAAAATAATATGACGTACGTATATGCCATCCGCATTCGCCACTGGGTCCCGTCATTACCCGTTAGGTTAGCTAACTAACGACAGAGCGGGGACTGGACTAGCGCGGATGCAAAACATATACAACATCTACTAATATATATACCAATATATTATATTTCGCTCAAGGCGTGAATAAAATGCAATATTACAGAGAATGAACAGCATCACAGAAACAATACAGATATCTGGGATCCCCGGGTTTCACAGAGCCACTACTGAAACCCGACGTTCCCCTGGTCGTGTGGATAGCCTGTGCAATGAGAACCTAGACCCCTACGGGCGCGGCAAGTCACCCGCCAAAACCTGAAGCGAGGAAGCCCCCTTCAGCGCCGTGAATGGACCACCCAGCACTTCATGGAATCCGGTAACTTGGGCACCCCTCCTGGGTCAACCTGTACCCCCTACGAGTGCGGCGAATAGCCCGCCAATCCTAGAGTGAAGCCCCTTCCCTCTCAATCCCATGAGATGCGGGCTTGTTGCCCTCTAGAACCCGGCTATCCGTGCACCCCTCCGTGGGGCAATCCTAGTACAGAAAGTAAAATATACATACAACGGGTACATCGACCGCAACCAGGTCGTGCCCCAAAATAATAATACAAACAGGCAGTGACGGCAGTCCACATGTCGGACGCTCGCCCCGCAATATCAAATATACATAATACAACCACAACTGTACTAGCATTGCATCCAGGCTATCCCCCACGACCGATCCGCAACATCACAGCAAAAACAGAACATCAACGTGAAAGTCACGTTCGCAAATCCGTCTAACCGGGCTATAGCAGTTAGACCGGATTTACCGATCAAGTGACATTCACGGTCGCAGATATAATGTAAATACTGTGAAATAATGTGTTTAAAATATCCGATCGATCAAACTTTAACAAGTGGGCCCCAAAGCAATACTGTAGCAGGTCAAGAAATTCTGGGCCCAATGTCATTATTCCAAAACCCCAATTTTAACCCCAGAAGCCCACTGTAAAAACCCGACCCACTGAATCCTTCATACTGCGGCGGAACCGCGGCAACAAGTAGGGTTTTGCCGCGGTTCCGCGCTCCCCTGAAGAGATTAGTGTCTCGAATTTTTCCAGCACTCTTAGATCTTCCAGTACACTAGTTTTATGCAACCTGAAAAATTTTTCGACACCAAAAATTTTCAACAGAAAACTGATGCGGGCAAAAATGCGGTTTTGGGATTTTTGATCGATCGAAAATGCAAACACATTACACAAAGCTAGACTAAGTTAATGGCGAGGCTCTGATACCACTGTAAGTGCACGGCGGCGCCCCGGCCGTCAATCCGACGGCCTAATGCGGAAGCGGTGATAAACTTAAATTTTACTTGAACTAGCAAACCGCCGCGCACTAATACCCGGATCGAACCATTAATTAGTCCTAGCTATCTACAAGAAGGGGAATAGAGATATACCGACGATCCAAGTCCTCCGGTCTTCTCATCATCGTCCCGATCTCATGCGGAATGTCCCGTCTCCTCCTCGTCGCCGGAAGTGCACCACATCGCCTACATCGTTTACGGGCTCCCACCTCAATGCCGAGGCAACTCGGGCACGAAGCCGGCTACTCGACGTGCCCAAGATTTGCTGTAGAATATAATGTAGAGGCTTGTGTCTCATTTGGGGTTATCGGAATTGCCTTTTGATGGAGGGATGAAAACAAGAAGTATATGGAGGAGCTTGGAGAATTTTGGTGCATGAAATGAACAACATTTCCCCACCTCAATTTTTGGACAGCCCCCCTTCAAAATGAATGGCCGGCCAATGCAAGGTCAATGGAGAGAATGAGAGTGTCATATGATAGAAAAAATGAGAGAGCCATACAAAGAGGGAGTGAGTGGAACAATAATGCAAAAGGGAATCATGAAAGAACATGATAACAAATACATCCACACACAACCAACCTCACCCCTCATCATCATCAACAATCATGACTTAAAAAGTCAAGTCATGATGGAGTCAAAACAAGTCAATGATGGTGCACATCATGAAAGCCATCATGATGCAACAAGATGCAAAGAACCCCCTCCACAAATGCCTATTTGCAACAATGCAAATAAACCCTCCTCCACCAATCTTCGGCCAATGAACGATACAAAGGAAATTGGCCGAAACGAAAAGCAAACTGGCAATTCCAGAAAACTGGTCCCGTAATAAATTACAGGAAAACCCCGATACTGTGCATACACACCCGCATCTGTATTTCGACCGAAATACAAATGCAATGAGACAAAATCTATACTGTACTATACTAGGATCCGGCTTATACCAAAACCGGCTAGTAATATTCGTTCGATCCTGATCCGTGCAATACCGCACGTACCTGATCGAACCTTGCCATATAACCATACGGCCTATAGTACAAACTGTCCGATCCTGATCCGTGCAATACCGCACGTATCTGATCGGACCTTTCCATATCTCCATACGGCCTCTACAACCTTTCGCCCGAAAGCTGAGTAACTGAATGTGGGGGACTCTAAAGACTCGTCAACACCTTGGTTGTGGATTTAACCACTAGCACGTCAGAGGTATAAGCCAATACGTAACGGGCTACCAGGTATTGACTAAAAGGGACGTCTGTGAGCGAAATCAGCCTGACAACCCTACTGAGCCTGTCAGTGACAATATCCGTACAGTCCGGTCCGTTCGTCTATGAGCATCGCATGGCGGGCCTAGGGGGTTGGTAAAAGTCAGACCCCCAAAAGCGGTACAAGTCGTGTCGGAGTGTAGCCCAGAACACCCTGAGATACTACTGGAATACCTACCAGTAAATCTCCTTGCCTCGGCCGAGGGCTTCGTGTAATGGCTCTCCTAGACACAGCACGACCTCACCCCCAATACCGGGAGAGACGAACCCCTGAAGATACGCTCACTGCCTCCATGTGGCTCGGGACTGTACCCAACTAAAACCTGTTTGCACGACTCCTTTGAGCCGTGGTAGGGTAGTAATCAAAGTACAGTGGGAACTCACACGAGACAAATGACGATCCCCAGGTCGATGAACTAACCTGTACACATGTCACCAGGGAACTGCCATCTGACGTCTGGTATATGACCAACTAGCATGTTCCCGGCGAGTCCTGTCCGGTGTACTCATAACCCAATGAGCACCTGTATACATCTTAGGTGAACCAACTGACACCAGTGGCTTGTGAGACCGGCCACCGCCCCTCGTCGGGGTCTCGACTGTATACACTAGTCTACTCTGGAGTATCGATGCCCTGTCTCGAAACTCTCACGACTAGGGACCATTTAAGGATATGCTTATAGACCCCAGCTCCCACTTATATGATCGCCCTCATACTGCTGGTGGTCAAGCAAGAATCCTAGGGGCTCTACCAACGTGTAATAGCGACCTGTCAGGTCACCTAAAGCAGTACACGATGATAAAGGTAAACCAGATAGCATACTATCATCTCGAGTAAGACTGTCCTACCGGGATAGGTCCTCCATCAATCATTGCAATCACGTACCTGTGACCTAATAATTGACTCTGAGGGCACTATCTCCAACAGTTCCGCCTTGGTGCACTTCGTCGGCGGCATCGGGGGTGCAGCCGTCTACTGAAGTTTGCGACGAGCATTCGATCAAGATGTCGGGAACCTTGTTGAATTGCCCGACTTGATATTGAAAAGAGTTTTCGATAATGAGACTAAAATGCGGGGTTTATAATTGTTAGGCATGAGATGTCTAAGGAATTCATTTGATTAGGCATGCGATGTCTAAGGAGTTTGCGGATTCCAACTGTTGTAGTTTTACACTTTCTTTTCTGTGACCGTAAGTGTAATATGTGATATCGCCGGTTTCGTTGCTATATGTCAACGACAATTGGGATACGCGTGTTTACTTACGTTGATGACATGTGATATTATGTGTTGCTGGATATGTTATATTGGATCGTCGTGTTTGAATAGCCGGGGTTTTTTTATGTGAGATGAGAGTTTTTCCTTTTCATTCATGTAAAAACTTGTATGTAATATTCTTTTATTAGGGCACTTCCAGGTTGCGGAAGATGTCACCCTTTGTATATTATTTACTTTTCCGCACTAGGATAGACCCAAGGAGGAGGGCACAAGTAACCGGGTTCTGGAGTCCAGTGGGAGACCAACTCGAGGAGTCGAGTCCGGGTCTCCTAACTCTAGAATTGGTAGGGTTGCTTGCCGCTCTCGTAGGGGTCTAGGGGTGTGGGTTTGGCTATTCATCGCGACCGTGGAATTCGTGTTTTATACTGGCTCGTATTGAAAACACGAACGTCCTAGTATATCCAATATTTCATATGTTTCTTCTGCTGCGATATCTGTGATGTGATCATGTGATATGTTCTGTGATGGATACTGTATATAGTATATGATATATTATATAGGCGTTACTTATGTTTTACACCCGCGCTAGCCCTGCCCCGCTCTGCCGTTAGTTACCTAACCTAACGGTGCACGAGGGGACATCGAGGCGAATGCGGATGGCATAAGTGTACGTCGTATTTATCTATGATGTTTAGGTACTTAAATGATGGGACTTCATTAATATGATTAATGAAATAAAAGAAACCTAAAGATGTTGTAGAATCGAATTTCAAAAATAAAACAGGTAGCTACAGTTCTTGCTTTGCATAGCGGTATATATGATATATCCTGCACCTTATTCGATGAGGAAAGGACCGAGATCCCTTCACCGGGAGTGACTCCTTTAGCAATAACTGGCAGATGCTACAACCCTCGGTTTGTCTTTTGATAGCTTCTATAGTTTCTGCTTTGCACAGCGATATATATGATATATCCCGCACCTCATTCGACGAGGAAAGGGCCGACGATCCCTTCACCGGGAGTGACCCCTTTAGCAAAACTAGAAAAGCCTAAAAAACACTCCATTTCAAAATCATTCGATCCTACAACGATATCAAGTTCATTATGCGATAGGTTTTCAGAAAAACCTGTCGTAGCCCTCCGTCATTTCAGATAAGTACTAGTTAGTATTCGTGCTGCGGTAGTTTGGCCTCCGTCAAGGCGTAGTGTAGGTAGCTAACTAGTGCTTATCTGCTAGCATATGATGCGATTGGATTAGGGTATTCGTACGGCGTTGTTTGGCCTCCGTCAAGGGTCGTGCGCGTGGGTTTAATTCAATCGAGAAATGACGGGTTGAACTTGACTAGCGGACTATGGGTAGTTTGGCCTCCGTCAAGGTCATAGAACGCTAGGGGCAAAATATTATTGGGAATTTCAAGTGTTGAAATTTGCAATGAGATTGCATACCTTCTATGAGATAGTTGGATCCCGATACCCACTGCGAGTAAGAGTTACTCCTGGGAGAGTGTTATACATTACAATTAGCCAATCAAGTAGGTGTCTAGAAAGGTGTTAACGAGGTTACGCCTCTGGGAAAACGAGGTTTACATTAATTAGGTTCGTGCGAAAGCACGGGGGACCTCCCTCAAAGTACCGACACTGGCCTGGCTGAAAGATTGGCGAACTTGTAGTGTGTAATTAATCCCGGCTAGTCTTTCCTTTTAGGGTTTGAAGGAAGATTTGATAAAAACAGTGGGAGCCATCCTGATTAGAAAAAATAATAACCAATCTATTCTTGCAAGAGCGCACGCTGAGTGTTTTCTTCTCTCTCTCTCTCCAGGTAGCGACCATATCACGCCTTAATCAAGATAATAATACGGAATATTGACCTAACCCGCTTGTTATACTGAGCTGGGGAACGTTGGTCCCGCTCCAACTTATAATTGTTATAAGACAGAGCAGGAAATTGGGGAATACCAGAATTCCTATGCCGCCCAAACGAAGAAAGTGCATATGATGCATCTCCTTCGGGTGTGTTCATTACAAAGAACTGTTTCTCTGTATCCTCTGCGTCCTGGGTATTAGATACCGGATCAGGATCCCAGATATGTAATCTGATACATAAGGCTACAGAAAGGTAGAAAACTGAGAACGGGTGATAAGTTTCATGAGGCAAAAAACGGGGCAAGTGTTGCAGCCAAGTCTGTTGGTCACTGTCACCCTGTATGAACAGTACATTGATTCTTAACGAATGTTATTAGATACCGAATCTGATATACAAAATCATATCAGTCTCTTTATTTAGATAAAGAAAGGATATAATTTTGTATTGTTGGATAATGTTTTGAACATTTCCTATATCAAAAGTTGATCGGTTCAGGCACGTTATCTAAAAGCATTGATGTTCTAAATCAAACTACAGTTCTTAGTATACGGAACACACACAAGAGGAAGAGTTCAGAAATGAACGAATCCTTCTTGAGGCATTGTAGACTAGGTCATATCAATGCGACCCGACTAGCTGAAGTTACATGTAGATGCATATTTAAATCAGTTTGAATTTACATCTTGTGAAACTTGCCAGTCATGTCACAAAGATAAGATGACCACAGCTCTGTTTATTGGAAGCAGAGAAAGAGTTAGTGAACTCTTGGGATGATACATGTTGATGTATAAAGGTCCCCTGTCTACACATGCCAAGACCGGTTCTTTGTACTTCATTAAATTCTCTGATGATCTTTCGAGATTCAGTCCTATGTTCCTATTGAAACACAAGTCCGAAACTTTTGAGATAATCACAGAATATAAGTTAGAAGTAGAGAACATAAATCAGGGTATAAGTATTATGTCCTTTGATGCGATCAAGGAAGAGAATACTTGAGCACGGAATTCCTGGACTATTCTGAAGGAGAATGAGATTATCTCTCAGCATTACTCCTCCGTATACACCATAGCACGATGGTATATCGGGGCGGAGCAATTGCACCCTATTCAATATGGTGCGCTCTATGATGAGTACTACTAAGTTACCTGTTTCCTTTTGGGAGTTATGCACTTGAGAAGCTGCATACCTATTGAATAGGGTTCGAATCAGATCATAGCCTACCACTCCATATGAGATATGGTATGGGAAGAGTGTATGTCTTAAGCTAATTAAGATTTGGGGTTGACCAGCCTATGCGTAAAAGCAAAATCCGGACAAGCTCGAGGCAAGGTCTGTAATGTAGAACTGGAAAGGTTCCAGCTATACAAAATACAACAGATGATTTGATAAAACCAAATGATTCAATAGTTACCAACGAACCTCAGCCTCTCCGCCGATCTAGTAGGGTTTCTCACCCACCTGAGAGATACTTCGGTTTCTCTATGACAGTGGGAGCGAGGATTGAATCATGAGATGATAACCCAACTAGTTTCGAGCTGGCCATCAGGAGTGAGACTCTGTAAGAATAGCTGGATGCTTAGTGATCTGAGATGGAATCCATGTATACCAACAAAGTATGGACTTTGGTTGCTATATCTGAAGGGTTAAATCCCCATCAGGAGCAAGTATATCTTGAGAAGATTACTTGGTGTAGATGGAAAAGTTGAGACTTTCAAAGCTAGACTTGTTAAAGGTTTTCGTCATTGACCAGGCGTGGATAATGATGAAACCTTTTTCCAGTGGCTATGCTTAAGTCCATCCAGATCCTACTTGCCACGGCTACATACCATAACTACGATATCTGGTGGTTGGGTGTCATGACGGCTTTTCTAAATGATGTTTTAGAAGAGAGCGTCTATAAGTACACAGCCAGAGGGCCTCGTAGACAGTGGGAGTAGCGGAAACATGTGCAAGATGTTTTATGTGATAAAACAGGCATCGCGGAGTTGGAACATCTGTTTTGATGGATTAGTCAAAGAGTTTGACATCATCAAAATGGTAGATGAACCTTGTATAAACAAAAAGGTAGTAGGGTGTATGGTGGTGATCCTCGTAGAGTACGTGGATGACATACTCTTGATAAGAAAAGAGTTTCCTATGCTACGCTCGGTCAATCTCCGCTCATCACAAGGATTCTCCATATAGGATTTAATGATACCTCCTAAATCCTGGGTTTTGGATCTATGAGACAGATCTAATTGGATGTTAGGATACTCACTAGTTGTAGTGAGATGGTATCAATCGATCCTGGGGAGAATCACCGGAAGTGTTCCAGGGTGATAAGGACGACTGAATGTCAGTCACAGGCATTGTCTTTACCCTCAGTGAAGGGACGGTATGTTGGAAGAGTTCCAAGCTAGATACCGTGGCGTACTAGACGATAAAGGCGGGACACATCGCTACTTAAGATGCTACCAAAGAGGCAGTCTGGATGTATATTTGTTCATGAGATGAACTTAGTTCCCCCATTGTGTGACAATGGAGTTGTGGCTTATGCCAAGGAATGTCTGTCCCATCAGTGATCCAGACATATTCTAAGGCAGTATCACCTGATCATGGAGATGGTTGATCTCCAAGAGATCAAGGTCAGGTGAGTAGACTCAGAGGACAACACGGCGGATCCACTCACAAAGGCCTTTTCCCAGAGAGAGGCTTTTATGGGATGGTTGAGTATGAGATACTACAACCACTGCTACAGATGGCCCTAGTGCAAGTGGGAGATTGTTAGTTATATGTATGCCCTAGAGGCCATTACTGTACATAGGATGTATATTGTAGTGGATGCTGGGACATATATAGCGAGGACTTTCTTGCTCGACATGATAGTATGCTATCAGGTTGCTCTTTACCTTAACGTGTATACTGATTGTCTCTCTGTTACATGTTGGTAAAGCCCTTAGGATGTGTACTTGATTACCTGGACTATGATGTGGATCATACTAGTGGGGACATGGTAGTCTATAAGTACATCCTTCAAGGTCCCTAGTCGTGGGTGTATCGAGACGGGGCATCGATATACCAGAGTAGACTAGCGTATACCTTCTCGACTCATATAGATGGGCGATGGATGATCCCGCATCCATTGGTGTTTGACATCAGAGATGATATACGGGTGCTCAGTGGAGACTGGGTAAACTGGACGGACTCGCCGAGAACTCCCAGATGGTATTATACCTTACGTCAGATGGCAGTTCTCTGGTGACACTGGTACAGGTTAGTCTGTAGACCCGAGATCGTCATAGAGTCTTGTGTAATTCCCACTGTGCTTTGATTTCCACCTTACCACGTCCAAGAGGGCGTGCAAAACGGTGGCTTTTGGGTACAGTCCCGAATCACATGGAGGCAATAAGCGATAGGAGGTGATTCGTCTCTCCCAGTATAGGGAGTTGATGTTGCGCTGTGTTCGATTGGCTATAACCAGAAATCCCTGGCCAGGGTTGCTGAGATTTACTGGTAAGTGTTACCAGTAGTTTCTCGAACTGTTATAGACGTCATATCGACACGACTTATCGAGCTATTGGGGTCTGACGTTTACCACCCCTAGGCGAGATATGCGACATATCAGACGACGAGACCGGACTGTACGGTAAGTGTTACTGGTTGGATTCACAGGAGTATGAGCGGGCTTGCTCGTCGATCTTCTGATCGCTCAATACCCGGGTGGCCGTTACGTTTAGCAGACCGCTTGCGGCTTGTGGATGTTTGATATGATCATCACCTGCTGCCGGCGTATTGACGAGTCTTTAGAGTCCTACACAGAGGTTTCCTGGCTCAAGCGAAACGAAATAGGAGCCCATATGAGATATGTGCGGGACCGAGAATAATGCATGTATGTGATACCGTATTCTATTCTCGCGATGAATGTATCGATTGGTTGTATGCGATATAAGCTAGTTATCGAATCAAGGATTGATTCGATAAGTCGATACATTGGATATTAGTCGGTCATATGCGATATGACCGGATCGTTAAATCAAGCGTTGATTTAATGATTTAATGCATAATAATATATTTGATATATTACTTTGCATTAACTAGTATTGGTTTAGTTAAAAAGGATTTTCTCACTTGATGTGCACATTGTATATGTGATATACTTTTGTGCACTTGATTGTATCATGTTTGATGATACATGAAAGTTTGTGTGTATGATTAAACCATGGTTATGTTAATGGTTAGGGTTTTGTTTATTTACTTATTCATTTATTTATTTATTTATTTTGGAAAGATAAATAGAATGGTGGATTATTTTGTTCTTTTGATGAAACTTCATGAAGTGTTGAAAGCTTGACCATTTTGTTTCTTTCCTAAACCTAACCATTCACCTAACCCTAGTTTATTCTCTACACTCTACCATGGTTGGATTATGATAAGAATGAATGGGATTTTCTTTTTAAGATAATCCACTTTATTCTTATCATATTAACATTTTCTTCTTCTTCTTCTTCTTCAAGAAGAAGAAAGCTTGCAACCTTCAATGGTGACTTGATGAAAAGAGTGAGAAATCCAATTCTAAAGTGAACCCACTTCCTATTTCTTCATCCTCTACCACTTGCCAAGTAGTATAGGGTGTTTTCATCACAAGTTTCATGGCTTGGTGAAGTTGGATCTTGATCTTGTGTTGCCTCGACGTAGATCATCTTCGGCATCGAAGTCGATTACCTAGCCTGCCTATTTCTCCGATGAAGCCGACGCTAGAGCCCGGGATCCGATGATCGCAGCGAGGGGACTTCATCACGGAGCTATGGAGGTGGAGGACCGGATCTACAAAGGTTGTATTTCCGTTCACTTTTAGAGTAAAGTCGTTTATTCGCATTTGTTTCACCTAATCTCTAGTTAACGATCCGTATTAGGGTTTGTAGGCACCGGAAATTTTTTAAATTGGCATGTTGATGCCTTGTGAGACCTCATTAGTGTGCCTAGGAACCCTACATATTTTTCCTCACTAAAAATGAACTCTCCCTTTCTCTTGAAGTGGCCGGCCCTTCATCCCCATGGTGGAGGAAAAAGAATTCATCATTCAAGAGAAGGGAATGAATGAATAAATGAAGAAATGGTCACACCAATTTCTAATCTCATCAACTCAATCCTATCTCCAATAAATGCAAGTGAAGAGACTCAAAAAGAATCTAATGATGAAAGAACCAACATGATGCCACCATATACAAATGACCCCCTCCACAAATGCTAATTTGCACAATTGCAAATTAGCCCCTCCATCGCAAAAGTCCGGCCGCGAAGGAACAAAGGAAAACCGGCCGAAACTGAATGCAAACTGGCAACTTCAGAAAACTGATCCCGTAATAAATTACAGGAAAACCCCGCGACTGCATATACATGCCCGCATTTGTATTCCCACTGAAACAAAACTACACTGTCTAATACTAGGATCCGGCATAAACCAAAGCCCGCTAGTAAAATCCGTCTGATCATGATCCGTGCAATACCGTACGTATCTGATCGAACCCTGCCATATCTCCATACGGCCTCTACAGCGTTTCGCCCGAAACTTGAGAAACTGGTCTGTGGGTGACTCTAAAGACTCGTCAATACTTTGGTTGTGGATTTAACCACTAGCACGTCAGAGGTATTAGCCAATACGTAACGGGCTACCAGGTATTGACCAAAAGGGATGTCGATGAGCGAACTCATCCTGACACCCTACTGAGCCTGTCAGTGACAATATCCGTATAGTCCGGTCCGTTCGTCTATGAACATCGCATGGCAGGCCTAGGGGGTTGGTAAAAGTCAGACCCCCAAAAGCGGTACAAGTCGTGTCGGAGTGTAGTCCAGAACACCATGAGATACTACTGGAATACCTACCAGTAAATCTCCTGCCTTGGACAAGGACTTCGTGTAATGGCTTTCCTAGACACAGCGCGACCTCACCCCCAATACCGGGAGAGACGAACCCCAGCAGATCCGCTCACTACCTCCATGTGGCCCGGGACTGTACCCAATTAAAACCTGTTTGCACGTCTCCTTTGAGCGTGGTAGGGTAGTAATCAAAGCACAGTGGGAACTCACACGAGACAAATGACGAACTCAGGTTGATGAACTAACCTATACACATGTCACCAGGGAACTGCTATCTGACGCTAGGTATAATACCAACTAGCAGGTTCCCTGCGAGTCCTGTCCGGTGTACTCATAACCCAATGAGCACCTGTATACATCTTAGGTGAACCAACTGACACCAGCGGCTTGTGAGACCGGCCACCGCCCCTCGTCGGGGTCTCAACTGTATACACTAGTCTGCTCTGGAGTATCGATGCCCTGTCTCGAAACTCCCTCGACTAGGGACCTTTTAAGGATGTGCTTATAGACCCCAGCTCCCACGTATATGATCGCCCTCATACTGCTGGTAGTCAAGCAAGAATCCTAGGGGCTCTATCAACGTGCAGTAGTGATCAGTAATGTCACCTAAAGCAGTACACGATAATAAAGATAAACCAGATAGCATACTATCATCTTGAGTAAGACTGTCCTATCGGGATGGGTCCTCCATCAATCATTGCAATCACGTGCCTGTGATCCAATAATTGACTCTGAGGGCACAATCTCCAACAATCCACCTGAGAGATACTACGGTTTTCTCATTGATAGTAGAAGCGAGGATTGCATCATGGAAGATGATGACCCGACTAGCTTCAAGCAGGCCATCACGATGGGGACTCTGTGCAGTGGCTTGATGCAATGCGATCTGAGATGGATTCCATGTACACCAACAAAGTATGGACTTTGTAAGTTGCTCCTGAAGGGGTAAAACCCATTGGGAGCAAATGGATCTTTAAGAAGAAACTTGGCGTAGATGGAAAAGTTGAGACTTTCAAAGCTAGACTTGTTGCAAAGGGTTTTCGTCAACGACCACATGTGGATTATGACGAAACCTTTCTCCAGTGGCTATGCTTAAGTCCATCCGGATCCTACTTGCCATTGCTGCATACCATGACTATGAAATCTGGCAAATGGATGTTAAGACCGCCTTTCTAAATGGTGATTTAGAGGAGTGCGTTTACATGACTCAGCCAGAGAGTTTCGTAGATAGTGGGAGCAGCGGAAAGGTGTGTAAGCTGCTTAAATCCATCTACGGGTTAAAACAGGCATAGCAGAGTTGGAACATCAGTTTTGATGTAGTAGTCAAAGAGTTTGACTTCATCAAGAACGTAGATGAACCTTATATCTACAAGAAGGTTGCAGAGAGTAAGGTTGTCTTCCTCATATTGTATGTGGATGACATACTCTTGATAGGAAATGATGTTCCTAAGCTGTACTCGGTCAAGCTATTCTTATCACATAGATTCTCAATGAAAGATCTAGGTGATGCCTCCTGTATTTTGGGAATTAAGATCTATAGAGATAGATATAAGCAGATACTGGGATTGTCCCAATCCAGATACATTGACACCATACTAAAGAGGTTTAGTATGGAAGAATCCAAGCGTGGGTATTTACCCATGATCTCTGGACTCATTCTCTCCAAAGAGATGTCTCCCAAGACTGATTTGGAGAGAGCTCGCTTGCAAGGGATACCCTATGCTTCGGCAGTAGGCTCTATCATGTACGCGATGCTATGTACCAGATCCAATGTAGCATACTCACTAAGTGTAGTGAGTAGGTATCAAGCAGATCCTAGAGAGAATCACTGGACAGATGTGAAGAACATTCTTAAGTACTTGAGAAGGACTAAGGAGATGTTCTTGGTGTATGGTAACGGAGAGCTCCAGGTGGAGTCATTTACCGATTCGAGCTTCCAAAGTGATAAGGACGACTCTAAGTCACACTCGGTATTTGTCTTTACCCTAAATGGGGGGTAGTTTGTTAGAAGAGTTCCAAGCAAGAAATCGTGGCAGACTCGACGATGGAGGCTGAATACATCGCTGCCAACGATGCTTCCAAAGAGGCTGTCTGGATCAAGAAGTTCATAACAGAACTTGGTGTGGTTCCATCCATTGAGCATCCAATACCTTTGTATTGTGATAACAATGGAGCTATGGCTTTGGCCAAGGAACCCAGGTCCCATCAGAGATCCAGGCATATTCTGAGGCGGTATCACCTGATTCGGGAGATAGTTGATCGCCGCGAGATCGAGGTCAGGAGAGTTGACATGAAGGACAACACAGCGAATCCACTCACCAAGGCCATACCCCAGATACAAATTGAGAGACTCTTCGGGATGTTGGGTATGAGATACTACAACAGCTGGCCTTAGTGCAAGTGGGAGATTGTTAGTTATATATATGCCCTAGAGGCCATTGTTGTACATATGATGTATATTATAGTGGATGCTAGGATATATATAGAGAGGACTCTCCTGCTCGACATGATAGTATGTTATTTGGTTTCACTTTATCTTAACATGTTGACTTGTATTGGTTTACTGTCTTGCTCTCATATGTTGATAAAGCCCTTAGGATATGTACTCGACTACTAGGACTATGATGCAGATCATACTAGTGGGGCCAGGATAGTCCAAGAGTATATCCTATAACAGTTCCAAGTCGAGGGAGTATCGAGACAGGGCATCAATACTCCAGAGTAGACTAGCGTATACGCTTCTCGACCCATATGATGGGCGATGGATGATCCAGTATCCATTGGTGTTTGACATCAAAGATGGTGTACGGGTGCTCAGTGGAGACTAGGTACACTGAAAGGACTCGCTGAGAACTCCTAGATGGTATTATACCTATCGTCAGATAGCAGTTCTCTGGTGACACTAGTACAGGTTAGTCTGTAGACCCGAGTTCGTCATAGAGTCTTGTGTGATTCCCACTGTGCTTTGATTTCCACCTTACCACATTCACGAGAACGTGCAAAATGGTGGATTTTGGGTACATTCCCGAATCACATGGTGGCAATGAGCAATAGGAGGGGTTTCATCTTTCCCGGTTGTTAGTGTTTATGCCCTAGAAGGCCATTACTGTATCATACTAGTTTGTATATTACTTAATGGAAGCTTGGGATATTCCCATGTATATAACAGTCTTGCTAAACATGGTAGTATGCTACTTGGTTTTTCTATCTTAATATGTGAGTGTACGTATTGATAGAGCTCTTAGGATCTTGCTTGTCTACCAGCGTTGTGATGGCAGTCACACTAGTGGGGGCTGGGTAATCTGCAAGCACATCCTTATTCAGGTCCCTGGTCGTTGGATTATCGAGACAGAGTATCGATACTCCGGAGTAGACTGGTGTGTACGCTTCTCATCCCAGTTGGGGAGATGGTCTGTCCTACAGCCGTCAGTACGTCGTACTGGAGATAGTATGCAGGTGCTCGTTAGGTTACGGGTACACCGGACAGGACTCACAGGGAACTGTTGGTTGGTTTGATACCAGTCGTCAGTGAGCAGTTCCCAGGTGACATGAGTACAGCATAGTCCGCAGACTTGACACTGCTACTTCGCCTCGAGTGTGTCCCACTGTTCTTAGATTGCTACCCTACCACGGCTCAAAGGAGTCGTGCAAACAGGTAGCAGTTGGGTGCAGTCCCGAGCACTTGGAGGCAGTGGCAGTTAGACAGGATTCGTCCCTCCCGGTATTGGGAGTAGATATCGTGCTGTGTCAGAGAGCCATTACGCAAAGTCCCTGGCCAGGGCAAGCGAGATTTGCTGGTAGGTTCCAGTAGTTTCTCAGGGTGTAATGGGCTTCCCTCCGACACGACTTATACCGCTATTAGGGGACTGACGCTTGCCGCCCCCCTAGGCCCGATATGCGATAGTCTTGGACGAACGGACCGGACTGTATGGAGATTGTCACATCAGACTCAGTAGGAGTTCGGATGGGTTTCCTCATCGGCCTTCTTATCGACAACTACCTGGGGACCGTTACGTACAGCTAGTGCCGCTTGCGGTCTGTGGTTAAACCCACTGCCAGCGTAGTAGTCGAGTCTCTAGAGTCCCACACAGAGAGTTTCCTACTCCAGGCGAAACGATATAGAGGTTGCATGGTTTTGCGACAAAGGGTTCGGACGCATACGTGCGTTTACGCGCGTACGACTTTCGGACAGTTTTTACCAGTCGGCTTTGGTTTAAGCCAGTTACTGGTATCCGGTTATTGGATTTTTACAGTCTAAAGTTTTTCCGTATTTTTACGGATCGGAGGGGCGTTCTCGTAATTACTCGAGAAGCTTCTAGAAGATGGTGACTAAGGAGGGTTATGTGTCATATTCATTGAATGAGTTATATGAGTCATGGTGGTGATTCATTCATTTCATTAATGCACATTTATTGCTTAATGACTCATGCTAATGAATCACCACTAGATATTTTATGAAGCATGATTATTCATCACTCTTTATTCTTTTCTTCTTATTAGAAAATGCTTCATATATGATATGATACTCATAACTTATTCAACATAATATTATTCACATTCTCTCTCCTCAAGCTCTCTCTCTCTTCAAAAGACTAATCCTCACCCTCATGTGTTGAGATTTAGGATTAGTTAGACTAAACAATCCATAACCATCACTCTATTTCATTCTATCTTCTTTGATTAGCAATCCAAGAAGGTTAGTTGCCTCAAGTTTAGAGGCTAAGCTTGGAGTTTTGCTCTCGGGTGGATCGTCTACTACCTAGAGAAGGCCGAGGAGAACAAGGAGATCGTAAAGACGAAGGACTAGTTTCATTAGGTATAATCCCTAAACACAATAGTTATGAAACTCTTTGTGTACGGTTAGTTATCGTTTAGCTTCGATTCAAGCGGTTAGTCAATGTTCGTTCACTAAACAAGTTCGTTTTTGAAAATTCCGCCTCCCCACAAGTATTGGGGTGTAGTACATCGACTTACAGTGGTATCAGAGCCTCACTAAACAATAAATAACTTAATTGCAAATTTGTACGAATTTCGAACGGAAAAACGAAGCCGGAAAACCCTAAAAAATACAAGTTTCTGTCGAACTTAAAATGATGTCCTAAAATTTTTCAGGTAAGTGCAGAAAGCTTGAAAAGGGTCCAGAAGAACACCCATGAAATTTGAGACCATGATTCGGCTAAAGCGCCGCGGAAGCGCGGCGGATCCCACCGATCCGCCGCGGTTCCGCGGCCGAGTTGCCGAGTCATGGACTCATCTTTCATGTGTGGGTCCTCTCTGGTATTTGGGGTTTTCTGGAATATTTTAATTTTGCTCAGGTTTCAGTTTTACAGAGCAGTTTTTGGAGCAATATTAATGTTGTTTAATCGATCGAAATTGTACAGTATTTGCATGTTGGATTATATCTGTGATTGATAAATGTGTTCGTAAACCTCCCCTAACTGCTAGTATGTCGGTTGGCAGGGGGTTGCACATTTCTGTAATGGTTATATCTGTTTGTGCATATAAACTGGATTGGACTGTTGTGGTGTATAGCCGGGGTTATGCAATGGGTTATTGTTTAATTCATTTGTTGTAAATGTAATTTGTTGTAATATTATTTTTGCGGGGCACATCCAGGTTGCGGTTGTAGTCACCGTTGTATTATTTCATTTTACTGTTTTTGCTCCTAGGACTGACCCAAGGTGGGGTACACAAACTGCCGGGCGGGTAGTTTGCCGTACCCGTAGGGGTCGAGGGTGGGGTAACGGCTATTCATCACAACTGTGTAATCTGTCTTTTCTTGCAGGCTCAAAAGAAATACAGATTGCTTGCAAATCCAATATTGTTTATCTGTGTTCTGGAATGTATATCATTGCGTCAGACGAATGTAAAATATCTATATATATGATAGCTATTTAGACGTCACTTATGTTTTACACCCGCGCTAGCCCAGCCCCCGCTCTGTCGTTAGTTAAGTAACCTAACGGGTGATGACGGGACCCCGTGGCGAATGCGGATGGCATAAGAGGACGTTGTATTTTCGTTGTTTTCTGCAATGATAGGTTAATGATGGGACGCATTATCTATAATGCAAAGAAAAACAAACCAAAGTTTAAATCGTTGGAACAATTTAAAAGAAACCACTCGGTTATTTTTAAAACAGATATTTTTAAATGCGGAGATTTAACCACTCCTTTTAAAAGCTATCAGGTTCCTTCGGTTATATCAAGTTCACTACGTTCACGGTTTCGCCAAAACCAGTCGTAGCCCTCCGTCATTTCTTATGGATAGTCAGTAGTATTCAAGCTATGTTTGTTGGCTTTCGTCAAGACATAGTGTTTGGTAGCTGCTGGGGTATTCATTTGTTACATAGATAGATGTGTTGGTTTGGGACAGTCGCATTACCTTGTTGGCTTTCGTCAAGGGTATATACGGGTGGGTTCAAATTAACAAGATAATGATGGGCAGAACTTGACATGTGACTTATGATTTGTTGGTTTTCGTCAAGGTCATAAGAGCATGGGGCAAAAACTTATATCGGGAATTTCTAAAGAAACTGAAATTTGCAAAGAGATGCATACCATTTGGAGTTTGATGAATGTTGGTAGGATTCCTTCAACATTATCATACGATGATATTTGGATCCCGATCCTACTGTGAGTATATGCTACTTATCAGGATATTCGTCACTTAACGATCAATGCTATAAACCTAGTAGGTGTCCAGAAAGGTGTCAGCGGGGTTACGCCCCCAGAGAAAAGAGGTTATTTAATTAAGGAACTTTGCGAAAGCGTTGGAAAACCTCCCTCGAAGTATCGACACTGGCCTGGCTGAACGGTTAAGCAAGTATTGTACGGTGAGAATAGTCCTGGCTAATTCTTCTTTTATGGTTTGAGGAAGGATTCGAGAAACAGTGGGAGCCATCCAGTTTAGATAAACTAAAAACCACTCTAAACTTGCAAGAGCATCATGCTAAAGAGTTTTCTTCTCTCTCTCCTAATTACAGCGACCCTGAAAATGACTGGACTTAAGTTACTTTTAGAAAAAAATATATACTGACAGGGCCAAACTATAAAGATTGGCTGCGGAATGTCAAAATGGCCTTGACCTATGACAAATTGGGGTACATCCTCACCGCTACGGCACCTGCTGTCCCTGGTCCCAAATCCAGCAATGCGGATAAGGAAATCCGCAAAACCTGGGATTTAGATTGCGCGAGAGCCAAGTGCATCGTGCTTGCCTCTATGAACAATGAACATCAGAGGAGGCATGAGGATATGTCCCTAGATGGCATATTTCTCCATACAAAGGAACTTTATGGAGAGCAATCTCGTATAGCAAGATACGAGACCTCTAAGAACTTGTTTCGAGCGAGGTTGGCTGTCGGGTCATCGGTAGGTGAACATGTCCTACAGATGATCGGCTATATTGAAGAGCTCGCAGACCTTGGGACGACTTTGGATAATGAGCTGTATACAGACCTTATTCTCCAGTCCCTTCCTCCCACCTACGCCCAGTTTATCCTCAACTTCAACATTCAAGGAAAAGAAGTTGAACTTGCGGAACTCCTGAACATGTTAAGGAGTGCAGAGGGCACCTTGAAGAAAGCAAGGGAAACACCCGCTATGTTTGTTGGCGGTGCATCTTCTTCCGGGTCCAAGGCTAGGGCCAAAGGAAGGAAGAAGAAGGCCGCACCCAAACCTAGAGGAGGTGTTAGTAAGGTGGGAAAGAAGGGAAAGAAAAAGATAGCAGTACCGATAGTTGGCCCGGATGAGTGCTTCCATTGTCACAGGAAAGGGCACTGGAAGAAGGATTGCAAGGCGTGGAACGCCAAGAACCAGGAACCGAAGCAAGCTGTGGCTTCGACTTCAGGTGTGTTTGTAATTGAGAATTGTCTGTCGATCAACTCTACTTCCTGGGTATTGGATACCGGATCAGGATCTCATATTTGCAATTCATTGCAGGCACTGAGAAATCGTAGAGTGCTGAAGGAAGGTGATATGATCCTCAGGGTTGCTAACGGAGCTAGCGTGGGAGCTGCGTCCGTCGGGGATTATCACCTAGGATTGACGAGTGGACATATTTTGGTTTTACATAACTGTTATTTTGTACCAAGCTTAACGTGTAATATCATATCAGTTTCCTTGTTATCAAATAAAGGTTATGATTTCACGTTTGTAAGAGATGTTGTTAACATCCACCTTAATCATGGTTTGATTGGGTCCGGTACTCTAAATAACGGCATATATGTGTTAAACCAACTCCAAATTTTCAATGTCCAGAACACACTAAAAAGAAAGTCTCCAGATTTAAATAAAGCTTTCTTATGGCATTGTAGACTGGGTCACATCAATGAGAAAAGGTTGACTAAGTTGCATAGAGAAGGATATTTAGACTCATTCGAATATCAATCTTATGACACTTGTCAATCTTGTCTCAAAGGAAAGATGACAAAGACTCCATTCACTGGACAAGGAGTAAGAGCGAGCGAGCTCTTAGGACTCATACACAGCGATGTATGTGGTCCAATGTCTACACATGCGAGAGGTGGTTTTTCCTATTTCATTACTTTCACGGATGATTACTCAAGATACGGATTCATTTATCTGATAAAACATAAATCCGAGGCTTTTGAGAAATTCCAAGAGTATAAGAATGAAGTAGAAAACCAAACCGGCAAAAGTATTAAGACACTAAGATCTGATCGAGGTGGTGAATACTTGAGTGCCGAGTTCCTTGGTTACCTAAAAGAGAAAGGAATTCTCTCTCAGCTTACTCCTCCATACACTCCACAGCATAACGGTGTATCGGAGAGACGGAATCGAACCCTATTGGATATGGTACGATCCATGATGAGTAATGCTGAGTTACCGCGATCTTTCTGGGGTTATGCGCTAGAATCAGCGGCATATCTTTTGAACAAAGTTCCAACCAAAACTGTGCCTACCACACCATATCAGATATGGAGTAGGAAGAAACCCTGTCTTCAGTACCTGAAGACGTGGGGATGTCCAGCTTTTGTAAAAAAGCAGCATTCGGACAAGCTCGAGGCACGCTCGGTAGAGTGTAAGTTTGTGGGATATCCAAAGAACTCTATGGGATATTACTTCTATTACGCAGAGGAACAAAAGGTTTTTGTTTCTCGTCATGCCCGCTTCTTAGAAACTGAATTTTTAGAAAATCAGAAGAGTGGGAGCGTAGTAGAACTGGAAGAAATTCCAGAACCACAAACTGCTACTGAAAGTTTGGTAGAACCAGAAGTTTAAGAAGAACAGAACATTCCCGCACCCCTCCGCAGGAGTAGTAGGCCGTTTCATCCGCCTAAGAGATACTACAGTTTTCTCATAGATGGGGATAGAGAGGATTGCATCATAGATGATGATGAACCTACTGACTTCCGGCAGGCCATCCAGAGCGGCGACTCGGTACGATGGCTAGATGCAATGCGGACCGAAATGGAGTCCATGTACACCAACAAAGTATGGACTTTGGACTTTGCTCCAGATGGGGTAAAACCCATAGGATGCAAATGGATCTTCAAGAAAAAGATTGGTGTAGATGGACAGGTGGAAAACTATAAGGCTAGACTTGTTGCAAAGGGTTTTCGTCAAAGACCTGGTTTGGACTATGACGAAACTTTTTCTCCAGTGGCTATGCTCAAATCCATTCGGGTCCTTCTTGCTATTGCTGCCTTCCATGATTATGAAATCTGGCAGATGGATGTAAAGACGGCTTTTCTGAATGGAAATTTAGAAGAGTGCGTCTATATGGATCAGCCAGAGGGTTTCAATCAGAGTGGGAGCAGCGGGAAAGTATGCAAGCTGCTTAAGTCTATTTATGGACTAAAGCAGGCATCGCGGAGTTGGAACATCTGTTTTGATGAGACAGTCAAAGAATATGACTTTATCAAAAATCCAGATGAACCGTGCATATATAGTAAAGTTGTGGCCAGAAGTGTCGTATTCCTCGTCTTGTACGTGGATGACATTCTATTGATAGGAAATGACATTCCTATACTACAATCTGTCAAAGGATTCTTGTCACACAGGTTCTCCATGAAAGACCTGGGTGATGCCTCTTACATTCTGGGGATCCGGATCTATCGTGATAGATCCAAGAGGATGTTGGGACTTTCGCAGTCCAGGTATATCGACACTGTACTGAAAAGATTCAGTATGGAAGATTCTAAGCGCGGTAATCTACCGGCTTGTCACGGAATCACCCTCTCCAAAGAGATGTCTCCCAAGACTGATTTGGAAAGGGAACGCATGTCTATTATACCCTACGCTTCTGCGGTAGGCTCTATAATGTATGCGATGTTGTGTACCAGACCAGATGTAGCTTACGCACTGAGCGTGGTAAGCCGGTATCAGTCAGACCCAGGGGAGAAACACTGGATAGCAGTAAAGAACATTCTCAAGTACCTGAGGAGGACTAAGGAGATGTTTTTGGTTTACGGCGGAAAAGACCTCAGGTTGGAGGCCTTTGCTGATTCCGGCTTCCAGAGTGATAAGGACGATTCCAAGTCCATGTCGGGTTATGTCTTTACCCTCAATGGAGGGGCGGTGTGCTGGAAGAGCTCCAAGCAGGACACCGTTGCTGACTCGACGATGGAAGCGGAGTATATAGCTGCTTGCGATGCCGCAAAAGAAGCAGTCTGGATGAAGAAGTTCCTAACAGAACTTCAGGTGGTTCCTACCATAGTTGATCCAATACCTCTGTATTGCGACAACAATGGAGCTATAGCTTTAGCGAAGGAACCAAGGTCCCATCAGAAGTCCAGACACATCTTAAGGCGGTATCACCTGATCAGGGAGATCATTGATCGTCAGGAGATCGAGGTTCGGAGAGTTGCTTCTGAAGAGAACATTGCTGATCCATTCACGAAGGCCCTTCCTCAGATTCAGTTCGAGAGGCTACTCGAGATCATCGGTCTACGATATGCCAGTACATGGCCCTAGTGCAAGTGGGAGATTGTTAGTGTTTATGCCCTAGAAGGCCATTACTGTATCATACTAGTTTGTATATTAGTTAATAGAAGCTTGGGATATTCACATGTATATAACAGTCTTGCTAAACATGGTTGTATGCTACTTGGTTTTTCTATCTTAATATGTGAGTGTACGTATTGATAGAGCTCTTAGGATCTTGCTTGTCTACCAGCGTTGTGATGGCAGTCACACTAGTGGGGGCTGGGTAGTCTACAAGCACATCCTTATTCAGGTCCCTGGTCGTTGGATTATCGAGACAGAGCATCGATACTCCGGAGTAGACTGGTGTGTACGCTTCTCATCCCAGTTGGGGAGATGGTCTGTCCCACAGCCGTCAGTACGTCGTACTGGAGATAGTATGCAGGTGCTCGTTAGGTTACGGGTACACCGGACAGGACTCACAGGGAACTGTTGGTTGGTTTGATACCAGTCGTCAGTGAGCAGTTCCCAGGTGACATGAGTACAGCATAGTCCGCAGACTTGACACTGCTACTTCGCCTCGAGTGTGTCCCACTGTTCTTAGATTGCTACCCTACCACGGCTCAAAGGAGTCGTGCAAACAGGTAGCAGTTGGGTGCAGTCCCGAGCACTTGGAGGCAGTGGCAGTTAGACAGGATTCGTCCCTCCCGGTATTGGGAGTAGATATCGTGCTGTGTCAGAGAGCCATTACGCAAAGTTCCTGGCCAGGGCAAGCAAGATTTGCTGGTAGGTTCCAGTAGTTTCTCAGGGTGTAATGGGCTTCCCTCCGACACGACTTATACCGCTATTAGGGGACTGACGCTTGCCGCCCCCCTAGGCCCGATATGCGATAGTCTTGGACGAACGGACCGGACTGTATGGAGATTGTCACATCAGACTCAGTAGGAGTTCGGATGGGTTTCCTCATCGGCCTTCTTATCGACAACTACCTGGGGACCGTTACGTACAGCTAGTGCCGCTTGCGGTCTGTGGTTAAACCCACTGCCAGCGTAGTAGTCGAGTCTCTAGAGTCCCACACAGAGAGTTTCCTACTCCAGGCGAAACGATATAGAGGTTGCATGGTTTTGCGACAAAGGGTTCGGACGCATACGTGCGTTTACGCGCGTACGACTTTCGGACAGTTTTTACCAGTCGGCTTTGGTTTAAGCCAGTTACTGGTATCCGGTTATTGGATTTTTACAGTCTAAAGTTTTTCCGTATTTTTACGGATCGGAGGGGCGTTCTCGTAATTACTCGAGAAGCTTCTAGAAGATGGTGACTAAGGAGGGTTATGTGTCATATTCATTGAATGAGTTATATGAGTCATGGTGGTGATTCATTCATTTCATTAATGCACATTTATTGCTTAATGACTCATGCTAATGAATCACCACTAGATATTTTATGAAGCATGATTATTCATCACTCTTTATTCTTTTCTTCTTATTAGAAAATGCTTCATATATGATATGATACTCATAACTTATTCAACATAATATTATTCACATTCTCTCTCCTCAAGCTCTCTCTCTTCAAAAGACTAATCCTCGCCATCATGTGTTGAGATTTAGGATTAGTTAGACTAAACAATCCATAACCATCACTCTATTTCATTCTATCTTTTTTGATTAGCAATCCAAGAAGGTTAGTTGCCTCAAGTTTAGAGGCTAAGCTTGGAGTTTTGCTCTCGGGTGGATTGTCTACTACCTAGAGAAGGCCGAGGAGAACAAGGAGATCGTAAAGACGAAGGACTAGTTTCATTAGGTATAATCCCTAAACACAATAGTTATGAAACTCTTTGTGTACGGTTAGTTATCGTTTAGCTTCGATTCAAGCGGTTAGTCGATGTTCGTTCACTAAACAAGTTCGTTTTTGAAAATTCTGCCTCCCCACAAGTATTGGGGTGTAGTACATCGACTTACACCGGTATTGGGAGTTGATGTTGCGCTGTGTTCGATTGGCTATAACTTGAAGTCCCTGGCCAGGGCTAATATAGAGATCTACTGGTAAGTGTTATCAGTAGTTTCTCGACCCATTATGAGCCTCACATCGACACGACTTATTGGTTACTGGGGCTGACGTTTATCACCCCTAGACTGGATATGGGACATATCAGACGAAGAGACTGGACTGTATGGGAGTGTTACTGATTGGATTCACAGGAGAATGTACAAGCTTACTTGTTGATCTTCTAATCGCTCAATACCCGAGTGGATGTTACGTTTACCTGACCGCTTGCAGCATGTGGGTGTTTGATATGATCATCACCTACTGCCGGCGGATTGATGATTCTTTAGAGTCCTACACAAAGGTTTCCTGGCTCAGGCAAAACGGAGTAGGACCACATATGTGATATGTGCGGGACAGAGAATAATACGTGTATGTGATACCGTATTCGATTCTCACGATATGTGATATCGGCTGGGTATATGTGATATAGCCGGGTCATCGGATCAAGTGTTGATTCGATGAACTCATACAGATTATATTAGTCGATTATTTGCAAAATAGCTGAGTTATCGGATTAAGTGTTGATTCAATAATTTAATGTATAATTATATATTTGATATATTACATTACATTAACTAATATAAGCTCACTTAAAGATTCTTTTTCTCACTTGATGATACATTGATATATATGTGATATATGTTAATTGTATTATTTTCTTTTGTTACAAAATATTGTATATATGATATATTATATTGTAACATGTTAAGGTTACAAATGCAAATAGGGTTAAAACCATGCTAGAGTTTAAACTTGGGTTAACATTTTCTTTTTGGTTAATTCTTTTTGGATGGATTAAGTTTTGGATGTGCTTCGAGGAAGCTTCATGATCCTTTGACAAAATCCACCCTCTTTGTTTTATGCTTGATATTTGTTAACCTAACTTTAACCCTAGCCTATGGTTGATTCTCTTCATGAGTTAGCCATGACACATATCTAACTATGGTTGCATTTCTAACCTCAACAATAATTCATTTCATCACTTCTTTTTCTTCATCTTCTTCTTGCTCACAAAAGAGCTTGCTTGATTTTTTATTTGTGATGAATGAATGTGAGATAAAGAAAACTAAAGATAGCAAAATTCCTACTTCATCATCCTCATCTATTCTAGCCACTTAGATTAGGGTGTTTGCTTCATTAATACCTCATTAGAAAAGCGAGAGCTTGGGTTTGAGTTTCCTCAAGGTAGATCGTCTTGGATTTCGAAGACTTCAAGCAAGATGCATCATTCACCTCCTAGAGCCTCTCGAGAGTCTGGGAACTTGATGATCGCAGCGAAGGGACCTCAATAGGGAGCTTATGAAGCGAAGGAATGGACTACAAAGGTTGTAATCCCTAACTCTTAGAAGTAAAGTTGTTTACTTTGAAGTTTTGTTTGATTCTTTAGCATAAGATCTTGTGTTAGGGTTATCTAGAATGGAAAAAATTTAAACATGGCATGGGTGATGCCTCCCGAAACCTTGTTGCCGTTGTAGGTAACCCAACAAAACCTCTTTAGTATGGTGTCAATGTACCTGGATTGGGACAATCCCAGTATCCATTTAGATCTATTTCTATAGATCCTAATTCCCAAAATGCAGGAGGCATCACCTAGATCTTTCATTGAGAATCTATGTGATAAGAAGAGCTTGACCGAGTGCAGCATAGGAACATCATTTCCTATCAAGAGTATGTCATCCACGTACAATATGAGGATGACAACATTACTCTCTGCCACCTTCTTGTAAATACAAGGTTCAACTACGTTCTTGATAAAGTCAAACTCTTTGACTACAACATCAAAACAGATGTTCCAACTCCGCGATGCCTGCTTTAACCTGTAGATGAATTTAAACAGCTTGCACACCTTTCCGCTGCTCCCACTGTCTACGAAGCCCTCTCACTGAGTCATGTACACGCACTCCTCTAAATCACCATTTAGAAAGGCGGTTGTTCACACCATAATATTGTATTATTATATTCCCCATTCTTATTCTTTTTATAAATAAACGGGTGCTTTTGACGCATGTCTGCTACATGTTACAGGTTACAGGTTCTTGGATAGGAAGGAGTGAAAACGATGAAAAGACGATGCAAAAGTGGATTTTGACCGACAAACAGAGAATCTTGATCAAGCCTACATAAAGAACAATTCACAAAGCAAGAATCAAGACACCGACTCAAAGCGAACGGTTAAAAATCCATTGCAAATTATTCACTGAAGATCTGGAACCAACCTAGAAGCCCAAATGGAAAAAGATCTATAGATACAGGAAGCCCAAAATGACCAAAAGCTGCAGCCCAAAATTCAAAGCCCAATCTTCTTAGTTGACCGCGGAACCGCAGCCAAACAGGGCCTTGGGCCGCGGTTCCGCGGTGGAGTGGAGCAGTTAGAGAATAAATTTTTGACCATAATTCTTTATATCTTTGACCGGTCTTCCTAAGGGCTATTTTTATAATTGTAGACATGCGAATCAGATGTAACCCTAGGGTTTCCTATTCTTTATAAATAGGAACTCTAATCATTGTAACTTTTCATGCCTCCCTTTAATGAATAAAATTTAGAAATCATTTGGAGAGCATCGGTTCCTCTCTTCAATTCAGAAATCCAGATCTGACAACCCTGCTTTGATGTTTGGAGAGAGCCATCTGTAAGTAATTTATTTTCTTGCCTTAGTGTAGATTTAAATTCCTTGCCCTAGGTAAATTTATTTTCCTACCATACTTATAACTTTTAATTAATTGCCCTAGGATAATTTAGATTTTTTAGATTTAATAATCTGTCCGAACACCTTTCGGAATTAACTCGTAAGAACGAATCGGAAATTCACAACATCCCTGTGGACCGACCCGTACTCACCGGCTAGCTGCAAAGCGACGCCGTTCTTGATTGCGGTTACAAATATTTTTGATCTATCTTCTAGAAAGCGCAAGCACGCTAAATCCATTCAATCAAATGGCGCCGTTGCCGGGGATGGCGTATAACTTTCCTTTTCGCAATTTCGGGTTAATCATAAAATTTAAAAAATTCATAAAAATCTGAAAAAATCAAAAAAATATAAAAATATATATAATTTGTTATTTTTGGAAGGGATACTTTGTGGTTGAATTTTTACAGGATATACAAAATCGGATCTGGAAATTTCCATAAAGTAAAACAGAAAACGAGATATCGGAACAGAAGGGATTTGGAGGACCGAGTCAAAAAGAAGAATCACGGTGATCTGGTTAAAAAATAAAAACTTCCGAGGCTACCAAACCGCGGCGGAACCGCCGCTCGAGCCCCCTTTTGGCCGCGGAACCGCCGCGGCCTGGTCGATTCAGGACTTGAAAAAAAAAAGGCAGAGCGCCAAAAAAAAAAAAACTGTTCCGCCACTGGAAATTTCTGTGAGTGTTCTCTCTCCTCTGCAAATCTTGATATATCTTCTGTAAATTTGCCTGCAGGATTTCTTTACGCTCAACAATTTTTTCCCTTCCAAATAACGATCTTGTGCAGGATTTTTGTGCCTTGCTTAAAATGAAATTAGATTGCAAGTAATATTTTGCTGTTGCATATCTTGTGTTAAAAATCTTTTTGCAACAAATTATTCCTAATAAAGAGAAAAAGAATAAAAAAAAAGAATAAGGAAAATTTCGATAGAAACTTGCAAAGTTTTTTTAGCCACAAATAAATCCTTGCACCACAATAAACTTTCCTCCTTTCCCTTTTCTTACAACATGGGTACCCCACATAATAAATCTTTAGCCGAACTTTGGTATCCCGAACCTAATTTTGCGTCATATGTCAATTTGTTCGGTCAATTTAAAAACGATCCCTCCATGCCTAAAAAATCTTTGAAAGATCACATAGAGGCGTCTAGGAGAAACAGTTTGACTTTTCAACCCCCTTTGTGTCAACCAAGTCAACCTTCACCACCTTCGTATGTTGACACCACTTTTTCAAGTTCAGCTGTAACCCCTAAGCCGATATCCATTGCTGAGCATATTGCTCAATCTCGCAATCGATCTTTCACCCCTTTCCACTCATATAGTTTTAGGGATCCGCACGACTATTCACCTATTTATCCATATGTTGACCCTACCGCTGTCCAATCACCCACTTCCTACCAGTCATATCCGATCTTCCCACCTTCACTAGACACCGTTTCGACACAGCCATTAGGGAGTTTTGCATATCCACACCAATTTGAATTTTTTACCGAAACCCCCTCACCACCTAAGTCTAGTTTGGAAGAGTCGTTGGAGGCTTATATTGCAGCAACAAATAAAATGACTAGGAATGTGGAAGCGTCCGTGGCCGCCCTTATGCAACCTAGTGAACCGGTAGCTAGTTTCCCGCTAGCTCCAAATTTTTCAATGTATGAGGCGGCAGTTGGACAGAGTGAGAATGAGAGAGGATTTTCAAATCAAACCTACCCTTACCCAATTGATGCCCACAACTCATGTTTTCCATCGATTGCCCTAAATGATTCACCTGTTGAAAATAAAAATGAGTTGTGTGATTTTGTAGTCCTTGATTTGCCCAATTGTGAGGAACCCCTTACGAGTGAAACCGCACCTAATCCTTTCGATCTTTACACCTCCACTCTAGAACCTAAATCGATAGATATCCATGCTTTTGATGAGGTGTCCAAGGAATTTGATTTTCACTTGATTGAGGATATAGACGCCGGGAATATTTCGGATGATGAACCTATCGATTTAATTAAGATTTTATGTTCAAATCATCATCCCGAGTTATTAAAGGTTTCTCCCGAATCTAATATGCGTCTTGAATTTGATGATAATGGCATGGATGAGTTGAATTTTGAGGAAAATTATAAGGATAATATTGAGGAGAGTTTTGAGGATAATATTGAGGTTGAACCATTTTTGTTTAATATGTCGAATTTTCCAATTCAGCCTCCTGAACCTTTGACTGTTATATCACCCTCCCTCCTTCCTATCGTTCCGACCGAACAAGTGACCGTTACGCTTTCATCTCCTATACCAAGTTCGGCGTACCCATGTTTTCTTGCGAATCTTGAGGGATTTGAACCCATTTCCCGACGGGTTGATAGGTTAGCGAAATCGCTTATAACATATCGATCATCACATATTGCGCTAATTTATTCACTCGATTTACACCCTCAAGTTCGCGCGATCCTTATTTCTCCTTTCCGCCCTTCTTTCCCCCCACCGAGACCATATTCTACCATTCTTCTTTCCACACGGTCTCACGTGTTTCTCATTTCTTTCATCTCCATCCCATTCTTGCACCGCCTATACCTTTACCATGATAAGATTTTTGAATGGTTGGTGCTAACTTTTGGCTTGTGTAAGGCCAAGCTTAACTTTGGGGGGGACCTTTGTATATATGTATATATCTTTTTGTTTTCTTTTTTCTATAAAAAAAATTCAAAAAAATAAAAACAAAAAAAAATTTATAAATAAATAAATAGGGGATTGCCGGTATTTTGACCCTCTTGGTTTAGCATGACAGTGAGGACACTGTCAAGTTCAAGTTTGGGGGTATGCTCGGTACGTCTTCTTCCTTCGCATTCATTTGTACATATTTTTGCATTTGCATACTTATTTGAAAACCCATAAAAATTTCAAAAATTTCAAAAATTATAAAAAAATTATTGTATTCAATTTTGGCCATATTTGATTTGAGTTTGACAAATAGGTTAACTGGCTAGGAACAACTAGATCTTAGACTTAGTAAATTTAAAACCCTAAAAATAACCTTCCTTAAAGTTTAGCGGTAGAAAGTATATGTTTTGTAGTTTATTTAGAAATAGGCAAATTTTGAGTTCACTTCTTAGGCTAAGTCGAAACTAAGGAAAAGTATTGATGTTCTTATTAGAGTATAAGTTTGAAAAATAATTCCTAGCTTAAGTCTAGATTCTGAAAATATATACCCTACAAGTTGCACAATCACGCACCTTGAAACTTGGAATAGTAGAAGAGACCTTGAAATGCTCTTGTCTAAAGTCCTTAGTACGAAGAAAATAAAAGAAAAAAAAAGTGAATAAAGAAAAAAAAATGGACACTGGTTTTTGTGATTACTTAAGGCTGTAAAAAAAATAGAAAAATATTTAGCGAGGGTGCTTCATCACCTAGTGCCTTAGACCAACTGGTTTGGGAGTCACTGCTAAAGCCTTGGGTGTTGCAAAACTAGGAAGTACACTTTAAAGTGCTAACGTATCTTATAATCGGTTGTTGGTACCTCAAGAAGTATTAACGGTCGCATGAAGGATATGTAAGCAAATTTCATTTAAAAATTCACCAATTAAGAAGTGCTTTGGACAACGGACGAGAGTATGATTGCTTGATTTGAATTTCCAATTGTAGGGATGACTTATACACACACGTGGGGATATGTGATTGGAATTTAGATAAGAGAGAGGAATGAAAAATAGAACTTATATCTTTAATAGAGTTGATAGAAATTCCTAAGTGGAGATGAAACTCTAGAAGGAAGATTTAAGAGATGCCGAAAGCTAAGTAGGTCTACATAATATATATAATCTTAAGTTAAATAATGAGGAAGTGTGAAGAATGTGGGTGGATAATTTGCGAGTCAAAAGATAATAGAATTCCTTGTTAGAAAACCTAATTGGAGAACAAAAGTTAATGGGCCGAATTGATAGGATTTTGTGGGTGTAATCCGCTGAAAACCCTCAGGAGACAACACTCCTCCTACTAGGGACACCTAGAGGTTTAACGGCTTGTTGCACGAGCTCAGTGCAATCGCGTTTCCCTGCGAAAGTGTGGTTAGGATTCTAGTGAATAAAAATAAGTTTGCTCGAGGACGAGCAAAAGATAAGTTTGGGGGTATTTGTTCACACCATAATATTGTATTATTATATTCCCCATTCTTATTCTTTTTATAAATAAACGGGTGTTTTTGACGCATGTCTGCTACATGTTACAGGTTACAGGTTCTTGGATAGGAAGGAGTGAAAACGATGAAAAGACGATGCAAAAGTGGATTTTGACCGACAAACAGAGAATCTTGATCAAGCCTACATAAAGAACAATTCACAAAGCAAGATTCAAGACACCGACTCAAAGCGAACGGTTAAAAATCCATTGCAAATTATTCACTGAAGATCTGGAACCAACCTAGAAGCCCAAATGGAAAAAGATCTATAGATACAGGAAGCCCAAAATGACCAAAAGCTGCAACCCAAAATTCAAAGCCCAATCTTCTTAGTTGACCGCGGAACCGCGGCCAAACAGGGCCTTGGGCCACGGTTCCGCGGTGGAGTGGAGCAGTTAGAGAATAAAATTTTTACCATAATTCTTTATGTCTTTGACCGGTCTTCCTAAGGGCTATTTTTGTAATTGTAGACATGCGAATCAGATGTAACCCTAGGGTTTCCTATTCTTTATAAATAGGAACTCTAATCATTGTAACTCTTCATGCCTCCCTTTAATGAATAAAATTTAGAAATCATTTGGAGAGCATCGGTGCCTCTCTTCAATTCAGAAATCCAGATCTGACAACCCTGCTTTGATGTTTGGAGAGAGCCATCTGTAAGTAATTTATTTTCTTGCCTTAGTGTAGATTTAAATTCCTTGCCCTAGGTAAATTTATTTTCCTGCCCTAGTTATAACTTTTAATTAATTGCCCTAGGATAATTTAGATTTTTTAGATTTAATAATCTGTCCGAACACCTTTCGGAATTAACTCGTAAGAACGAATCGGAAATTCACAACATCCCTGTGGACCGACCCGTACTCACCGGCTAGCTGCAAAGCGACGCTGTTCTTGAATGCGGTTACAAATATTTTTGATCTATCTTCTAGAAAGCGCAAGCACGCTAAATCCATTCAATCAGCGGTCTTAACATCCATTTGCCAGATTTCGTAGTCATGGTATGCAGTAATAGCAAGTAGGATCCGGATGGACTTAAGCATAGCCACTGGAGAAAAGGTTTCGTCATAATCCACACCTGGTCGTTGACGAAAACCCTTTGCAACAAGTCTAGGTTTGAAAGTCTCAACTTTTCCATCTACACCAAGTTTCTTTTTAAAGATCCATTTGCTCTCAATGGGTTTTACCCCTTCAGGAGCAACTTCTAAAGTCCATACTTTGTTGGTGTACATGGATTCCATCTCAGATCGCATTGCATCCAGCCATCTCACAGAGTCTCCACTCATGATGGCCTGCTCGAAGCTAGTCGGGTCATCATCTTCCATGATGCAATCCTCGCTCCCACCGTCTATGAGAAAACCGTAGTATCTCTCAGGTGGATGAGGAACCCTACTAGATCGGCGGAGCAGCTGGATTCATTGGGAACTACTGAATCCTCTGGTTCCACTAAATCTTTAGTTGCAGTTTGTGCTGCTAGAACTTCTTCCAGCTCTACCTCGTTGCCACTAATTTCCTTTGCAAGAAATTCCTTTTCTAAAAATGTGGCATGTCGAGAAACAAACACCTTTTGTTCCTCGCCGTGGTAGAAAAGATATCCATGTGAATGTTTAGGACATCCCATAAACTTACAAAGAACTGACCGTGCCTCGAGTTTGTCCGGATTTTGCCTTTCGACATAGGCCGGACAACCCCATATCTTAAGTCGTTTAAGACATACTCTTCCTACTCTATATCTCATATGGTGTGGTAGGTACAGATTTAGATGGAACTTGATTCAATAGGTATGCTGCTATCTCAAGCGCATAACCCCAAAAGGAAATAGGTAACTCAGCGGTGCTCATCATAGAGCGCACCATATCTAATAGGGTGAGATTCCTCCGCTCCGATATACCGTTATGCTGTGGTGTATAAGGAGGAGTAAGCTGAGAGAGAAACACATTCTCTTTTAGATAGTCCAGGAACTCATTGCTCAAGTATTCTCCTTCTCGATCGGATCGAAGAATCTTAATACTTTTACCCGTTTGGTTCTCTACTTCGTGCTTATATTCTTTGAATTTCTCAAAAGTTTCAGACTTGTGTTTCAACATGAACACATGTCCGTATCTTGAAAGATTGTCAGTGAATGTAATGAAGTACGAAGAACCATTCCTGGTATGTGTAGACATGGGACCACATACAACACTATGTATCAGTCCCAAGAGTTCCGAAACTCTTTCTCCGTGTCCACTAAATGGAGTTTTGGTCATTTTGCCTTTGAAACATGACTGGCAAGTGTCACAAGATGAAAATTCGAGCGGATTCAAATATCCATCCTTATGCAACTTAGCTAGTCATGTCGCATTGATATGACCTAGTCTATAATGCCACAAAAAGAATTAGTTCATTTCTAAACTCTTCCTCTTGTATGTGGTTTGTACATTAAGGACTGTAAGTTGGTTTAGAACATATATGCCATTATTTAACGAGCCTGATCCAATCAACTTTTGATTTAGGAAGATATTCATAACATTATCCTGAACTACAAAATTATATCCTTCCTTACTCAATAAAGAAATTGATATAAGATTGCATATCAGGGTCGGAATGAAATAGCATTCGTTCAGAATCAATGTATTACCATTTGGTAACACAAGGTGATATTCGCCAACAGCTTTGGCTGCAACATTTGAACCATTCCCTACTCTTACGGAATGATCACCCATTCCCAGTTCTCTACCTTTCCGCAGCCCATGTAACATATTACATATATGGGATCCTGATACCGTATTTAATACCCAGGACGTAGAGTGAACTGAGAAACAGTTCTCGATAACAAACACACCCGAAGAAGATGCATCATCATGCTTATTCTTCATTTAGGCGGTGTGAGAATCCGGATATTCCCCTAATTCCTGCCTGTCTTATAACGTTTATAAGAAAGAACGGAACCAACGTTCATAAGAAAGAACGGGACCAACGTTCTCATGCTCGGTATAATAAGCGGGTTCGGTCAATACATGCATATTATTAACTTGATTAAGGCCTGACATGGTCGCTACCTTGAGAGACAGGGAAAAAACACTTTAGCGTATGCTCTTGCAAGTTTAGATTGGTTATTATCTTATCTAATCAGGATGGCTCCTACTGTTTTCATCAAATCTTCCTTCAAAACCTAAAAGGTAAGACTAGCCGAGATTAATTACACTTTACAAGTTCGCCAATCTTTTGGCCAGGTCAGTGTTGGTACTTTGAGGGGGGTTCCTCATGCTTTCGCGCAGACCTAATTAAAATAAACCTCGTTTTCCCAGAGGCATAACCCCGTTAACACCTTTCTAGACACCTACTTGATCGGCTAATTGTCATGTGTAAAACTCTCCCAGGTGTAACTCATACTCGCAGTGGGTATCGGCATCCAACTATCTCATAGAAGATATGCAATCTCATTGCAAATTTCAACACTTGAAATTCCCGATAATGCTTTTGCCCTTAATACCCTATGACCTTGACAAAGGCCAACAAACCATAGGATGTTACTCAAGTTCAACCCGTCATTTCCTGATTGAATTAAACCCACCCGCACGACCCTTGACAAAGGCCAACAAGGTTGTATGACTACCCTAATCCAATCACATCACATGCTTAAACAGATAAGTACTGGTTAGCTACCGCACACTACGCCTTAACAAAGGCTAACAAACGCAGCACGAGTACTAAACAGTCTTTATCTGAAATGACGGAGGGCTACGACAGGTTTTTCTGAAAACCTTTTGTCGTAACGAACTTGATATCGTTGTAAAAATAAGTGATTTTGAAAAGGAATGGTTTTGAGGCTTTTACTAGTTTCGCTAAAGAGGTCACTCCCGGTGAAGGGATCTCGACTCTTTCCTTATTGAATAAGGTGCAGGATATTTCACAGATAGCGCTATGCAAAGCAAGAACTATAGAAGCAGTCAAAAACAAAACCGAGTGAGTTGTAGCATCTGCTAGTTTTGCTAAAGAAGTCACTCCCGGTTAAGAGATCTCGGCACTTTCCTTATCGAATAAGATGCTGGATATTCTACAACATCTTTTTTGTTTCTTTTTCTTTCATTAATCACATTAATGAAGTCCCGTCAATTATGCTTCCTAAGCATCACAGAAGAAACAAAAATACAACGTATGCTTATGCCATCCGCATTCGCCTCAATGTTCCGTTATGCACCGTTAGATTACTTAACTAACGGCATACCGGAACGGGACTGGCGCGGGTGCAAAACATAAGCAACGTTTATTATATATCATATATACAATAATAAAGCATTCGTCTCACACATATAATATGATCACATCACATAATATCAGCAGCAGAAGATAACATATGAAATATTGGATATACTAGGAGGTCCGTGTTTTATTTTGAGCCTCTATAAAACACAGACTCCACGGACACGATGAATAGCCAACCCCACATCCCTAGACCCCTACGAGAGCGGCAAGCAACCCTACCAATTATAGGGTTAGAAGACCCGGCCTTGACTCCTCGAGATGGCCTCCCACTGTACCCTAGAACTCGGTTACTTGTGCTCCCCACCAGGGTCTATCCTAATGAGGAAAAGTAAATAATATACAATGGTGACATCATTCTCAAGCCGGAAGTGCCCCAATAAAAGAATATTACATACAATGAATTTTACATGAATGAAATATTGGGTTACCCTTGCACCTTGTCTAGGGTTTGGTAGCATCAATCATGCCATTTTAAAATTTAGAGAGGTGCAAAGCTAACTAACCATGAATCTTGCTAGAATTTCTAGGGTAACATAATTTGTATCGCATACAAAGAAGTAAAGAGATAGGGATTACAACCTTTGTAGTCCGTTCCATCGCTTCATAAGCTCCGTGTTGAGGTCCCTTCGCTGCGATCAACATGAACTCCGACTCTCGAGTGGCTCCATGAGATAAATGAGACACCTTGCTTGTAGTCTTCATGATCCAAGAGGATCTACCTTGAAGAATCTCTAACCCAAACTTACACTTCACTAAACAACTTATTAGAGAAGAGAACACCCTAATCTAAGTGGCTAGAATAGATGAGGATGATGAAGTAGGAATTTAGCTCTCTTTTGTTTTCAAATTCTCACTCAATATCGTCACAAAAGAAAAAAAAACTAGTGAAGCTTTTTCAAGAGCTCAAGGAAGAAGAAGATGAATCAATTCCTTTTGTGATGAATAATGAATTATTGTAGTGGTTACAAATCCAACCATGGGTTAAGAATGAAGGAGCTAACCCTTGTAGAGAATAAACTAGAGTTAATGGTTTGGATTGGATTAGAAAATATCTTCACAAAATATCAAGCTAAAGACAAAAGTCAAAGCTTCATGAAGCTTCATGGAAGCTTCATGCAAAAGCTAACCCTAATCCAAACCCTAACCAAGTTTAAACCCTAAACCTTTGTTAAATTTGTAACCCTAACATGTTACAATATTATATATCACATATACAATATATTTTGTAACAAAAGAAAATTATACAATTAACATATATCGCATATATATCAATGTATTATCCCGTGAGAAAATGAATCAATAAAGTGAGCTTATATTAGTTAACGTAACGTAATATATCACATATATAATTATACATATACGCCTTAACTATGATCAACAAATGCAGCACGAATACTAAGTACTCTATTTCCTAAAATGACGGAGGGTTACGACAGGATTTTCAGAAAACCTTTTGCGTAATGAACTTGATATCGTTGTAGAAACAAGTAATTTTGAAAAGGAGTGTTTTTGAGGTTTTTCTAGTTTCGCTAAAGAGGTCACTCCCGGTGAAGGGATCTCGGCTCTTTCCTTATCGAATAAGGTGCAGGATATTTCACAAATACCGCGATGCAAAGCAAGAACTATAGAAGCAATCAAAAACTAAACCGTGAGTTTGTAGCATCTGCCAGTTTTGCTAAAGAGCTCACTCCCGGTGAAGGGATCTCGGCACTTTCCTCATCGAATAAGGTGCAGGGTATATCACATATACCGCTGTGCAAAGCAAAACTATAGCTACCCTTTTTGAAAATTTTGATTCTACAACATCTATTAGGTTTCTTTTCTTTTATTAATCTCATTAATAAATCCCATCAATTATGCTTCCTAAGCATCATGGAAGAAACGAAAATACAACGTACGCTTATGCCATCCGCATTCGCCTCAATGTTCCGTTATGCACTGTCAGGTTACATAACTAACGGCATACCGGGACGGGACTAGCGCGGGTGTAAAACATAAGCAACGTTTATTATATATCATATATACAATAATAAAGCATTCGTCTCACGCATATAATATGATCACATCACAGTATATCAGCAACAGAAGAAACATATGAAATATTGGATATACTAGGACGTCCGTGTTTTATATCGAGCCTGTATAAAACACGGATTCCACGGTCGCGATGAATAGCCAAACCCACATCCCTAGACCTCTAAGAGAGCGGCAAATAACACTGCCAATTCTATGGTTAGGAGACCTGGTCTCGACTCCTCGAGATGGCCTCCTACTGGACCCTAGAACCCGGTTACTTGTGCTCCCCTCTTTGGGTCTATCCTAATGCGGAAAAGTAAATAATATACAATGGTGACATCAACCTCAACCCGGAAGTGTCCCAATAAAAGAATATTACATACAATGAATTTTACATGAATGAAATTAAAAAACCTTCATCTCACATAAAACCCCGGGCTATTCAGAACACGACGATCCAACATAACATATCACAGCAACACATAATATCTTATATCATCAATGTAAGCAAGTATGCGTATCCCGATAGTCGTTCATGTATAGCAACGAAGCCGGCAATACCCCACATACTACGCTTACGGTCACGAAAAGAAAGTGTAAAACTACAACATTTGGAATCCATAATCTCCTTAGACATCGTAAACCCGAAATATCACATATTACGGATTTCATGCCTAAGTATATGAATTCCACATATTGTATCACATTACAGAATATCATGACGATGTTTAACGTTTCGATCGAATCAACATACATGCACAAATTACCCCTGTGAGCTCAACACTTGAGCAAAGTCAAAACACTCAAAAACCGTGCCACAGTATCCATGGACCAGCCATAGAAGGAGTTAACCAATGCCTCACCTATGACACCACGGGACTACGGAAAACCCGAAGGATCGAACGCGGTTCCGTTGGCACAGAATCGAGTTAAGGTTATTATGTCTTCTAAGGGGTCCATAAGGGTACTTGTACGACTTTACAAGTACAATCAACTTCGAAAAATTACAACACTTGAAAATTTCAGCGGGGTACAAAATGTGGTGTGCAATGTTCGATCGAACTGCTTAAAATAGTCAAGGTTACCAATACGGTGTTAAAATATACGACTACGAAACACTACGAATTAGCCCCAGGTCAAACAGATCATCACATGAAAATTGGGCTAAATAAACAATACTAGGAAACCCAAATTGAACCCAAAAGAGCACAGATGAAGCACGGAGGGCAGAGGAGGCAGGGGGGCCGTCCTGGCCTGTTTTTCTCCTCCTGTGGCCGGTCCAAAACCGAGGACCCATCCCCGTATTTCACCTGTGTTCATGTAAAGGTCCCAGTAACATTCTGCACCTGTTTGAAAAATTTTTAAAGGACATTTTGAAAAATTTCCAGAGAGCAAGAATGGGGTTTCCTAATACCGTATTTCGAAGTGATTTTCGTGTTCGTAATTGTTATAACACCGTATCTAGAATTCTAGTTAGGCTCTGATACCACTGTTGGATTACCCTTGCACCTTGTCTAGGGTTTGATAGCATCACTCATGCCATTTTAAAATTTAGAAAGATGCAAAGCTAACTAACCATGAATCTTGCTAGAATTTCTAGGGTAACATAATTTGTATCACATACAAAGAAGTAAAGAGATAGGGATTACAACCTTTGTAGTCCGTTCCTTCACTTCATAAGCTCCGTGTTGAGGTCCCTGCGCTGCGATCAACATGAACTCCGACTCTCGAGTGGCTCCATGAGGTAAATGAGACACCTTGCTTGTAGTCTTCATGATCCAAGAGGATCTACCTTGAAGAATCTCTAACCTAAGCTTACACTTCACTAAACAACTTATTAGAGAAGTGAACACCCTAATCTAAGTGGCTAGAATAGATGAGGATGATGAAGTAGGAATTTAGCTCTCTTTTGTTTTCAAATTCTCATACAATATCATCACAAAAGAAAAAAAAACTAGTGAAGCTTTTTCAAGAGCTCAAGGAAGAAGAAGATGAATCAATTCCTTTTGTGATGAATAATGAATTATTGTAGTGGTTACAAATCCAACCATGGGTTAAGAATGAAGGAGCTAACCCTTGTAGAGAATAAACTAGAGTTAATGGTTTGGATTGGGTTAGAAAATATCTTCACAAAATATCAAGCCAAAGACAAAAGTCAAAGCTTCATGAAGCTTCATGGAAGCTTCATGCAAAAGCTAACCCTAATCCAAACCCTAACCAAGTTTAAACCCTAAACCTTTGTTAAATTTATAACCCTAACATGTTACAATATTATATATCACATATACAATATATTTTGTAACAAAAGAAAATTATACAATTAACATATATCGCATATATATCAATGTATTATCCGGTGAGAAAATGAATCAATAAAGTGAGCTTATAATAGTTAACGTAACGTAATATATCACATATATAATTATACATTAAATTATCGAATCAACACTTGATCCGATAACCCGGCTATATTACATATAACCGATTAATATAACATGTACCAGTTCATCGAATCAACACTTGATCCGATGACCCGGCTATATCACATATACCCGGCCGATATCGCATATCGCGAGAATAGAATACGGTATCTCATATCGTAATATTCTCGGTCCCGCACATATCACATATGTGCTCCTACTCTGTTTTGTCTGAGCCAGGAAACCTCTGTGTAGGACTCTAAAGAATCGTCAATACGCCGGCAGTAGATAATGATCATATCAAACACCCACAAGCTGCAAGCAGTCAGCTAAACATAACAGCCACCCAGGTATTGAGCGATCAGAAGATCAACAAGCAAGCATGTACATTCTCCTGTGAATCCAATCAGTAACACCACCGTACAGTCCGGTCTCTTCATCTGATATGTCGCATATCCAGTCTAGGGGTGGTAAACATCAGACCCCAGTAACCAATAAGTCGTGTCGATGTGAGGCTCATAACAGGTGGAGAAACTACTGATAACTCTTACCAGTAGCACTCCATATCAGCCCTGGCCAGGGACTTCCAGTTATAGCCAATCGAACACAGCATAACATCAACTCCCTATACTGGGAGAGACGAAACACCTCCTATCGCTCATTGCCTCCATGTGATTCAGGAATGTACCCAAAAGCCACCCTTTTGCACGCCTTCTTGGACGTGGTAAGGTGGAAATCAAAGCACAGTGGGAATCACACAAGACTCTATGACGATCTCGGGTCTACAGACTAACCTGTACCAGTGTCACCGGAGAACTGCTATCTGACGATAGGTATAATACCATCTAGGAGTTCTCGGCGAGTCTGTTCAGTGTACCCAGTCTCCACTGAGCACCCGTACACCATCTTTGATGTCAAACACCGATGGATATGGGATCATCTATCGCCCATCATATGGGTCAAGATGCGTATACGCTAGTCTACTCTGGTGTATCGATGCCCTGTCTCGATACACCCTCGACTAGGAATAGTTATAGGATGTACTCGTTGACTACCCTGGCCCCACTAGTATGATCTCATCATAGTCCTAGTAGTCGAGTACATATCCTAATGGCTTTATCAACATGTGAGAGCAAGAAAGTAAACTAATACAAGTCAACATGTTAAGATAAAGTGAAACCAAATAGCATACTATCATGTCGAGCAAGAAAGTCCTCTCTATATATATCCAAGCATCCACTATAATATACATCATATGTACAACAATGGCCTCTAGGGCATATATATAACTAACATGAAAATAAAAAAAACTCTCATCTCACATAAAAACCCCGGCTATTCAAAACATGACGATCCAATATAACATATCATAGCAACACATAACATCTTGTGTCATCAACGTAAGTAAATATGCATATTCCAATTGTCGTTGATGTATAGCAACGAAACCGGCGATACACCACATATTACACTTACGGTCTCAAAAAAGAAAATGTAAAACTACAACATTTGGAATCCACAATCACTTTAGACATCGTAAACCCGAAATATCATAAATTGCGGATTTCATGCCTCACATTATGAATTCCATATATTGTATCACATTACAGAAAGCTAGACGATGTTAAATAATTCGATCGAAACAACGAATTACCAAAATTCCAAGAAAGCTCAACACTTGAGCATAATTAAAAATTCCCAAAAGCATGCCCCATTACCTACGGAACTACAGCTGAAGGGCCCGACCCAAGCTTCTTAAGTGGTGCCGCGGATCCGCTGCCAAAACCAAGTTTTAGCCGCGGATCCGCAGTCACTTAGACGAGTTAGGGTTTCGTTCTTCAGGTGTGTCCATAGAATTCCCTGCATATTTTTCTGAATATTTTTAGCATGGAAAAATCCAACTTTTTGAAAATTTTCCAGAGAGGGGGTCCAAAATGAGTTTTCGGGGTTCGATCAGACTTTTAGCTTCGCCTACGCAACGCCTAATGCTCTAGCTAGGCTCTGATATCACTGTAAGGTTCTTAGGCACTAGAACAAGGTTCTACAAGGCATCAACCATGCCAAAATTAAATTTTTCAAGTGCCAAACAACCTAAGAAAGGATCTTTACTAGAGAATTAGGGTTAACAATGAACAAGTAAACTACTTTACTTCTAAGAGTTAGGGATTACAACCTTTGTAGTCCGTTCCTTCGCTTCATAAGCTCCGAGTTGAGGTCCCTTCACTGCGATCATCATGCTCCCGAACTCTTGAGAGGCTCCATGAAGTGAATGATGCATCCTTGCTAGTAATCTTCACAATCCAAGATAATCTACCTTGAGGAATCACAAACCCAAGCTCTCTTTTCACTAATTAGGTATTAGTGAAGTGAACACCCTAATCTAAGTGGCTAGAATAGATGAGGATGATGAAGTAGGAATTTTGCTCTCTTTTATTTTCTATTTCTCACTTTAATTCATCACAAATGAAAAAGCTAGTGAGCTTTTGTGAGAGGAAGAAGAAGATGAAAATGTGATTAATGAATTATTGTTGAGGTTAGAAATTCAACCAAGGGTTAATCATGTCATGCTTAACCCTTGTAGAGAATAAACCATAGGTTAGGGTTAGGGTAAGGTTAACCAATATCTTGATAAATATCTAAAGAAGGTGGACTAAGTCAACCTTGATGAAGCTTCTTCAAAGCTTATCCATGACTTAATCCATAATTAAGAATTAACCAAAATAATTAACCTAATCCCAACCCTAATCATGGTTTAACTCATAAACCCTAGTTACATTTGTAACCCTAACATGTTACAATATTATATATCACATATATAATATATAATGTAACAAAATAAAATAATACAATTAACATATATCACATATATATCAATGTATCATCAAGTGAGAAAAAGAATCATTTAAGTGAGCTTATATTAGTTAATGTAATTTAATATATCACATATATAATTATAAATTAAATTATTAAATCAACACTTAATTTAATAACCCGACTATATTTAATATAACCGGCTAATATAATATACATCTTTTTATCGAATCAACACTTGATCCGATAACCTGGCTATATCACATATACCCGGCCGATATCACATATCGCGAGAATCGAATACGGTATCACATACTCGTATTATTCTCGGTGCCGCACATATCACATTTATGCTCCTACTCCGTTTTGCCTGAGCCAGGAAACCTCTGTGTAGGACTCTAAAGAATCGTCAATACGCCGGCAGTATGTAATGATCATATCAAACACCCGCATGCTGCAAGCGGTCAGCTAAACATAACAGTCACCCAGGTATTGATCAATTAGAAGATCAACAAGTAAGCCTGTACACACTCCTGTGAATCCAATCAGTAACACTCCCGTACAGTCCGGTCTCTTCGTCTGATATGTCGCATATCTAGTCTAGGGGTGGTAAACGTCAGACCCCAGTAACCGAAAAGTCGTGTCGATGTTAGGCTCATAACGGGTCGAGAAACTACTGATAACACTTACCAGTAAATCTCCATTTCACCCCTGGCCAGGGACTTTCAGTTATAGCCAATCGAACACAGCGCAGCATCAACTCCCAATACCAGGAGAGACGAAACCCCTCTTATCGCTCATTGCCTCCGTGTGATTCGGGACCGTTTTGCACATCCTCTTGAACGTGGTAAGGTGGAAATCAAAGCACAGTGGGAATCACACAAAACTCTATGACGATCTCGGGTCTACAGACTAACCTGTACCAGTGTCACCAGAGAACTGCTATCTGACGATAGGTATAATACCATCTAGGAGTTCTCGACGAGTCCGTTCAGTGTACTCAGTCTCCACTGAGCACCCGTACACCATCTTTGATGTCAAACCCCAATGGATATGGGATCATCCATCGCCCATCATATGGGTCAAGATGCGTATACGCTAGTCTACTCTGGAGTATCGATGAACTGTCTCGATACACCCTCGACTAGGAACAGTTATAGGATGTACTCCTGGACTACCCTAGACCTACTTGTATGATCTGCATCATAGTCCAAGTAGTCGAGTACATATCCTAAGGGCTTTATCAACATGTGAGAGCAAGACAGTAAATTAATACAAGTCAATATGTTAAGACAAAGTAAAACCAGATAGCATACTATCATATCGAGCAAGAAAGTCATCTCTATATATATCCAAGCATCTACTATAATATACATCATATGTACAACAATGGCCTCTAGGGCATATATATAACTAACAACGCACACTATGGAAATTTCCATGGATAAATATATGTTATATCGCTTTCATTATTGACTGTTAGATGTTGATTTTGTACTAGTACGCATCATGAATTGCATCGTGCATACATCGCTGTAGTAATATATCTCTTATGATGTCTTCATGAGATTTCTGTTACGTGGATTTGGAAAACCGCAAAGTACGTTTTGAAAACTTGAAATATTTAAAAAGTGTGGTTTTCCCTTGATATGATATTTCGTTGCCACCATGAGTTTTCTCGGTTCTGAGTTATGAGCGTACCTGATTCGAGGAGTAAGCTGAGCCATCTACGGGTACATGGTGGACCCATAAGGTGCCCTGGAGCGAGATGATCGTGGATTAGACAATGAGCCTGGCAGGGAGGCACTACCTACTGGTGATTGTATGGAAACTTGACGGATATCCGGAGGATACCGTTTGGAGTTAGATGATGAGATGGATATGAGGGCCGATCAGAGTGACGGCGCTTGCAATATTGGGATTTTAGGTTGTCGTTGATGGACACCAGATTTCTATGATGATGATTTATTGATGATAGCTCTGTTTTTATCCCACACTCAGGACTTTTATGACATATTTTGTACATATGGTTGTTGTACCTCGATGAAGTACCTGGATTTGATTTATATTGCATCTCATATTATTGTACACGTACTATCATGACAGTATAAGTAGGATTGATCGTTCATCGTGCATGCATGTAATTACATATACGATGTTATTTACTTCTCACGAGTTGGAAACTCAACCCCGTTGTGCCACAGTGATTTGCACGTTGACCCTCAGCGTAGTCGTGACAGGCTCTTTATTGCATCTTTTTGGGTGGATACCGCTACTGTTGGGTATGAGACCCTTTGAATAGGTAGGTTTTGCGAGTATCCATATGTTCCACTTGTACATCTTATTTTGTATCTTGTACTCTCCATCTACCACTTATCTGAATTTGACTTAGAGACGAGACAGAGAGATTCGGTATTTGTATATTATTAGTGTTTCTGGTTGTCGTGCTCGTGTGAGCCGGCATTTTATTTCATGCTGCAAATGTTGTTTTACCTCTTATTATGTTTTTTTCACTTCTTATTTGCCTACTTCTTCGCTACGGCGTCGTATATTTACCTGTTGTGGTTGTGTTCCACCTTTTGTCACGACCCGAAATGGCACGTGACTGGCCCTTAAATCATATGAAGTCTATAGGACCCCCTCTAATTCAAGTAAGCCAAAAGCCCAGAAATCTAAAACCATTTTAAATAGTAAATGAAGGAAAATTGGTTTTAAAGAAGTGGTTTTAATAGCAAAAGCTGAATTATGCATTTTTGAAATCCCAAGTCTTTTCTGAAAATTTCGGCAGAGTTTCCTTTGTAAATACTGGCCCCAAATGGGGTACAACATGAATAATATATGTATAATGATAAAAGGCATCCCTAAGCGGGCGCTAGCTCTTCGTCAATCGACGGTCACAACCACGTAAGCAATATAATATACAACGCTGAAGGGCGAGGATCAAAACTGAAAAGGAAACTCAAATCAACATGAAATCCAATAATAATACAACGTGCGACTCTAAGGTCGAAATAATATACAACTGGTCTTCTAAGTCTAAGAAATAATACAGTCTGGTTGGTCGAGTTTCTAGATACAACAATGAAAAATAATATACAAGGGTGGTTACGATGCGAGTGAACCCACCGACCAAAGCAATCACCCAGAATGGAAGCAGTGTGTCAGAAAGCCGCAATGAAACCTGTACGGCAAAAACCTGCAAGAACTGTGGCACAACGGGGGTGAATTGCCAACTTCTGAGTAGAAAACATCAGAGAGCAGAATCGTATGTATGACTCAATCCTAGGTCAAACGATCAGTAATATACATATATCCTCAAAATGATAAGGTCTGAAGCATGATAAGGTGGTAAGGGTAAACATCTATACATAAGTGTTGTAGGGTTTCCTTATCACCTCATATAGGGTTTGGAACCATCACACATGCCACAATTTAAATTTTAAGAGGTGCTAAGCAAACTTAACTAGGAATCGAACTAGAAATATTGAGTAACAACTAATAGTATCACATACAAAAGTTAATCTATCACTAAGTGGAGAGACTACAACCTTTATAGACGTCCTAGGGTGACTCCTTAGATCTCCTAGAGTTTGGAACGGCTCGCTTGAGCACTTCCGAGTCAACGACGATCCACCCGAAGTCTTTTGCTCAAAACTTGTTGCTTCACTTGTTCTTTCAAATCCGTGGAGCAAACACCCTACACAAAAGAGCTAGAGAAGTGTAGGATGATGAAGTGGTTTATGTTCTCACTTAAAAACCCTCTCTTTTTCTTTTCCTCACTCTAAACAAATCTCAAAAGAGCTTGAAGAAGGAGGAAGATGAAGATGGCAAAGCTTTTTCAAGATAATGATAATTGTTATATTTTAAAAATAAAACAAAAGGATATATATGTGAGACACTCTCACAACAAACCATGGTTAATATAAATATCTAGATATTTTGTGATGAGTTAAAGAACAAAGGAAATTAACCAAGGTTTAGTCAAAGGTCAAACAAAGAAGAGTGTGGAAACTATGAGTCATTTGGAAAGAATGAGTCATTAGTTAATTTCCTTTATCTTTTATCTTAAAACAAAAGGCTATATATTAATATGAACCATATGAGTCTTGTATTGCCATCTTCAATATATCAACAACCATGATACATATGCATGCATGTATGTATGCATTCACATCAACATGTGTATGTATATACATATATATATGCATACATCCAAAAGAAAAGGGTTTAATAAAAGTGAGATAAAAGTCATTATTAAATCAACATTTGATTTAATAAACCGGTCATATCACATATGACCCGACCAATAGTAAACACCCGATTAACATACGGTATCTCATACACGCATTTAATCTTGCTCCCGCGCATATCTCATATGCACACCACATCGTTTTGCCTGAGCTAGGAAACTTCTGTGTGGGACTCTAAGACTCGTCAATACGTCGGCAGTAGGTGATGATCACATCAAACACCTACAAGCCGCAAGCGGTCAGCTAAACGTAACGGCCACCCGGGTATTGAGAGATCAGAAGAAGAACAAGCGAACCTGTCAAAACTCCCGTCAATCCAACTGGCAACACTTACCGTACAGTCCGGTCTCTTCGTCAGATATGCTGCATATCGAGTCTAGGGATGGAATCGTCGACCCCAATAACTCAATAAGTCATGCCGGTATATGGTCTACAACAGATCGAGAAACTACTGATAACACTTATCAGTAATATCTCAGCAGCGCTGGCCAGGGACTTCCTGTTATAGCCAATCGAGCACAGCGCAGTATCAACCCCTAATACCGGGAGAGACGAAACCCCTCCTATCGCTCATTGCCTCCATGTGCCTCGGGACCGTACCCAAAATCCACCCGTTTGTACGACTCAGTAGAGCCGTAGTAGGGTGGAGATCAAAGCACGGTGGGAGCACACACAAGACTCTATGGCGATCTTGGGTCTACAGAATAACCTGTACCAATGTCACCTGAGAACTGCTATCCGACGTATGATATAATACTATATAGGAGTTCTCGGTCAGTCCGTTCAGTGTACCCAGTCTCACTGAGCACCCGTATGCAATCTTTGGTGTCACCACACCAGACAGATATGGGATCATCCATCGCCCATCATATGGAACAAGAATGGTATACGCTAGTCTATACTGGAATATCGATGCCCTGTCTCGATATACCTACGACTAGGAACATTTCAAGGATATGCTTATAAACTACAGGTGTCCCACTAGTATGAACCACATCATAATCCCAGTAGTCAAGCCAATATCCTTAGGGCTTTATCAACATGTACCAAATGAGTAAAAACATGATCAAGTGAACATATGATAAAGAGAAACCAGATAGCATACTATCATGTCGAGCAAGACTGTCCTCTGAATATATATATAGGATATACACATCAGTACATGCACTATCATATAATGGCCTCTAGGGCATACATATATCCAACAATCTCTCACTTGCACTAAGGCCAATTATTGGCGTATCTCATACCCAACATCTCAAAAAGTCGCTCATGTTGCGGCTGAGGGAGGGCCTTGGTGAATGGATCCGCAGTGTTATCCTTTGTATCTACTTTCTTAATCTCGATCTCGTGGCGATCAACTATCTCCCGGATCACATGATATCGCCTCAGGATGTGTCTGGACTTCTGATGGGACCTGGGCTCTTTGGCCAACGCCATAGCCCCATTATTGTCACAATACAAAGGTATTGGATCAATAATGGTTGGAACTACTCCTAGCTCCGAGATGAACTTTCTCATCCAGACGGCTTCCTTGGCAGCATCATTTGCAGCAATATACTCAGCTTCCATCGTTGAGTTTGCAACGGTATCATGTTTGAAACTCTTCCAACTTACCGTCCCTCCATTGAGGGTAAATGCAAACCGTGAAATAGATTTGCTGTCATCCTTGTCACTCTGGAAGCTCGAATCGGTAAAGGCCTCCATTTGGAGATCCCCGTTACCATACACCAAGAACAATTCTTTAGTCCTTCACAAGTACTTAAGAATGTTCTTCACAGCAGTCCAGTGATTCTCCCCTGGGTTTGACTGATACCTGCTTACTACACTAAGTGTATAAGCTACATCAGGACGTGTACACAACATCGCATACATTATCGATCCTACTGCCGAAGCAAAGGGAATAATGCTCATGCGAGCTCTCTCTTTAGCAGACTTTGAGCAATCGTTCTTAGAGAGAGTGACTCCGTGGAAAGCGGGTAACGCACCCCGCTTGGAGTCTTCCATACTAAACCTCTTTAGGATAGTGTTGATGTACTTGGTTTGGGACAATCCCAATAACCGTTTGAATCTATCCCTATAGATCCATATGCCCAATGTGTACGTGGCATCACCCAGGTCCTTCATGGAGAACCTATGTGATAAGAATGATTTGACCGACTGTAGCATAGGAATATCATTTCCTATCAGAAGAATGTCATCCACGTACAATACGAGGAATGCGACAGTTCTCCCTACAGTCTTCTTATAAACACAAGGTTCATCTGGATTTTTGATGAAATCAAACTCTTTGATAACATCATCAAAACAGATGTTCCAGCTCCGTGATGCCTGCTTTAATCCATAAATGGATTTAAGCAATTTACATGCTTTCCCGCTGCTCCCACTGTCAATGAATCCTTCTGGCTGATCCATATAAACGCATTCATTTAAATCACCATTTCGAAATGCAGTTTTAACATCCATCTGCCAGATTTCATAGTCGTAGTGAGCAGCAATAGCAAGTAGGATCCAAATGGATTTAAGCATGGCTACCGGAGAGAAAGTCTCGTCATAGTCCAAACCTGGTCTTTGACGAAAGCCTTTCGCTACCAACCTTGCCTTATAGGTCTCCACCTGTCCATCTACACCGATCTTTCTTTTAAAGATCCATTTGCAGCCTACAGGTTTTATCCCAGAGGGTACATCCTCCAAAGTCCATACTTTGTTGGTGTACATGGACTCCATTTCAGATCTCATAGCATCCAGCCACTTCACAGAGTCACCACTCGTAATAGCTTACTGAAAACTGGCAGGGTCATCATCATCCATGATGCAATCTTCTCTATCACCATCAATGAGAAAACCATAGTATCTCTTCGGTGGGCGAGAAGTCCTACCAGATCTACGGAGCGGCTAAGGTTCATTCGATTCTTTTGTAACATCAGGTTCAACCAAGTCGTCATTTGTAACTTGTGTTTCTAGAACCTCTTCTAGATCTACCACATTGCCATCAGCATTATTTGGAAAAATCTCATTCTCTAAAAATGTGGCATACTGAGAAACAAACACCTTTTTTTCCTTCTTATGGTAGAAAAGATACCCAAACGAATGTTTTGGATATCCCACAAATATACATTTGACCGATCGTGTCTCGAGTTTGTCTGGATTCTGCTTTTTGACAAAAGCCGGACAACCCCAAATCTTAACTCTTTTAAGAGATGGTCTCTTCCCATGCCATATCTTATATGGGGTGGTAGACACGGTCATGGTTGGAACTTTGTTTAACAGAAAAGCTGCAGTTTCCAATGCATGCCCCCAAAAGGAGAGGGGTAACTCAGAATCAATCATGGATCGTACCATATCTAATAGGGTACGATTCCGCCACTCTGACACACCGTTGTGCTGTGGTGTGTAAGGGGGAGTGAGCTGAGAGAGAATCCCATTCTCTTTTAGGAAGTCCAAGAACTCGGTACTTAAGTACTCTCCACATCGATCTGATCGAAGTATCTTGATTCTCATTCATGTTTGGTTTTCTACTTCAAGTTTGTACTCCTTGAATTTCTCGAAAGCTTCAGATTTATGCTTTATCAAAAACACATGACCGAATCTTGAGAAATCATCAGTAAAAGTTATGAAGTAAGAAAAATCGCATCTTGCATGTGTAGACATTGGCCCACATACATCACTATGTATGAGGCCTAGGAGCTCAGTAGCTCTTTCTCTGTGTCCAGTAAACGGAGTTTTGGTCATTTTACCTTTGATACAATACTGGCAAGTTGCATAAGATTTATACTCAAAAGATTTTAAATATCCATCTTTATGAAGCTTGTTTAGTCTTGTTTCATTAATATGACCAAGTCTACAATGCCAAAGAAAAGCTTCATTTATATCTGAAAATTTTCTTTCATTTGTGTGTTGAATGTTGAAAACTGTGTGTTGATTAAAAACGTATATCCCGTTATTAAGTGTACCACAACCAATCAACTCTTGATTAAGTCTAATGTTCATAACATTGTGTTGCACAGCAAAATGATATCCTTCATTGTCTAACAAAGAAATGGATATAATATTACAAAGCATACTTGGCACAAAATAACATGGGTTCAAAACCAATATACAACCCAACGGCAACCCTAGGTGATACTCTCCCACTGAAACTGCATTTACATTGGAACCATTTCCAACCTGGAGAGTATGATCACCTGTCTTCAAAACTCTGCTATTTCTCAACGCCGGCATAGAATTGCAAATATGAGAACCCGAACCGGTATCTAATACCCAGGAAGCAGAGTTAATAGAAAAACAGTTTTCAATTACGAACACACCTGAAGCTGAAGCATCACCATGCTTCTTTTTTATTTCAAGGTACTCAGTACAGTTCTGCTTCCAGTGTCCCGTCTTCTTGCAGTGGAAACACTCTCCTTTCCCCTATTCCCCAACCTTGGACTTGTTTTTCCCCTTAACCTTTTTTACTCCGCCCTTAGGTTTGGTGGGTTTCTTCTTCATCTTTCCCTTGGCCTTAGCCTTCGGGCGAGAGGAGGAAGATAGCCCAACACTCAAAACGGGAGTCGTCACTGACTTCAGCGTGCTCTTTGCACTCCTTAACATATTAAGGAGTTCAGGTAGTTCCCTCTCTATGTCGTGCATGTTGAAGTTAACTATAAATTGAGCAAAGGTGGAGGGAAGAGACTGCAGAATAATATCCGTATATTGCTCATTGTCTATTGTCCATCCAAGTTCCTCAAGCTCTTCTATAAGAGCTATCCTCTTAAGAACATGGTCTCCTACTAGTGTGCCAGGGGCCATTCGCATCTGAAACAACTTTCTGGATGCTTCGTATCGTAATACGCGAGATTGCTCTCCATACAACTCTTTTGTATAGAGGAATATGGCTTGTACGTCCATATTCTCGTGCTGCTTCTGATGTGTGTTAGCCATCGATGCAAGCGCGAGGCATTTAGCCGTGGCACGGTCAGCGTCCCATGCCTTGTGGATTTCTTTATCCGCAACTGAAGGTTTAGGACCTGGGATGGGCGGGGTTAGAGCCGTGAGGACATATGATACCTTATCATAAGTCAAGGCAATGTTGAGATTCCTCAGCCAGTCTTTATAATTGGTCCCATTCAATTTATTTTTATCTAGTAGAAGCTTAAGTCTTGTCATTGGTATCTGCCATTAAGAAAGAGAAAAGAATACACTCAGCGAAAGCTCTTGCAAAGATCAGATTGGTTATTATCTTGTCTAATCGATGTCTCCCACTGTTTTTATCAAATTTTCTTTAAAATCTTTTAAAAAGAAAACTAGCCGGGGTTAATTACATTCTACAACTTTGCTAACCATTCAGCCAGGCCAGTGCCGGTACCTTGAGGGAGGTTCCCCATGCTTTCGTATGGACCTAATTAAAATAAACCTCGTCTTCCTAGAAGCGTAGCCCCGTTTGACACCTTTCTAGACACCTAATGGGTTAGCTAATTGTAAAGTGCAAAACTCTCCCGGGAGCAACTCTTGCTCACAGTAGGATCGGGATCCTACTATCATATAGAAGGTATGAAATCTCATTGTAAATTTCAACTCTTGAAATTCCCGATATTGTTTTTACCCCTAGTACTCATGATCTTAACTATGGTCAACATATCATAAGTACTAGTCAAGTTCTTTCCGTCATTTCGTGATTAACTAGACCCACCTACATGACCCTTAACTAAAGTCAACATAATCATATGAATGTCCTAACTAATCTGCATCATATGCAGTGTAGGAAGACATCACATAGCTACCGTACACCGCGCCTTAACTAAAGTCAAAATACGCAGCACGAATACTAAGTACTCTACATCCTAAAATGACGGAGGGCTGCGGATAGTTTTTAAGAAAACTTTTAACGCTTTGAACTTGATATCGTTGTAGAATCCAATGGGTTTAAAAGGAGTGGCTTAAGCTCCGCACTTTGAAAACTTGCTTTTTCATAAAAAGCCGAGTGTGTTTCAAATCTGATTCTACAACATCTTTTTAGGTTCATTTTTCTTTACATTAATCTTATTAATTTAGTCCCATCATTTAAGTCCTAAAGCCATCACAGAAAGAAACGAAAATATAACGTACGCTTATGCCACTCGCATTCGTCACAGTGACCCGTTATGCACCGTTAGGTTACTTAACTAACGGCATACCGGGACGGGGCTAGCGCGGGTGCAAAACATAAGCAACGTCTATTATATATCATATATATAATATTCCATTCGTCTCAGATATATTAAATGATCATATCACAGAATATAAGCAGCAGAAGCACATATAATATAGGATATCTAGGAGGTCCGTATTTTTTATTTATATATCAATAGAAAATACGGATTCCATGGTCGCGATGAATAACCAAGCCCACACCCCTAGACCCCTACAAGAGCGGCAAGTGACCCTACCAATTCTGGAGTTTAGGAGACCCGGTCTCGACTCCTCGAGATGGCCTCCCACTGAACCCTAGAACCCGGTCACTTGTGCCCCCTTTCTTGGGTCTATCCTAATGCGGAAAAGTAAATAATATACAACAATGGTGACATCATCCTCAACCCGGAAGTGCCCCAAATAAAAGAATATTACATACAATTGAATTTTACATGAATGAAAAGAAAACTCTCATCTCACATAAAACCCCCGGCTATTCATTCATGACAATCCTGCACAATATATCTCAGCAACACATAATATCACATATCATCAACGTAAGTAAGTATGCGTACCCTGATTGTCGTTGATGTATAGCAACGAAACCGGCGATACACCACATACTACACTTACGGTCACAGAGAAATAAAATGAAAAACTACAACAATTGGAATCGTAACTGTTTTTAGACAACACAAACCCGGAATATCACATATCCAAGATTTCAAGCCTAACAATGTAAAGCTCGCATTTAGGTCTCACCCATGAAAATACCTTTTCAAAACAAGTCGGATAATTCAACAAGATTTCCGATTATTCTCGAGACTGAAATGCTAGATTTACACGCAATAAACAAATTTGTAGATTCCAATTATTGTATCACATACTAATAAACTAGGCGCAGTTAAAACATTCGATCGAACGATTGATCACCCAAAGACTTCTCAGAAAGCTCAACACTTAAGTAGTTTTAAAATTTACCAGAAACTGCTACAAGTACATACGGGCCAGCGCAAGAAGGCACAGTCCAAGCCTCACCAACGGCGCCGCGGAACCGTCGCAAAATGACCATTTTGGCCGCGGTTCCGCGGTCGTATAGTCGAGTTAGGACTTCGTTCTTTTTGTGGGACCATAAAATACCCTGCACGATTTTCTGAGTATTTTTAATGTGGAAAAATCCACGTTTTTTGAGAAATGTCCAGAGAGCGCCCTTCGGGCGTCGTTTTTCCGTTCGTTCGAGGTTTTTAACGTCGTCTAGTTTACTCTAAAACTCTAGCTTGGCTCTGATACCACTGTAGGGTTTCCTAATCACCTCATATAGGGTTTGGATGTATCACACATGCCATAATTTAAATTTTAAGAGGTGCTAAGCAAACTTAATTAGGAATCGAACTAGAAATATTGAGTAACAACTAATAGTATCACATACAAAAGTTAATATATCACTAAGTGGAGAGACTGCAACCTTTGTAGACCTCTTAGGGTGACTCCTTGGATCTCCTAGAGTTTGGAACGGCTCGCTTGAACACTTCCGAGTCCACGACGATCCACCCAAAGTCATTTGCTCAAAACTTGTTGCTTCACTTGTTCTTTCAAATCCGTGAAGCAAACACCCTACACAAAAGAGCTAGAGAAGTGTAGGATGATGAAGTGGTTTATGTTCTCACTTAAAAACCCTCTCTTTCTTTTCCTCACTATAAACAAATCTCAAAAGAGCTTGAAGAAAGAGGAAGATGAAGATGGTAAAGCTTTTTCAAAATAATGTTAATTGTTATGTTTTAAAAATAAAACAAAAGGATATATATGTGAGACACTCTCACAACAAACCATGGTTAATATAAATATCTAGATATCTTGTGATGAGTTAAAGAACAAAGGAAATTAACCAAGGTTTAGTCAAAGGTCAAACAAAGAAGAGTGTGGAAACTATGAGTCATTAGTTAATTTCCTTTATATTTTATCTTAAAACAAAAATCCATATATTAATATGAACCATGTGAGTCTTGCCTTGCCATCTTCAATATATCAACAACCATGATACATATGTGTAAGTCCATATTGCGACCCCCGGTGCTTACGGGGAGGCGGAAACGGTATAAAAAACAAATTTTTATCGCAAGAGGCAACATGGACTAAACAAGGTCGGGATCGTGTCTAAACTAAACTAGCATAAACGCTAAAAGGAGTTAGCTACTCGGATGAAGGTTATACCTAAACTTGAACTCCTTCTTCTTGAAATCTTGTAGAGGTTGATGGTTCTCTTTTCGTCGCCTTCTCCCGTCGAAGATGGATCCACCTCGAAGGTTCGACCTTTGGGCTCTTCCTCGATCTTTGAGTGAACTAGGGTTTCCGGCTTGCTAAACCTTGAACCTAGAATGAGTAGAGAGTAACTAGGGTTTGCTTTTCTTTTTAAAGAGAAGGATTCTCAACACATGAGAAGGTTTCTCTTTGCTAGAGGAAGAAGAAGATGAAAATGAGGAGAGAGAGAGGTTATGATAGAATGAGCTATCCTTTTTCTTTCTTGCAACCATAATGCAAAAGAAAAAGAATTATCAATAATAATAATGAAAATGAAAAGGTTGATGGAAAGTTTTAGAATGACCATTATCATTTCAAACATTAAATGAATTTGCTAGAATCAAAGAGCATCTTTCTTTTGTAATGATGATGGTCAAAACTTCAACCATGGTCAACAAGTCAACCATGGTCAACAAGTCAACAAAAACCAACCATGACACAATTTCATTTTATTATATATTATTAATTGATATAATACAAATCCATTAGGGTTTGGAAAAAGACGACTGTCAACTGTGCATACGCACCCGTTCCGAAACCCTAATGAAAGTCATCTTCCTCTTCCTCAAATAACCGTGCATACACACCTGCATCCTTATTCCGAGGAACATGAATACGGAGATAAAAGCAACCCCAAAAACATATACCAGTATCTGACTCAAACCAGAGCCAGCCAGTAATATCCGTCCGGACTCTAAACGTGCACAAGTGCGCGGATGAGAACGAACCCTGTCGCAAAACCATGCGACCTCTACTCTGTTTTGCCCAGAGGCGAATACCCTCTGTGTGGGACTCTAAAGACTCGACACTACGCTGGCAGTGGGTTTAACCACAGACCGCAAGCGGCACTAGCTGTGCGTAACGGTCCCCAGGTAGATGTCGACAAGAAGGCTGACGAGGTGAAACCCCATCTGAACTCCTACTGAGTCTGAATGTGACATTCTCCGTACAGTCCGGTCTGTTCGTCTGATACATCGCATGTCGGGCCTAGGGGGCGGTAAAACGTCAGTCCCCCAATAGCGGTACAAGTCGTGTCGGAGTGAAGCCCAAAACACCCTGAGATAACACTGGAAACCTACCAGTATATCTCGCTTGCCCTGGCCAGGGACTACTCGTGTAATGGCTCTCCTAGACACAGCGCGATGTCAACCCCCAATACCGGGAGAGACGAATCCTGTCTAACCGTCACTGCCTCCAAGTGCTTCGGGACTGCACCCAATCACCACCTGTTTGCACGACTCCTTTGAGCCGTGGTAGGGTAGTGATCAAAATGCAGTGGGAATACACTCGAGGCGAAGTGCCATTATCAAGTCAGCGGACTAAGCTGTACTCATGTCACCTGGGAACTGATAACTGACGATAGGTATAATACCAACCTTTCAGTTCCCGACGAGTCCTGTCCAGTGTACTCGTAACCCAACGAGCACCCATATACTATCTCCAGTACGACGTACTGATGGCTGTGGGACAGACCATCTCCCACACTGGGATGAGAAGCGCATACGCTAGTCTACTCCAGAGTATCGATGCCCTGTCTCGATAGTCCTACGACTAGGGACCTGTATAAGGATGTGCCTATAGATTACCCAACCCCCACTAGTGTGACTGCCATCACAACGCTGGTAATCAAGCAAAGATCCTAAGGGCTCCACTAATGCGTATAAGTGATATACTGAAATAAACACAAGTACACATTGAAGTAGAAACAAACCAAGTAGCATACTACTATATTGAGCAAGATTGTTTATACAAGGTGAATATCCCAAGCTTCCATCAAGTAATATACAAACTAGTATGATACAATAATGGCCTCTAGGGCATATACACTAACAATCTCCCACTTGCACTAAGGCCATGTACTGGCGTATCGAAGACCTATCATCTCGATCAGCCGCTCGAACTGAGTCTGGGGTAAGGCCTTGGTGAATGGATCTGCAGTGTTCTCTTCTGAAGCAACCCTCCGAACCTCGATCTCCTTGCGATCCACGATCTCCCTGATCAGGTGATACCGCCTCAAGATGTGCCTGGATCTCTGATGGGACCTGGGTTCCTTTGCTAAAGCTATAGCCCCGTTGTTGTCGCAATACAAAGGTACTGGGTCAACAATGGACGGAACCACCTGAAGTTCTTTTAAGAACTTCCTCATCCAGACAGCTTCTTTTGCGGCATCAGATGCAGCGATGTATTCCGCTTCCATAGTCGAGTCTGCAACGGTTTCCTGTTTGGAACTCTTCCAACACACCGCCCCTCCATTGAGGGTAAAGACAAAACCCGACATGGACTTGGAATCATCCTTGTCACTCTGGAAGCTGGAGTCAGCAAAGGCCTCAATCTGGAGGTCTTTTCCGCCATACACCAAGAACATCTCCTTAGTCCTTCTCAGGTACTTGAGAATGTTCTTTACTGCTATCCAATGTTTCTCCCCAGGGTTTGACTGATACCGGCTTACTACACTCAGTGCATAAGCTACATCCGGTCTGGTACACAACATCGCATACATTATAGAGCCTACCGCAGAAGCGTAGGGTATAATAGACATGCGATCCCTCTCCAAATCAGTCTTGGGAGACATCTCTTTAGAGAGGGTGATCCCGTGACAAGCCGGTAGGTTACCGCGCTTGGAATCTTCCATACTGAATCTTTTCAGTACGGTGTCGATGTACCTGGACTGTGAAAGTCCTAATATCCTCTTGGATCTATCACGATGGATCCGGATCCCCAGGATGTAAGAGGCATCACCCAGGTCTTTCATGGAGAACCTGTGTGACAAGAAACCCTTGACAGATTGTAGCATAGGAATGTCATTTCCTATTAAGAGAATGTCATCCACGTATAAAACAAGGAATACCACAGTTCTCGCTAAAAATCTACTATAGATGCACGGTTCATCTGGATTTTTGATAAAGTCAAATTCCTTGACCGTCTCATCAAAACAGATGTTCCAACTCCGCGATGCCTGCTTTAGTCCATAGATGGACTTAAGCAACTTGCACACCTTTCCGCTGCTCCCACTCTGAATGAAACCCTCTGGCTGATCCATATAGACACACTCCTCTAAATTTCCATTTAGAAAAGCGGTTTTTACGTCCATCTGCCAAATCTCATAATCGTGGAAGGCAGCAATGGCAAGAAGGATCCGAATGGATTTCAGCATAGCCACTGGAGAAAAGGTTTCGTCATAGTCCAAGCCAGGTCTTTGACGGAAACCCTTTGCTACAAGTCTAGCTTTATAGGTTTCAACCTGTCCATCTACACCAATCTTCCTTTTGAAGATCCACTTGCATCCTACGGGTTTTACCCCGTCTGGAGCAATGTCCAATGTCCATACTTTGTTGGTGTACATGGACTCCATTTCGGTCCGCATTGCATCCAGCCATTTTACCGAGTCAACGCTCTGAACGGCCTGCTGGAAGCTAGTAGGCTCATCATAGTCTATGATGCAATCCTCTCTATCCCCGTCTATGAGAAAACCGAAGTATCTCTCGGGCGGATGAGACTGCCTACTACTTCTGCGGAGCGGCACAGGAATGTCCTGTTCTTTTGAACCTACTGGCTCTTCCAAGTTTTCAGTAATAGCTTGTGGTTCTGGAATCTCTTCCAGTTCTATTGCGTCCCCACTTATCTGGGTTTCCAAAAACTCAGTTTCCAAGAAGCGGGCATGTTGAGAAACAAAAACCTTTTGTTCCTCAGCGGAATAGAACAGATACCCCCTGGAGTTCTTTGGGTATCCCACAAATTTACACTGTACTGAACGTGCCTCGAGCTTGTCCGCATGCTGCTTTTTTACAAAAGCTGGACATCCCCATATCTTAAGGTACTTAAGACAGGGTTTCTTCCCACTCCACATCTGATATGGAGTGGTAGGCACAGTCTTGGTAGGAGCCTTGTTCAAGAGGTATGCAGCTGCTTCTAGTGCATAGCCCCAGAAAGATCGCGGTAACTCAGCCTTACTCATCATGGAACGAACCATATCCAATAGGGTTCGATTCCTTCTTTCCGATACACCGTTATGTTGCGGAGTGTATGGAGGAGTACGCTGAGAGAGAATTCCATTCTCTTTTAAATAGTCCAGGAACTCGGCACTCAAGTATTCACCACCTCGATCCGATCTTAGGATTTTAATACTTTTGCCTGTTTGTTTTTCAACTTCATTCTTATAATCCCGAAATTTCTCAAAGGCCTCGGATTTGTGCTTCATTAAGAAGACATGTCCATACCTAGAGAAATCGTCTGTGAAAGTGATGAAGTATGAATAACCGCTTCGCGCATGTGTAGACATTGGACCACACACGTCACTGTGTATGAGTCCCAAGAGCTCGCTCGCTCTTTCTCCGTGTCCAGTGAACGGAGTCTTTATCATCTTTCCCATGAGACAAGATTCACAAGTGGCATAAGACTGATACTCGAACGGATCCAAGTATCCTTCTTTATGTAACTTAGTCAACCGTGTCTCATTGATGTGACCCAGTCTACAATGCCATAAGAAAGCCTGATTGATATCTGGAGACTTTCTTTTGTGTGTATTCTGGACATTAAAAATCTGTGGTTGGTTTAATACGTATATACCATTGCTCAGTGTACCTGACCCAATCAGAACTTGATTAAGGTGAATGTTTACAACATTACTTACAAACGCAAATTCATAACCTTCTTTAGAAACCAAAGATACAGAAATGATATTACAAGTTGCGTTGGGTACAAAAAAGCAATTACGCAAAACCAAAACATGTCCATCTGACATTCCCAGGTGATAGTCCCCCACGGCTTTAGCATCCATGCTAGCTCCGTTCGCAACTCTGAGGGTCATGTCACCTGCTTTCAAAAACCTATGGTTTCTCAACGCCTGCAAAGAATTACAGATATGAGATCCTGATCCGGTATCCAATACCCAGGAAGTAGAGTTTATAGAAAGACAGTTTTCAATAACATACACACCTGAAGCTGAAGCCGCAACCTGCTTCAGTTCCTGTGTCCTGGCTTTCCAAGCCCTGCAATCTTTCTTCCAGTGTCCACTCTTGTGACAATAGAAGCATTCCTCTTTACCAACAAGCTTCCCCGCAATCTTTGTTGCCTTTTCCTTTCCCTTCGTACCCACTTTACTAACACCGCCTCTTGGTTTGGCGGGGGCTTTCTTCCTCTTTCCCTTGGCTTTCGCCTTGGACCTAGAGGAAGAAGATCCTCCTACAAACAAAGCGGGTGTATCCCTACCTTTCTGTAGGGTGCCCTCTGCGCTCCTCAGCAGGTTGAGGAGTTCTGAAAGTTCAACTTCCTTTTCTTGCAAGTTGAAATTCAGTATGAACTGGGCGTAAGTGGATGGAAGGGACTGGAGAATTATATCCGTATAGAGTTCACTATCCAACGTGGTCCCAAGTTCCGCGAGCTCCTCAGTGTAGCCAATCATCTTAAGCACGTGGTCCGCTACCGATGATCCGACGGCCAACTTTGTCGAAAATAACTTCTTCGACACTTCGTATCTTGCGATACGAGACTGCTCTCCATACAGTTCTTTTGTATGAAGAAATATGGATTCCAAATCCATATTCTCGTGCCTCCTCTGATGTTCGTTGTCCATCGAGGCAAGTACGAGGCATCTGGCCTTCGCGCTGTCAATCTCCCAAGTCTTACGGATTTCCTTATCTGCGACGCTGGAGGTGGGACCTGGGACGGGGGGAGCTTTGGTGGTAAGAAGATACCCCAGCTTGTCGTAAGAGATTGCCAATTTGACATTCCTGAGCCAATCTTTGTAGTTTGGCCCTATCAGTATGTTTTTATCTAGAAGTAACTTAAGTCCAGTCATTTCGATTTGGTCGCTGCAGGGGGAGAGAAGAAACACTTAGCACGATGCTCTTGCAAGTTTAGAATGGTTTTTAATTTGTCTAAACAGGATGGCTCCCACTGTCTCTCGAATCCCTCCTCAAACCACAAAGGAAGAATTAGCCGGGATTAATCCCACCGTACAATACTTTCTTAACCGTTCAGCCAGGCCAGTGTCGGTACTTCGAGGGAGGTTTTCCAACGCTTTCGCGAAGTTCCTTAATTTAAGAACCTCTTTTCCCTGGGGGCGTAGCCCCACTAACACCTTTCTAGGCACCTACTAGGTTTATAGCATTGATCGTTTAGTGAGAAATTTCCCGAGGAGTAGCATATACTCACAGTAGGATCGGGATCCAAATATCATCGCGTGACGAAAATGAAGGAATCCTACCATAATCATCACACTCCAAATGGTATGCAAATCTAGCAAGTTTCAGTACTTATGAAACTCCCGATGTGGATTTTTGCCCCATGCTCTTATGACCTTGACGAAGGTCAACAAATCATAAGTCACATGTCAAGTTCTTCCCGTCATTATCCAGGTTAATTTGAACCCACCCGTATATACCCTTGACGAAGGTCAACAAGGCAATACGACTGTCCCAAACCAACGCATCTATCTATGCTACATATGAACACCCAATAGCTACCAATCTCTATGTCTTGACGAAGGTCAACAAACATAGCTTGAATACTATTGAATTTTCATACGAAACGACGGAGGGCTACGAATGGTTTTGGCGAAACCGTGAACGTAGTGAACTTGATATAATCGATTGGAACGAGATAGCTTTTAGAAGGAGTGGCTCAAGCTCCGCATTTAAAAGTTAGTTTTGAAAAGAACCGAGTGGTTTTTCGAAAGTGTTCCAACGACTTTAACTTGGTTTATTATCTTGCATTAGTTCTTTTAATGCGTGATATTCTTGCATTAGTTCTTTTAATGCGTCCCATCATTTAATTCCTACCATTGCAGAAAACAACCAAAATATGACGTACGCTTATGCCATTCGCATTCGCCACGGGGTCCCGTCATCACTCGTTAGGTTACTTAACTAACGACAGAGCGGGGGCTGGGCTAGCGCGGCTGTAAAACATAAGCAACGCCTAAATAGAAAGCAATGATAGACATTACAGATCACAGATGAATACATTGGATATACTAGCAATCCGCAATCCTTTCGAGCCTGCAATGAAAAGCGGATTACACGGTCGCGGTGAATAGCCAAATACCCCACCCAAGACCCCTACGGGTGCGGCAAACTACCCGCCAAGTACTCGGCAGTTTGTGCACCCCCTCCATGGGTCTATTCTAGGAGCAAAAATAGTAAAAAGAATTATACAATGACGGCTACAACCCCGACCCGGTTGTGCGGCCAAACAAATAATATAATTACATCAATTTACATTTACAATGAATGAAAGAAAAACAAAAGCTCATCTCACATCCACCCCGGCTATTCACCCGCGACAGTCCAACAGATTCATATACACAATCCAATATCAAACACAGATTATGTATAACCCCGACTAATCGACTTATAGCGATTAGCCGACGTTCAATACATGCAAGCATCACAGATATAACCAACATAGCCAAAGTGCAGTGAAGTTCGGAAAAATACGGAATTATAGGACCCCAAAAGTGAATTTCAGTTCTGGAAAATCTGGGCACATATAATATATTTTAAAAATCCCAAAACCAACACAGACACACACTGTACGAAAAACGATGCACAGAAGACGACAAACCGCGGCGCTTCCGCGGCACATGCTTACCTCGTGCGGCGGAAGCGCGGCGGTTTGAACGAATCACTGCATCGTTTTTCTTGGGTGTTCACACAAAACCCTGAGCCGATTTTTGGAGTATAAAGTTTTTCATTTAGAGCAGAAAAAAATCCAACAGAAACTTAGGGTTTTGGTTTTTCCGGTTTTGTGATTTTTCGGTTTCGAACTTCCATACACTTCGCTACCAAGCTAGTTTAAGTTTAGTTAGGCTCTGATACCACTGTAAGTCCATATTGCGACCCCCGGTGCTTACGGGGAGGCGGAAACGGTATAAAAAACAAATTTTTATCGCAAGAGGCAACATGGACTAAACAAGGTCGGGATCGTGTCTAAACTAAACTAGCATAAACGCTAAAAGGAGTTAGCTACTCGGATGAAGGTTATACCTAAACTTGAACTCCTTCTTCTTGAAATCTTGTAGAGGTTGATGGTTCTCTTTTCGTCGCCTTCTCCCGTCGAAGATGGATCCACCTCGAAGGTTCGACCTTTGGGCTCTTCCTCGATCTTTGAGTGAACTAGGGTTTCCGGCTTGCTAAACCTTGAACCTAGAATGAGTAGAGAGTAACTAGGGTTTGCTTTTCTTTTTAAAGAGAAGGATTCTCAACACATGAGAAGGTTTCTCTTTGCTAGAGGAAGAAGAAGATGAAAATGAGGAGAGAGAGAGGTTATGATAGAATGAGCTATCATTTTTCTTTCTTGCAACCATAATGCAAAAGAAAAAGAATTATCAATAATAATAATGAAAATGAAAAGGTTGATGGAAAGTTTTAGAATGACCATTATCATTTCAAACATTAAATGAATTTGCTAGAATCAAAGAGCATCTTTCTTTTGTAATGATGATGGTCAAAACTTCAACCATGGTCAACAAGTCAACCATGGTCAACAAGTCAACAAAAACCAACCATGACACAATTTCATTTTATTATATATTATTAATTGATATAATACAAATCCATTAGGGTTTGGAAAAAGACGACTGTCAACTGTGCATACGCACCCGTTCCGAAACCCTAATGAAAGTCATCTTCCTCTTCCTCAAATAACCGTGCATACACACCTGCATCCTTATTCCGAGGAACATGAATACGGAGATAAAAGCAACCCCAAAAACATATACCAGTATCTGACTCAAACCAGAGCCAGCCAGTAATATCCGTCCGGACTCTAAACGTGCACAAGTGCGCGGATGAGAACGAACCCTGTCGCAAAACCATGCGACCTCTACTCTGTTTTGCCCAGAGGCGAATACCCTCTGTGTGGGACTCTAAAGACTCGACACTACGCTGGCAGTGGGTTTAACCACAGACCGCAAGCGGCACTAGCTGTGCGTAACGGTCCCCAGGTAGATGTCGACAAGAAGGCTGACGAGGTGAAACCCCATCTGAACTCCTACTGAGTCTGAATGTGACATTCTCCGTACAGTCCGGTCTGTTCGTCTGATACATCGCATGTCGGGCCTAGGGGGCGGTAAAACGTCAGTCCCCCAATAGCGGTACAAGTCGTGTCGGAGTGAAGCCCAAAACACCCTGAGATAACACTGGAAACCTACCAGTATATCTCGCTTGCCCTGGCCAGGGACTACTCGTGTAATGGCTCTCCTAGACACAGCGCGATGTCAACCCCCAATACCGGGAGAGACGAATCCTGTCTAACCGTCACTGCCTCCAAGTGCTTCGGGACTGCACCCAATCACCACCTGTTTGCACGACTCCTTTGAGCCGTGGTAGGGTAGTGATCAAAATGCAGTGGGAATACACTCGAGGCGAAGTGCCAGTATCAAGTCAGCGGACTAAGCTGTACTCATGTCACCTGGGAACTGATAACTGACGATAGGTATAATACCAACCTTTCAGTTCCCGACGAGTCCTGTCCAGTGTACTCGTAACCCAACGAGCACCCGTATACTATCTCCAGTACGACGTACTGATGGCTGTGGGACAGACCATCTCCCACACTGGGATGAGAAGCGCATACGCTAGTCTACTCCGGAGTATCGATGCCCTGTCTCGATAGTCCTACGACTAGGGACCTGTATAAGGATGTGCCTATAGATTACCCAGCCCCCACTAGTGTGACTGCCATCACAACGCTGGTAATCAAGCAAAGATCCTAAAGGCTCCACTAATGCGTATAAGTGATATACTGAAATAAACACAAGTACACATTGAAGTAGAAACAAACCAAGTAGCATACTACTATATTGAGCAAGATTGTTTATACAAGGTGAATATCCCAAGCTTCCATCAAGTAATATACAAACTAGTATGATACAATAATGGCCTCTAGGGCATATACACTAACAATATGCATGCATGTATGTATGCATTTACATTAACATGTGTATGTATATACATATATATGCATACATCCAAAAGAAAAGGGTTTAATAAAAGTGAGCTAAAAATCATTATTAAATCAATATTTGATTTAATAAACCGGTCATATCACATACGACCCGACCAATAGTAAACACCCGATTAACATACGGTATCTCATACACGCATTTAATGGAGCTCCCGCGCATATCTCATATGCACACCACATCGTTTTGCTTGAGTTAGGAAACTTCTGTGTAGGACTCTAAGACTCGTCAATACGCGGGCAGTAGGTGATGATCACATCAAACACTTACAAGCCGCAAGCGGTCAGCTAAACATAACGGCCACCCGGGTATTGAGCGATCAGAAAAAGAACAAGCGAACCTGTCAAAACTCCCGTCAATCCAACTGGAAACACTTACCGTACAGTCCGGTCTCTTCATCAGATATGCTGCATATCGAGTATAGGGATGGAATAGTCGACCCCAATAACTCAATAAGTCATGCCGGTATATGGACTACAATAGATCGAGAAACTACTGATAACACTTATCAGTAATATCTCAGCAGCCTTGGCCAGGGACTTCCTGTTATTTCCAATCATGCACAGCGCAGCATCAACCCCCAATACCGGGAGAGACGAAACCCCTCCTATCGCTCATTGCCTCCATGTGCCTCGGGACCGTACCCAAAATCCACCCGTTTGTACGACTCGGTAGAGCCGTAGTAGGGCGGAGATCAAAGCACAGTGGGAGGACACACAAGACTCTATGGCAATCTCGGGTCTACAGACTAACTTGTACCAGTGTCACCTGAGAACTGCTATCCGACGTATGATATAATACCATATAGGAGTTCTCGGTGAGTCCATTCAGTGTACCCAGTCTCACTGAGTACCCGTATACAATCTTTGGTGTCACCACACCAGACGGATATGGGATCATCCATCGCCCATCATATGGAACAAGAATGGTATACGCTAGTCTACACTGGAATATCGATGCCCTGTCTCGATATACCTACGACTAGGAACATTTCAAGGATATGCTTATAAACTACAGGTGTCCCACTAGTATGATCCACATCATAATCCAAGTAGTCAAGCCAATATCCTTAGGGCATTATCAACATGTACCAAATAAGTAAAAATATGATCAAGTGAACATATGATAAAATGAAACCAGATAGCATACTATCATGTCGAGCAAGACTGTCCTCTGAATATATATATAGGATATACACATCAGTACATGCACTATCATATAATGGCCTCTAGGGCATACAAATATCCAACAAGTGTAATACAAAGTGCTCGTGCCAGTGCCTCAGGTAGCAACATATCATAAACATGAGGTGTGAACAATGTAATCATCATGAAATCAGTGTCAACTATATCATGAAGTCTAAGTATGTGGGTATCATCCAACTATGTAATCAATGCATGTATGCATGTGGATCCCGTCCACGTATCAACCAATGACACAAAACATCATGCATGTAAATATCATAAAGCATATGCATGAAAGTATGAGGATATAAATCAACGTGTGTCCCTCGCGACACATCAAAATCATGGAAACTGGGTGTCTAGCATCGACACTCGAAAACATCATGAAACCTGTGCCCAACATCGGCACGTAAATCCTCATATATTAGGCTCCGTCAGTCCGGATCGGCCTGTAAATCCTCATATATATCGGGATCCGTCAGTCCGGATCGGCCCATATCATCTCTCGACTCCGGTCGATATCCTCTGGATATTCGCCGAGCCCAAATACAATCACCGGTAGGTAATAGTCCCTCTGCCAGGCTCACCGTCTGTATACACAGCATCCCTTTCTTGCCCCGGGTACCATACCGGGCCCCACCATATACCCGCACACGGCCCACGGCTCCTCCTCGCATGGGGTATATTTATATATCAGAACCGATAAAACTCATGTTGGCAGCTGAAATATCATATCAAGAGAAAGATGGTTTTTAAAACAGTACATACTTTCTTTTAAAATACCCACGGTTCTCAAATCCAGAAATATCATGGAAACAACATATCTCAATGCGTAATAAAAATCAAGTCGGAAAACCAAAACGGCACACGTTTCGCTCATAGGTCAAAACCTATGGCCTCGCATGCAGAACACGACCAATAACCCTAGTCGTTGACGTACAAACATAAGACGACGGAACACAAAATCAAATACCAAATTCCAAATTAAAACGAAGTTGCAAAACAATGCAGCAACTCAAGAAAATGGTCCCATATTTTACCCTAAGCGAAATTAGCCAAAGTTGCATATGGGAAGGGTCTATTTTACTGGAGATAAAGCCCTGGAAAAAGCACGAAACAATTTGGGTGTACCAAGGCCGCAAATTGCGGCCCAAATGAATAAATCTGCGGCCAGAACTTGGAGTGGGGGTCTCAGGTTTTGGGTATAGGTTCTAGGTTGCCTGCACATCTCTCAGTCTTCGCTAAATATTTTTCAGGCGCCCCGGGTGATAGCAGATACCAAAACACATCACAATTTCCGTAAAATCTGCCGATGTCGGGGTTTCTAAGTTTAGGTTTGGGGTTCTATTCTCGGTTTCAGTCCATTTTACAATCCCTACAGGGGTTTAAGGTCACTATTAAGCCTCAATTTCACCTTTGGATTCAATTCAAAACCCTAAGCCTTTCTAGAAATTTCCAAACCCTACTAAACATCGCCTAATCACTTCTAAACATACATGGAAGCTAAGGTAAACCAAATACTACACTAATGGTTTAGAAATTACCTCACTTGGCACTCATGAATCTCCAGAGCACCAAAATGCAAACTTTCTTGGTCCAATGTGAAGCTTGTGAGCTTGTGCACAAATTTTGTGAAGAGAAGTATGTGTTTTGATGTTGATTTGGGGGTGAAGTGAGGTGCAGGAGGTGGTGGAGGGAGAGGGCAGCAGCCATGGAGTTGAGGGAGAGAGAAAGAGATGAGGAAAATGAGGGGGACAAATGGGTATGGTTCACTCTTGACCCCTCACACTCTCTCACTTGTCCATGCTTCATTTCTTTATTCATTTTCTTTTTCTTTTCATTTCTGTTCTTTGTTTTCTTTCCTCTTCTCATTTAAACACAAACCATGCATGAAAAATGAGAAAAAGTCATGATAAAAATTTAACAAGTATTAAAATGACATGGTGCATGTTTTGCACAAAACAAGCTTAATACGCGATTAGCGATATTTAATCGCGATTAGCACTAAATAGTGTATAAAAACTTATAATTTGCATGAATCACATAGAACACCCTCTTTTTAGTAATTTCTATAATTTTCCCAATTTTTCCCAATTTATCGGTATTTAATTATACCGCAATATAAAAATATTCAATATATTTATTATTAAATTATAAAAATTCCCAAAAATAATATTTTATTTTTCTAAAATGTTACACCTTTAGGCAAGAGATGCTCCCGTTTGGGGATGCCTTATTTATATTCTATGTTTTGTACCCGTCTGTGGCTAGTTTTTACAAAAGAGATGCTGCCGAAATTTTTAAGAAAATGAATTTAAGTTTTAAGATTTTTAACTTAAGATTTTAAATGTTTTTGACTAATGTTTTAATGTTTTATCACTCTATCTTTTCATGATTTAGATTTTTGGGTTTTTCGGCTTACTTGAATTACGTTACGCCTTTAGACGCTGTGTGATTTATGTGCCGGTCACGTTCCTAAATGAGGTCGTGACATTGGAGCTCGATTCATAGACTCTTAAGTAGATCATCTTCGATGGAAGGAGACCGGAGATCAAGCTTGATCATGGAGGCCTCTAAGAGCTTGGGATGATGGTTAAATAACGAAGGATATGGATCATTCGGTATAACCTTTCTAAACTCCTCTTTATGTGTGCTAGCTTAGGGTTAATGGTCGATCCGTATTATGGGGTTGTTCTAGCGCCAGTTTTGTAAAAATTTTGTTCCGCATTCGGCCACGGTTTGATGGCCAGGGCGCTAGCATAACCCAACATAGTATCAGAGCCAACCCATAATGTAAGTCGATGTAGTGCACCCCACGTGTTCGCGGGGAGGAGAAATTTGCAAAAAAATGATTTTTACGGGCTTCGTAACACCGACTAGAACCAAGGATCGACCATAAACCCTAGCAAGCAAACTACATGAGATTTAACTACTCGGAAAGAATGTTATACCTCATGATACAAGTCCTTCGGGTCTTCTCTGCTTTCCTCCACGTCATCGTAGTCTTCGAGGATCGATCCGGATCGTAGCTTCCTCGTCGGCTTTCTCGAGTCAAAGACGATCCACCCGAGAGTCTATAGTCCGAGCTCCAACCTCAAATCCGAGATAACTAGGGCAACTAGCTTGTTAAACTAGATGGCCTAGGTGATGTAAAGAATGAATATGGATTTAGTTATCTCTTGGAACCCTAGTTTACTCAACTCATGAGACCTTAAGGGTTGAAAGTTGAGAGGAAGAAGAAGAAAGTTAACTTGAGGAAAGAGAAATGGTTTTTGATAATGATAAAAAATAAGATGGCTCACTTGATATGACTATAAGCATGGCAAGAAAAATATCTCACCCAAAATATCTAGTGCCACAAAATATCTCACAAGAAATATCTAAGTCAAAGAGTCAAACCAAGTCAAGTGGTCAAACCAAGTAGCAATGCCACAATTATCATTTATAAAAATAACAAAAACTTTCCTCCATCTTATAATTTTTTTAATCAATTCAATGGTCAAAACCTTAATGAGGTGTCTCCTTCAATGCCCCTCTCATCCGTATATACATACCCGCATCCATGTTCCGAGAAACACGAATACAAAGAGACGAAACTGATCCATCAATATAATACTAGGATCCGGCTTAAACCAAAGCCCACTAGTATTATCCGCCCGAACATCATACGTACAAAAGTGCACGTACGTGATCGAAGCCCTACCGTAAAACCATACGGCCTCTACATCTTTCGCCCGATGCAGGGAAACTCTCTGTGTGGGACTCTAAAGACTCGACAGTACGCTGGCAGTGGGTTTAACCACAAGCTGCAAGCAGTACTAGCTGCACATAACGGCTATCCAGGTATCTGTCGATAAGAAGGCTGATGATGTAACCCATCTGAACTCCTACTGAGCCTGAATGTGACAATCTCTGTACAGTCCGGTCTGTTCGTCTAAGAGTATCGCATATCGGGCCTAGGGGCGATAATCGTCGGACCACTAATAGTGCAATAAGTCGTGCCGGAGTGTAGCCTAAAACACCCTGAGAAACTACTGGAATACCTACTAGTAAATCTCGGTTGCCCTGGCCAGAGACTTTGTGTAATGGCTCTCCGAACACAGGACGATATCAACCCCTAATATCGGGAGAGACGGATCCTATCTAACCGCCACTGCCTCCAAGTGCTTCGGTACTGCACCCAACTACTACCTGTTTGCACGACTCCTGATCAGTCGAAAATATTGCATTTTTAACACATCAATTTCCCTACCAGTTGCAATCATCTAAAGGTGTTCGGTATAAATATAGCACATATTAGGAAAACATCTGTAAAATACCAAATAACTTGTGTTATACTTTATAACGGGCACTTTGAGGGAAATTGAGTGTATATAATTACACGCATAATCTTTGTATAGCGCAACACTTGTCTCGAGAATCTGTGCAGGAAATTCCAGGAAAAGAGCCGAAACTGTTAAAAGTGCGGATAAAAATACGCCAAGTCCAAGACGTGAGATCTGACAGAAATCAAGAATGAAAAATAGGATTCCAGACATCAGATCAAGACCCTAAACCCAGCAGAAGAATCCCCTGGAAATTGCATGCAACAAGCCAACCACATGGCCGCGGATCCACGGCCAAATTGGCCTATCCGCCGCGGATCCGCAGCGTAATTGACACGTCAGCGCTTCACAATTCTCTACGTGGCTTCTTGTAACAACCCTTGCTTCTAGAAGACTCTCAAAAACCATGTGGCTTCTTCCAGAAGGCTCTGCATAACAAACTCACTCTAGAATATTCCTTGCAACAACCTTCTTCTAGAAGTCTCCTTGTAACAACCTCATTCTAGAATATTCCCTCCAACAAACTTCTTCTAGAAGCCTCCTTGTAACAACCTCATTCTAGAATATTCCCCCCAACAAACTTATTCTAAAAGATTCTTTCTAACAACCTCATTTTGGAGGGAAAATTCAAATGAAGTAGTTCATTTTGGAGGGAAAATTCAAATGAAGTAGTTCATTTTGGAGGGAAAATTCAAATGAGGTGGTTCATTTTGGAGGAAAAAGTTGTTCATTTTGGAGGGAAAAATGGTTCATTTTGGAAGGAAATTTGAATTTGGATTGAAAAGGAGAGGGGGTTATAAAAAGTGATCTAGATCTAGGGTTTTGAGGGTTGTTCATTTAGTGAGCTAGTTAGTTAGTGAGTGGTTAATTTTTGGAGGGAAAAATTGTTGATCCAAATCAAAATTCAAATCAAATTGAGTGACACAATTTGATCGAAATCAAGATCTCCGAGTACAATTCAAGTAAGAAGCCTTCAACCTTTTAGAAGCGACGCCGATCTTCAACCGAGCAAGTGATCCATAAGACGATCCGCGACTCACGGAGACGATGCAAAGCTAATTCGACGATCGAGTTCTTTCCTCAATTTTTATAGTTCTTGAGCAAATTGTAACGGAATTGTTGAATAATAAAAGGTGAAATTTCTTTATCTTGCTTATCTTTATATTTAAGCATTATGATGAGTTTTCAATTCTTGATTGATTTCTTTGTTATGATGTTTGAGTAGAAACTCCGCTCGTGGAGGAATCGAGAGAATATATAGATGATGATGATTACAATCTTGAAACGATTCTTAAGTCCTATGAGTTTTGTAAACTCTAGAAAATTGAATCATTGACAACTTAGTTTTGAGCGAGATGCTTTATTGAATGTTTTCGCTCTTAATTAGATATCAACGATTGGTGATTGAACTTCCTACAGGCTAGCTTGTGAATGATAATCAACGAAAGGACAAGGGATGATGATGGAGAAACCCTAGTTTCTTCAAGAGATCCCTAATCCTTGTTGATCATCATCGATCTAGCAACAAATCATCAATGGATAGGAATACGTAATCACAAGTCTTCATCATCTCTATAGATTCGATCGATTCCTACGAGCTTCATTACAAATCTTGATAGTTCATTAGATTTGGACATCTTCTAGAATTTTATTGATTCTTGATCTTTAGATCTAGTTCTTTACTACTCTTGAAACTAAATTTCAAAATTCTTGAATCAATTTTCTTGCAATTTTTCTTTTATCTTTTCATTTCGACTCAACTAAAACGAAAGCGAGCAAAACACACATCTCATTGGACGATCCGTATTCATTAACGCGCTACATCGACACCGTTAATTGATTGCGGTATAAATTTCTTTGGTTGTGAAACATTTCTAAACACGACACGGAAACGATCAATCAAATGGCGTCGTTGCCAGGGATGTGTGCTATTTTGTTTGTTTTTCTTATTTGAGTTGAAAATTTATTATTCCATCAAATTTTCATCCAAGATTCTCTTCAATTGCTTAACGATTAGTGTTTGAATTTTTGCGAGGAATCTGGAATCATTTCAGCAGTGAGATCAAGATTCAGAGAAGATCTGAAGAATCCAGAGAAGCACAGGGACCTACAGGAAAATTTCCAAACCCTAATTCCTCATCATCACCGCAGATCCGCGGCCGTTAGAAGGTTTTTGCGGCAGTTCCACCGCCGTTTAGGGCTTGCACTGTTCCAAAATTCTTAGGTCTGCTCTTTGTGTTCCCTTCTTCTCTCTGATCTTGTCAAATAATCAATTTCTTGCAGGATTCTTTGCAAAATTCAGCGCCACTAAAAAATTAAATTTTTTCTGATTCTTGAAATTAGTTGTTTGCATATTTTAATACGGAAATTAAGGGGCAAATACCAAATTCAGATTAGGTGGGGAGTTCATTACCCTTCCTAAGCCCCGAAAATCATAAACTTGCATCTGCATCACCCTCATTAATAAAAAAATATCTAGACATGACTCTAAGGACCGTCGCGCTCAATTAGGACAGAAGGAGGTCGTAGGTAATCTATTGCTTATCCACGTTTCGTTTGTGGTGTCTAAGGCAAGTGTGTCTAAGGCAAGTGGTTACTTAATTAGGCCCATTACTTACGTAGTGGAGAACCTCCCACTTACCTGGCACTTACCTGGCCACAGGAGGGACAAAGAAGCAGTAGAGGATTTATCCTGCGATTTGTCTTCTGACAGTTAGGAGCGTTCTAGAGACTTGACCTAGGTGACCATTAGATAATAGGGTTGATTGTGCATGTTTGTGTGAATTTTCAAAAATCCGTCTCTTTTTCAAACAAACCAATTATTTCCCCCTTCCCCTTTTTACCCTTTTCCCCCTCTTCTCTTCTTACAATGGGTGACCCGAACAGAAAAACTCTTGCCGAGCTTTGTTATCCATAACCAGATATGGCTTGTTTTTGTAATCCCTTCGGTATACCGTCCGGCTCTTCCATGTCCTTAAGAGATCATATTGAACAAGCGGGAAGAAATAGTTGGCCAGCTCAGTCTAGGTCCTATCAACCGTATCCCAATTCCACATCCGTTCCAGTTGATACTCCGAGTTAGGAAGCCCCTAGGCGAATGTCAATTGCTGAGCATATAGCTAGGGCTACAGGCCAAAGTTTCAATCGTAACCAATATCAACCGTACCCTAATTCTACACCTGTTTTAGTTGATACTCCGAGTGAGGAAGCCCCTAGGCGAATGTCAATTGCTGAGCATATAGCTAGGACTAGAGGCCAAAGTTTCAATCCGGACCAATATCAACCATCACCTCCACTTTCCAAAGAAGAATTTCATAATCGGTTTGTACCATGTATGATGACCAATAACCAACCGACGAACCAATATCAAAATTCTTCTTATCATAACTTTGACCGTACTCCTGCCCAATTTTCACAACCATTCTGTTACTATCAATCAAATCCGACTTTTTCACCTTCTCTAAACGGTCCTTCTAATCATCCATTTGGAAGTTTTAACTGTCCACAAGAATTTCAATCTTATCCTGAAACTCCTTATCGACCCAAGTCTAGTCTTGAGCAGACATTAGAGAAATATATGGAATTGACGAACCAATTTAGGAAGGAATCAACAGAGTGGATGCAAGCAAATAATTTCGAACCAGCCCAAAATTTTTCAGTATATGATTCGGGCATTGGAAAAAATGAGAATTTGGGTAGTAAGAGAGAACTGTACACCTTTCCTAATCAAACATTTCCTTCCCAAACTGAAATCCACAACTCCAGTTTCACAGTTTCATCGAGTACACCAAAAGATTCACCAATTGACGATAGAATGTATGATAAGTTGTGTAATAATGCGATGTTTGATTTACCTGATTGTGAAGGGTCCATTCCAAGTGAAACCATACCAAATCCTTGTGATCTCTACACCTCCACCTTGAACCAAAACTGATTGAAAATCATTCTTTGAATGAGGTGTTTGAGAATTTTAACCTTCACTTGAATGAGGTGATTGACATTGGGAATATATTGATTGATGAACCCGAAATTTTGGATGAGGTTGTTCTACCAATTCATCATATCCTTTCACTTCCTTGTGGTCATCATCTTGAGCCTTTAATTCATCCCGAACCCCAAATGCGTCTTGAAGTTGTTGATAATCATATACCCGAAGATCAAACCGAAACTCAGCCTTCATCTCCCACATCTGGTTTAGCAACACTCGACACATCAATAGGTTTACCCATTTCATCTTCCACTCTCTATGGTTCTTCTTCTGTCCCTGAAATGATAGTGAGTGTTGATAAATCACAATCCGACAGTGCAAGTTCGACAATCCCAGAAAGCCAACTTGATTTGGATATTTTTGAAAATGAGGTAGATGAGTTTTTCACCTCCACATATTTTGACAAATCAAGTATGGTAAAATCTAGCACAAAATTTTTTGACAGCAAAATGTTCGATCATACCATTGATAAAAGTTTTGAAGAACTTTTTGCTGACGAACTTGAATTTCTAAATAATACGGATTTTGTGATTGATCAACCTCAACTTATAGAAGTTGAACCGCCACCATTCCTTCTTTCTAATCATTCACATTCATTCTCATTCTTTCTTTTCTCTAATTTAAAATTCAAACCCTTTTCAGACCACCTCTTATCCCTTCCCCACTTTTTCTTGACTCGATACAACACATTCTTCCACCAACCTATACGCTTTACTGATAAAATCTTTGAATGGTTGGTATTAACTTTTGGTCTTTGTAAAATCTTACTTTGACCAAATGACTCACCCCCACTTAAAATGCTTCGTATTGTCCAACTCATGTTTGAGGGGGGGGTGTATTTTTGGCTCTTGAAATAACCGTTGTCCTCAATATTTAGAGCCAAAAATAAGTGTGGGAGAGCATTTTCACTTTAATATATTTTGCCCCCGTTAATAAATGTCCTCCCAAGCTTACAGGTTTTTTGAGGTTTAGCAGATAGCAACAGTGAGGACACTGTTGAAAACAAGTTTGGGGGAGGTTTGTGCTTATTTATCGCATCACTTCGCATACGCACAAAACATATCATTTAAAAAATTTTAAACCTATAAAAATTTAAAAAATTTCAAAAAAAAATAAAAAATTTTGTACATAAATAAGATAATAAAAGATTAGATAGTGAAAAATTACATCCAAAAGATTGGAAAAAGTTAAGAAAACCAAGAAAATTAGAAGTTTTCTTAAACAAACTAGTAATAAGTAGTTATGAGCCATTGTCCCAAGGATTAGTAAGATGAAGGAAGTCACTAATCTGAGAATAAAAATAAGTCTGAAAAATAGTTCCTATTCTGGAAGCCAAACATTTGAACGTTGATACCCTACTATACGCACTTACACACGTCTTGAAGCTCGGGATAGTAGAGGATACCTTGAAATGCTCTTGTCTAAAAGCCAAAGTATGAAGGAAATAAAAAATGAATAAAATATAAAATGGTGAAGAAAAATGAACACTGGTTTTGTTATCGCCAAGGCAGCAATAAAAAAATATAGCGAGGGTGCTTCATCACCTAGTGTCTTAGACCAACTGGTCTGGGAGTCACTGCTAAACCTTAGGTGGTGCAAGACGAGGAAAAACACCGTATAAGCAAGCACATGAGTAATCGGTCGGTTAGTACCTCAAGAAGTATTAACGGTCGCATGAAAATGTGTGAGCAAATCTAAATATTCATCAAATTAAAAAGTACTGAGGCAGATGGACAAGAGTATGATAGCTTGAATTGAATTCTCCGGGTGTAGGGATGTTCTTTACACACACGTAGGGTAATATGATCGGTGTTTGGAAGAAAGGTAGGAATGAAGAATAAAGACGATGTTTTTTTGAGGGATGATGTGATTTCTAATATTTTTTCATGACTATTAAGATAGGGCTCATGATAACCGAAAAGCTAGTATAGTTGGAAACTCTAATTTTCAAAGTCTTTCTTTTATAATTCTTATCTTTATATGTAACTTTCACGGTCTTCCTTTAATTATTGGATTTTGTGGGTGCAATCCGCTGAAAACCCTCAGGAGACAACACTCCTCCTACTAGGGACACCTAGAGGTTTAAAGGCTTACTGCACGTGCTCAATGCAATCGTGTTGCCTACGAAAGTGTGCAAGTTAGTTTTTCTTTTTCTTTTATTTTTTCCTTCTCTTTTTAATAAAATAGTTTGCTCGGGACGACCAAAAATAAGTTTGGGGGAATTTGATCAGTCAAAAATATTGCATTTTTAACACATCAATTTCCCTACTAATTGCAATCGTCTAAAGGTGTTCGGTATAAATATAGCACATATTAGCAAAACATCTGTAAAATACCAAATAACTTGTGTTATACTTTATAACCGGCACTTTGAGGGAAATTGAGTGTTTATAATTGCACGCATAATCTTTGTATAGCGCAACACTTGTCTCGAGAATCTGTGCAGGAAATTCCAGGAAAAGAGCCGAAACTGTTAAAAGTGTGGATAAAAATACGCCAAGTCAAAGATTTGAGATCTGGCAGAAATCAAGAATGAAAAATAGGATTCCAGACATCAGATCAAGACCCTAAACCCAGCAGAAGAATCCCCTAGAAATTGCATGCACCAAGCCAACCACGTGGCCGGGGATCCGCGGCCAAATTGGCCTATCCGCCGCGGATCCGCAGCGTAATTGACACATCAGCGCTTCACAATTCTCTACGTGGCTTCTTGTAACAACCCTTGCTTCTAGAAGACTCTCAAAGACCACGTGGTTTCTTCCAGAAGGCTCTGCATAACAAACTCACTCTAGAATATTCCTTGCAACAACCTTCTTCTAGAAGGCTCTCTCCAACAACCTTCTTCTAGAAGCCTCCTTATAACAACCTTCTTCTAGAAGCCTCCTTTTAACAATCTCATTCTAGAATATTCCCTCCAACAAACTTCTTCTAGAAAATTCTTTCTAACAACCTCATTTTGGAGGGAAAATTCAAATGAGGTGGTTCATTTTGGAGGGAAAATTCAAATGAGGTGGTTCATTTTGGAGGGAAAAGTGGTTCATTTTGGAGGGAAATTTGAATTTGAATTGAAAAGGAGGTGGTTATAAAAAGAGATCTAGATCTAGGGTTTTGAGGGTTGTTCATTTAATGAGCTGGTTAGTTAGTGAGTGGTTCATTTTTGGAGGGAAAAATTGTAGATCCAAATCAAAATTCAAATCAAATTGAGTGACACAATTTGATCGAAATCAAGATCTCCGAGTACAATTCAAGCAAGAAACCTTCAAGCTTTTAGAAGCGATGCCGATCTTCAACCGAGCAAGTGATCCACAAGACGATCCGCGACTCACGGAGACAATTCAAAGCTAATTCGACGATCGAGTTCTTTCCTCAATTCTTATAGTTCTTGAGCAAATTGTAACGGAATTGTTGAATAATAAAAGGTGAAATTTCTTTATCTTGCTTATCTTTATATTTGAGCATTATGATGAGTTTTCAATTCTTGATTGATTTCTTTGTTATGATATTTGAGTAGAAACTCCGCTCGTGGAGGAATCGAGAGAATAGATAGATGATGATGATTACAATCTTGAAACGATTCTTAAGTCCTATGAATTTTGTAAACTCTAGAAAATTGAATCATCGACAACCTAGTTTTGAGCGAGATGCTTTATTGAATATTTTCGCTCTTAATTAGAGATCAACGATTGGTGATTGAATTTCCTAGAGGCTAGCTTGTGAATGATAATCAACGAAAGGACAAGGGATGATGATGGAGAAACCCTAGTTTCTTCAAGAGATTCCTAATCCTCGTTGATCATCATCGATCTAGCAACAAATCATCAATGGATAAGAATACGTAATCACAAGTCTTCATCATCTCTATAGATTCGATCGATTCCTACGAGCTTCATTACAAATCTTGATAGTTCATTAGATTTGGACATCTTCTAGAATTTTATTGATTCTTGATCTTTAGATCTAGTTCTTTACTACTCTTGAAACTAAATTTCAAAATTCTTGAATCAATTTTCTTGCAATTTTTCTTTTATCTTTTCATTTCGACTCATCTAAAACGAAAGTGAGCAAACACACATCTCAGTGGACGATCCGTATTCATTAACGCGCTACATCGACACCGTTAATTGATTGCGGTATAAATTTGTTTGGTTGTGAAACATTTCTAAACACGACACGGAAATGATCAATCAACTCCTTTGAGCCATGGTAGGGTAGTAATCAAAGTACAGTGGGAACACACTCGAGGCAAAGTAGCAGTATCAAGTCGACGGACTAAGCTGTACTCATGTCACCTGGGAACTGCTACAAGACGATAGGTATAATACCAACCAACAGTTCCCGACGAGTCATGTCTAGTGTACTCGTAATGTAACGAGCACCTGCATACTATCTCCAGTACGACGTACTAATGGCTGTGGGACAAACCATCTCCCCTGCTGGGATGAGAAGCATATACACTAGTTTACTTCGGAGTATCGATGCCCCGTCTCGATAATCCTACGACTATGGACCTATATAAGGATGTGCTTCTAGACTACCCAGCCCCCACTAGTGTGACCGCCATCACAACGCTGGTAATCAAGCAAAGTTCCTAAGAGCTCTACCAATATATGTAACCAATATGCTAAAAGAAACACACACACATATTGAGGTAGAAACAAACCAAGTAGCATACTACCATTTTGAGCAAGACTGTCAATACAACTGTGAATATCCCAAGCTTCCATTAAGTAATATATAATCCAGTATGATACAATAATGGCCTCTAGGGCATATATCACTAACAATCTCCCACTTGCACTAGGGCCATGTATTGGCATATAGCAGACCTATCATCTCGATTAGCCTCTCGAACTGTGTCTGAGGGATGGCCTTCGTGAGTGGATCTGCAATGTTATTCTCCGTATCTACTCTCCTCACCTTGATCTCCCGGCGATCAATGATCACTCTGATCAGGTGGTACCGCCTCAAAATGTGTTCTGACCTCTGATGGGACCTAGGTTCCTTTGCTAAATCTATAGCACCATTGTTGTCACAATACAGAGGTATTGGATCAACAATGGTCGGAACCACCTGAAGTTCCGTAAGGAACTTCTTCATCCAGACAGGTTCTTTTGCGGCATCGCAAGCAGCTATGTACTCCGCTTCCATCGTCGAGTCAGCAACGGTGTCCTGCTTGGAGCTCTTCCAACAGACCGCCCCTCCATTGAGGGTAAAGACAAAACCCAACATAGACTTGGAGTCATCCTTGTCACTCTGGAAGCTGGAGTTAGCAAAGGTCTCGATCTGGAGGTATTTTCTGCCATACACCAAGAACATCTCCTTAGTCCTTCTCAGGTACTTGAGAACGTTCTTTACTGCTATCCAGTGCTTCTCCCCTGGGTTTGACTGATACCGGCTTACAACGCTCAATGGGTATGCTACATCTGGTCTGGTACACAACATCGCATACATTATAAAGCCTACCGCAGATGCGTATGGTATAGTTGACATGCGAGCCCTTTCCAAATCAGTCTTTGGAGAAATCTCTTTGGAGAGGGTGATTCCGTGACAAGCTGGTAGATTACCGCACTTTGAATCTTCCATACTGAATCTTTTCAGTATGGTGTCGATGTACCTTGACTGTGAAAGTCCCACTATCCGTTTAGATCTATCACAATAGATCTGGATCCCCAGAATGTAGGAGGCATCACCCAGGTCCTTCATGGAGAACCTCTGTGACAAGAATCCTTTGAATGATTGTAGCATAGGAATGTCATTTCCTATTAAGAGAATGTCATCCACGTACAAGATGAGGAATACCACAGTTCTCCCTACAATCTTACTATAAATTCATGGTTCATCTGGATTTTTGGTAAAGTCGAATTCTTTGACAATATCATCAAAACAGATGTTCCAACTCCGCGATGCCTGCTTTAGTCCATAAATGGACTTAAGCAACTTGCACACTTTCCTGCTGCTCCCACTCTGAATGAAACCCTCTGGCTGATCCATATAGACGCACACTTCTAAATTTCCATTTAGAAAAGTCGTCTGTACGTCCATCTGCTAGATTTCATAATCGTGGAAGGCGGCAATGGCAAGAAGGATCCGAATAGATTTGAGCATAGCCATTGAAGAAAAGGTTTCATCATAATCCAAACCAGGTCTTTGACGAAAACCTTTTGCAACAAGTCTAGCCTTATAGGTTTCAACCTGTCCATCTACACCAATCTTCTTTCTAAAGATCCATTTGCAGCTTACGGGTTTTACCCCTTCTGGAGCAATGTCCAAAGTCCAAACTTTGTTGGTGTACATGGACTCCATTTCAGTCCGCATTGCATCCTGCCATTTTACCGAGCTGCCGCTCTGATGGGCTTGCTGGAAGGTAGTAGGCTCATCATTGTCAATGATGCAATCCTCTCGATCCCCGTCTATGAGAAAACCATAGTATCTCTCGGGTGGATGAGACTGCCTACTACTTCTGCGGAGTGGCGCAGGGATGTTTGGTTCTTCTGAAATCTCTGTTCTACCAAGCTTTCAGTAATAGCTTATGATTCTGGAATTTCTTCCAGTTCTATTGCGCTCCCACTTTTCTGATTTTCTAAAAATTCAGCTTCCAAGAAGTAGGGATGTTGAGAAACAAAAACCTTTTGTTCCTCTGCATAATAGAAAAGATACCCCCTGGAGTTCTTAGGGTATCCCACAAACTTACACAGTACTGAGCGTGCCTCGATCTTGTCCGCATGCTGCTTTTTTACAAAAGCTGGACATCCCCATGGCTTAAGGTACTTAAGGCAGGGTTTCTTCCCACTCCACATCTGATATGGTGTGGTAGGCACTGACTTAGTAGTTACCTTGTTCAAAAGATATGCAGCTGATTCTAGTGCATAACCCCAGAAGGATCGCGGTAACTCAGCCTTACTCATCATGGAACGAACCATATCCAATAGGGTTCGATTCCGCCTTTCCGATACACCGTTGTGTTGTGGTGTGTATGGAGGAGTAAGCTGGGAGAGAATTCCATTCTCTTTTAAGTAGTCCAGGAACTCGGCACTTAAGTATTCACCACCTCGATTAGATCTCACTGTCTTGATACTTTTGCCTGTTTGTTTTTCCACTTCATTCTTGTATTCCCGGAATTTTTCAAAGGCCTCGTATTTATGCTTCATCAAGAAGACAAGTCCGTACCTAGAGAAATCATCCGTAAAAGTAATGAAATAGGAATAACCACTTCGTGCATGTGTAGAAATTGGACCACACACGTCGCAGTGTATGAGTCCCAAGAGCTCGCTCGCTCTTACTCCGTGTCCAGTGAACAGAGTCTTTGTCATCTTTCCCATGAGACATAATTTACAAGTTGCATAAGACTGATATTCGAACGGATCCAAATATCCCTCTCTATGTAGCTTTGTCAACCGTGTTTCATTGATGTGACCCAGTCTACAATGCCATAAGAAAGCTTGATTTAATTCCGGAGACTTTCTTTTAAGTGTGTTCTAGACACTGAAAACCTAAGCTTGATTTAATATGTATATACCGTTATCTAATGTACCTGACCCAATCAGAGGTTGATTTAGGTGGATGTAGACCACATCGCTTACAAATGTAAAATCATATCCTTCCTTAGAAAGTAAGGATACAGATATGATATTACAAGCTAGACTAGGTACATACAAATAGTTACGTAGAATCAATATCTGCGCACTTGTCAATCCTAGGTGATATTCCCCTACGAATTCAGCGTCCATGGTCATTCCGTTAGCAACCCTGAGAGTCATATCTCCTACCCTGATAACTCTACGGTTTCTTAAAGCCTGTAAAGAATTACAGATATGAGATCCTGATCCGGTATCTAGTACCCAGGAAGTAGAGTTAATTGACATGCAGTTTTCGGTTACTAACACACCCGAAGTCGAAGCTATAACATACTTCAGATCCTGGATTTTGGCTTTCAAGGCCCTGCAATCCCTCTGCCAATGTCCTTTCCCGTAACAATATGAACATCCCTCCTTCTCCACTGTTAGCCCAGGGACTTTTGCCCTTCCCTGTCCTTCTACCTTACTGACACCGCATATCAACTTTGTGGACGTCTTCTTCTTCTCACCCTTGGCATCCTCCTTAGGTCCAGAAGAGGAAGATTTCCCAATAAGCAGAGCGGGTGTCTCCCTGGTTTCCTTCAGGGTGCCCACAACTGGAAGTATAACTTTTTTCCCCTGGGCGTGAGTAGAAGGTAGGGACTGTAGAATCAAGTCAGCATATGACTCGTTCTCCAACGTAGTCTCCAGGTCCGTATGCTTTTTAATATAGCTAGTCATCGTAAGGACGTTGTCCCCTACAGATGACCTGACATCCAACCTCGCTTGAAGCAATTCCTTCGAGGTCTCATATCTTGCGATACGAGATTGCTCTCCATATAAATCTTTGTTATGGAGGAAGATGGAAGCTAAGTCCATCTTCTCATGCTGACTCCATTTTACACCATCTACTGAGGCCAACACGAGGCACTTGGCATTCGCACTATCCTTTTTCGATGTCTTACGGATATCAATATCCGCGATGGTGGAAACTGGACCTGAGACGGCGGGGGTTTGAGTAGTAAAGAGGTGTCCCAGCTTGTCATAGGTAATGGACATCTGGACAGACCTTTGCCACTCATTATAGTCAGATTCAGTCATTTTATTATCTAGATGTAACCTGGTCTTGGTCACTGGGTCGCTGCAATTAAGAGAGAGAGAAGAAAACACTTAGCATGATGCACTTGCAAGTTTAGATTGATTTTTAATTAATCTAAACAGGATGCCTCCCACTGTCTCTCGAATCCTTCCTCAAACCAAAAAAGAAGAATTAGTCAGGATTGATCTCACCGTACAATTCTTGCTTAACCGTTCGGCCAGGCTAGTATCGGTACTTTGAGGGTGGTTTTACGACGCTTTCGCGAAGTTCCTTAATTAAATAACCTCTTTTCCCTGGAGGTATAGCCCCGCTAACATTGTTCTAGACACCTACTTGGTTTATGGCATTGATCGTTAAGTGAAAATTCTCCCGAGGAGTAGCGGATACTCACAGTAGGATCGGGACCCAAATATCATTGTGTGATAATGCTGAAGGAATCCTACCAACATTATCAAACTCCAAATGGAATGCAACACTAGCAAGTTTCAGTTTCTTTAGAAACTCCTGATATGGATTTTTGCCCCATGTTCTTATGACCTTGACGAAGGTCAACAAATCATAAGTTGCATGTCAAGTTCTACCCATCATTGTCCAGGTTAATTTGAACCCACCCGTACATACCCTTGACGAAGGTCAACAAGGTAATACGACTGTCCCAAACCAATGCATCTATCTATGCTACATATGAACACCCAGCAGCTACCAATCACTATGCCTTGACAAAGGTCAACAACATAGCTTGAATACTATTGAATATTCATATGAAATGACGGAGGGCTATGACTGGTTTTGGCGAAACCATGAACGTAGTGAACTTGATATGATCGAAGGAACCTGATAGCTTTTAAAAGGAGTGGTTTAAGCTCCGCATTTAAAAGTCTCCTGTTTTAAAATAACCGAGTGGTTTTAAAATTTGTTCCAACGATTCCGCTTTGGTTTGTTTGCTTTGCATTAATTTAATGCAATCCCATCAATTAACCTACCATTGCAGAAAACAACGAAAATACAACATACGCTTATGCCATCCGCATTCACCACGGGGCCCCGTCATCACCCGTTAGATTACTTAACTAACGACAGAGCGGGGGCTGGACTAGCGCGGATAAAAAACATAAGCAACGTCTATTATAATATATATATATAACAATATCTATTCGTCAGACGCAATGATAGGCATTCCATATCACAGATAAACACATTGGATATATTAGGAATTCCGTGTTACATTTGAGCCTTTAACGAAATACGGATTCCACTGTCGTGATGAATAGCCAAACCCCACCCTAGACCCCTACGGGTGCGGCAAACTACCCACCAAATACCCAAAGTGAAGCAACCTCCCTCAGCAATGTGAGTAGGCCACTCGGCACTTCAAAGTACCCGGTAGTTTGTCCACCCCACCTTGGGTCTATCCTAGAAGCAAAAACAGTAAATGAAATAATACAACAGTGGCTACAACCTTAACCCAAATGTGCCCCACAAAAATAATATTACATCACTTTACAGATTTATATCGAATGAAAGAATGAAAACCCTCATCTCACATCCCCGGCTATTCATCCATGATAATCCAACAAGTTCATATACACAAACCATCATAACAACATCACAGATATGTGCAACCCCAACTAATCGACGTATAGAAATTAGTCGACGATTCTAAACACATATATACAGCACAAAGCTTGTAAAGTAACAATGACATTATAATTCCGCGCGCAATTAGAAAACTTAACCAATTTTCCAAGACATGAAAATCCAGTGAGCTAAAGTTCCAAAACTGATCGTTTTGAGCCAATCCGGGAGTCAAAACGAACTCGAAACCCGCCCGAATCTTCGCGGAGGTGAAGACACAAGAATAATTGTCGAATGGGGGACCTCGAGGGGGTACCCACCCCCGGAGGCCACCCACCCCCGGAAGCCACACGAGGTGGCCCCCAAGGGGAGGCAGACCCGAGAGCACCAAACTGTAGTGCTCTCGGGTCACCAGCCCCCAAGACCACCTTATGGTGGTCTTGGGGGGTGGTCCCGGCCGTTTCTCCCCCCCCCCCCCGAGGTGTCCCCGGGGTGCGCACGCTTCAACCCGCGGCTTCTCAGTTCAAACCGTGAGCCCGCGGGGTGTGAAAATAACTCAAAACTTCATTTTTTAAAACTGTTTTTGTCGGCAGTTTTTGCGTGACAAAAACGGAGGATTTATAACGTCACTACAAGATATCTAAGGTTTATGAGAGGCTCTGATACCACTGTAAGTTGATGCCGCGCACCCCACGTGTTCGCGGGGAGGCGGAATTTGCAAAAAAATAATTTTTACGGGCTTCACAACACTGACTAGAACCAAGGATCGACCATAAACCCTAGCAAGCAAACTACATGAGATTTAACTACTCGGAAAGAATGTTATACCTCATGATACAAGTCCTTCTGGTCTTCTCCGCTGTCCTCCTCGTCATCGTAGGCTCCGAGGATCAATCCGGGATCGTAGCTTCCTCGTCGACTTCCTCAAGTCAAAGACGATCCACCCGAGAGTCTATAGTCCGAGCTCCAACCTCAAATCCGAGATAACTAGGGCAACTAGCTTGCTAAACTAGATGGCCTAGATGATGTAGAGAATGAAGATGGATTTATTTGTCTCTTAGAACCCTAGTTTACTCAACTCATGAGACCTTAAGGGTTGAAAGTTGAGAAGAAGAAGAAGAGAGTTAACTTAAGGAAAGAGAAATGGTTTTTGATAATGATAAGAAATGAGATGGCTCACTTGATATGACTGCAAGCATGGCAAGAAAAATATCTCACCCAAAATATCTAGTGCCACCAAATATCTCACAAGAAATATCTAAGTCAAAGAGTCAAACTAAGTCAAGTGGTCAAACCAAATTAAGTAGTCAAAACAAATAGCCATGCCACAATTATCATTTATGAAAATAACAAATACTTTCCTCCACCTCATAATTGTTTTAATCAAGTCATTGGTCAAAACCCTGATGAGTTGTCTCCTTCTATGCCCCTCTCATCCATATATACATACCCGCGTCCATGTTCCGAGAAACACGAATACAAAGAGACGAAACTGATCCATCAATAAAATACTAGGATCCGGCTTAAACCAAAGCCCACTAGTATTATCCGCCCGAACATCATACTTGCACAAGTGCACGTACATAATCGAAGCCCTGTCGTAAAACCATACGGTCTCAACATCTTTCGCCCGATGCAGGGAAACTCTCTGTGTGGGACTCTAAAGACTCGACAGTATGCTGGCAGTGGGTTTAACCACAAGCCGCAAGCGGTACTAGCTACACGTAACGGCTATCCAGGTATCTATCAATAAGAAGGCTAATGATGAAACCCATCTGAACTCCTACTGAGCCTGAATGTGACAATCTCTGTACAGTCTGGTCTGTTCGTCTAAGAGTATCGCATATCGGGCCTAGGGGCGGTAATCGTCGGACCCCTAATAGTGCAATAAGTCATGGCGGAGTGTAGCCCAAAACACCCTGAGAAACTACTGAAATACCTACTAGTAAATCTCGGTAGCCCTGGCCAGGGACTTTGTGTAATGGCTCTCCGAACACAGCATGATATCAACCCCTAATACCGGGAGAGACGAATCCTATCTAACCGCCACTGCCTCCAAGTGCTTCGGTACTGCACCCAACTACTACCTGTTTACACGACTCCTTTGAGCCATGGTAGGGCAGTAATCAAAGTACAGTGGGAACACACTAAAGGCGAAGTACCAGTGTCAAGTCGACGGACTAGGCTGTACTCATGTAACCTGGGAACTGCTACCCGACGATAGGTATAATACTAACCAACAGTTCCCGATGAGTCCTGTCCAGTGTACTCGTAATGTAATGAGCACCTACATACTATCTCCAGTACGACGTACTAATGGCTGTGGGACAAACCATCTCCCCTGCTAGAATGAGAAGCGTATACACTAGTCTACTCTGGAATAGCGATGCCCCGTCTCGATAATCCTACGACTATGGACCTGTATAAAGATGTGCTTCTAGACTACCCAGCCCCCACTAGTGTGACTGCCATCACAACGCTGGTAATCAAGCAAAGATCCTAAGGGCTCTACCGATATGTGTAACCAATATGCTAAAAGAAACACACACACATATTGAGGTAGAAACAAACCAAGTAGCATACTACCATTTTGAGCAAGACTGTCAATACAACTGTGAATATCCCAAGCTTCCATTAAGTAATATACAATCCAGTATGATACAATAATGTCCTCTATGGCATATATCACTAACACATAAACCCTATACTAGTGGTTTAAACGATATTTAAAGTATCGAAACCAAAACAACTCCGAAACAATACGATAAATGTTCCAGTTTCTTTCGAATTTTTGTAGTCTTCAAAAAAATATTTAAACAATTGTGGAAGGCTATTTATGTAGTATCTAGAACGCCCTCAAAACACGAGCCCCAAACTCAAACATCTGGCCGGCGAGATGGTGAAAATTCCCGGCCTGGCCGGTTTAGTTTGTGAAATGGGTCTTGGAATTTTTTGGATGTTCTGGTCACTGGAATATTTGGTTTTTGGTTTTTTTTGTTTTTGCTCAGATTACATATTTTGTTATCTTTGGTTTAGGGCCAATACGGAGTATTTCGAAGTCGCTATTTTTAACACTGTTTAAAATTTTTTAGTGTATACATACTATCTGCGACTATAAATGTCATTAAAGCGGTACAACTCGTCTAATTGCTATATGTCTTTTAGACGGGTTTGCGAACATGACATTTGAAAGTCAACCTTAGCACCACCATGAGATTTTAGTAGCATCAAGCATGCCAAATTTTAATTTTTATTAGGTGCTAAGTTAGACTATACAAGATCTTTGCTAGAATAATAGGGTTTACTATAAAACCATCAAGAAGGGAAGGAGGTTATACTAACGTAGATCGAGTTCTTCACTTCACATGCTCCGTGTAGTAGTCCCGCGACTCCACTAGGCTCCACTTGAGGCTTTGGAAGAACTTCCTCCGATGACCTTCGTGCCGAAGATGATCCACGCGAAGTCCCTCCAACTCAAGCTACATCTTCACTAAACTCTTTAGCGTAGTAAACACGCTACACTCGATCGCTGGTCAAGTGTAGGATGGTGAACTAGGGGATGTTAAAAGCTCACAAGTTTGTGTTCAAGCTTCATGGTTCATATCACATGTGACGGTTGAAGCTTGAACTATAGCAATTGAGGAAGAATAAGAAGCTAGAGAGAAACCATGGGAGCAACTCAAGAAAATGGCTAAGTGTTGAGAATGAGCTAATAATGAATGGCAACTCTTGACCCCCACTCATTCAAGCATGGAATTTTGCAATATAAAATTGCAACCATGCTTAAATAGTGAGTCAAGATGAATAAACAAATATAACTCCCATGCTTGCAACTATGCTCCCATTTTCCACCTCATTTCTATTTTTCTTAAAAATAGATATTCGAGCCATTCTTCGTTATATATATATATATATATTATGAAGAATAATTAGTGAGCTAATTATATTAGTTAAGATATAATTATATCACATATAATATATATCATATTATTAAATCAACACTTGATTTAATAATCCGGTTATATCACATATGACCGAGTAATATCATTTATCTGTATATCACATTATCAAATCAACACTTGTTTCAACAATCTGGTTATATCATATATAACCGAACCGATAACAGATAACTGCCAGATTACAATACGGTATCACATACACGTATTTAATCAGACCCACACACATATCACATATGTGTCCTACTTCGTTTCGCTTGAACCAGGAAACTTCTGTGTAGGACTCTAAAGACTCGTCAATATGCCAGCAGTAGGTGATGATCACATCAGTCACCTACAAGCCGTCAGCGGTACTAGCTGGACGTAACGGCTACCCGGGTATTGAGCAATATGATGATCAATAAACAATCTTGTCCATAGTCTCCATGAAGCCTATCAGTAACACTACCGTACAGTCCGGTCTCTTCGTTTGATATGTCGCATATCATGTCTAGGGGTGGTAAACGTCAGACCCCAGTAACGTGATAAGTCATGCCGATGTCTGGCCTATAATGGTCCGAGAAACTACTGATAATACTTATCAGTAAATCTCGGCAGCAGCCCTAGCCAGAGACTTCCAGTTATAGCCAATCGAGCATAGCGCAACATCAACCCCCAATACTGGGAGAGACGAAACCCCTCCCATCGCTCATTTCCTCCATGTGACTCGGGACTGTACCCAAAATCCACCTGTTTGCACAACTCCTCTTAAGCGTGTTAGGGAGGAAATCAAAGCACGGTGGGAGCCACATAAGACTCTATGACGATCTCGGGTCTACAGACTAACATGTACCGGTGTCGCCAGAGGACTGCTATCTGACGATAGGTATACTACCACATAGGAGTCCTCGGCGTGTCCTGTTCGGTGTACCCATTCTCCAATGAGCACCTGTGTACAATCTTTGATGTCACACACCAATGGTTGTGGAATCAACCATCGCCCTCTAAGGGACAAGAAATGTAAACACTAGTCTACTCTGGAATATCGATGCCCTGGTCTCGCTATTCCCATGACTAGAAACTGATTAAAGGATGTACTTTTGGACCACCATGGCCCCACTAGTATGATCTCATCATAATCCTGGTGGTCAAGTACATATCCTAAGGGCTTTATCAACTGTAAGAGACAGACAGTATAAATACCAGTCTACATGTTAAGATAAAGGTAACCTGATAGCATACTATCATGTCGAGCAAGAAAGTCCTCTATATATATGTCCAAGCATCCACTATACCATCAATAATGGCCTCTAGGGCATACGTATTCCTAACAACATTCACGTTGATGTTCTGTGTTGTGCTGAGGTTGTGGCTGGATCGTCGTGGTGGATAAACAATGGTGCAATGATAGTTGTACAGTTGAGATTCATTTGTACATTTGATATTGCAGGGCGAGCATCCGACATGTGGACGGACATCTCTGCCTGTTTGTATATTATTTGTTTGGGGCACGACTGGGTTAAGGTCGGTGTCACCCTTGTACATATATTTTTCTTTTCTGTACTAGCATTACCCCGTGATGGAGTGCTCGAATAGCCGGATTTTAGAGGGCAACAGGCCCGCGTCTCATGGAGTTGAGATAGAGGGGGCCTCACTCTAGAATTAGTGGGCTATTCACCGAATTCGTAGAGGATACAGGTTGACCCAAGGAGGGGTGCTCAAGTTACCAGATTCCGTAGAGTGCTGGGTAACCCATTCACTTTGTTGATTGGGGTTAGCTCACTTCTAGGATTGGCGGGTAACTTGCTGCTCTCGTAAGGGTCCAGGTTCTTACTGCATAGGCTATCCACACGACAGGGAACGTCGGGTCTCATTTGCAGATCAAGTGAAACCCGAGGCTCCAGGATTATCCACCATTCTGTATTGCTTGCTGAGATTCTGTGATGTTTCTTATATCATGCCTGGGACGAATGTTATATATATTTATATGTATACTGGTAGATGTTGTATATTTTTTGCACCCGCGCTAGTCTAGCCCCCGCTCTGCCGTTAGTTAAGTAACCTAAAGGGTGATGACGGGGCCCGGTGGCGAATGCGGATGGCATATACGTACATTATATTTTCGTTTCTTTTTGTGGTGTGATATGGATTATTTGATGGGACTGCATTAATTATGATTAATATAAGGAAAACAAACCTATATGATATTGTTGGAACCAAGTTTTTGAAAACTGACATTACAAACGTTTCCTTTTGCTATGCACGGTGATATTCGGTTATGAATATCCAGCACCTCATTCGACGAGGCAAGAGCCGAGATCCCTTCACAGGGAGTGACCTCTTGAGCAAAAGTTTGCGTCATTGTAATAATTTCACTATACTCGATTCTTTTGCTTTGCATAATGGTATTCAATTTGGAATATGCTGCACCTCATTCGATGAGGAAAGAGCCGAGATACCTTCACAGGGAGTGGCCTTTTAGCAAAAGTTTTCGCCACTATATATTTGTAAAACCACTCGGTTCATTCAACGATATCAAATTCATTATGCTAAAGTTTTTTCGCCAAAAACTAGCTGTAGCCCTCCGTCATTTCGGATTAGTAGTGCTTAGTATTCATGCTACGCATTTCGATCTTTAGTCGAGGTGTATTGTTCGGTAGCTATGTAATATTTTTTTATTGCATTGATAATGCGATTGGTTAGGACAGTCGTGCGATCATTTTGATCTTTAGTCAAGGCTCACACGGGTGGGTCTAATCCAATCAAAAGAATGACGGGTAGAACTTGACTAGGACCTTTTAACATTTTGATCTTTAGTCAAGGTCACTTAGGTCCTAGAGGAAAAACCACATCGGGAGTTTCAAACGCACAGCAAACTTACCAAGCTTGCGCATACTTTCTGGAGTGTGGTGACTTGAGTGGCTTCCATCAAGTTATCATGGGATGATAGTTGGATCCCGATTCCCACTGATGAGTATGTGTTACTCCTTGGGTGATTTTAGATGATCCCAACTAATTCTCCTTTTAGAATTTGAAGGAGAATTCAAGGAAATAGTGGGAGCCATCCTGATTAGATAAAGTGATTAACCATTCTGATCTAGGTTAGAGTGCACGCTGAGTGTTTCTTTTCTCTCTCTCTTTGGCAGCGACCATGGCCTGACCCTAGACTAAAACTCATGAACCAAGTTAACCGAACCTTCTTAAAACACTTTGGCTTTTAGATTGTCATTTAGTCGCATATATCATTGCCACTTCTATATCACCTTTGCATTTCTCCAGAACACTCTGTATCACTATGAAGATCCATATTGATTGGATATGACATCGTATAGTTACATACGAACTCGAAAGAACTTGTTCCAGTTCGAGAATGGTTTCTGCTTCTTGAGAAATAGAATAAGGTTTATTCAGTTGTCTTTTCTCTTTACCTTCTCTCAGGTTGCGAGGGCTCCTGGTATTAGGAGAGTACACCTATTACGCTTATTGTATTGTCTTCTTCCAAACCTTAGGCTGGTGCCGAAGGGTAGGAAAGGAAGAAAACCATTTATCCTAAGTGTGGTGTATAGAAGGTAATAAGTAAAGACATATATAGGGATTGGAGTGAGGGCAAGAAAATATACGGTTATTGTCATGAATCTGGATAGTGGAAGAGGTATTAATAGGAATACCCAGTTACCCCTTCGAAACATTTTCATGTTTCAGTTTCACTGTGCAGTGTTAATTGAAAATTGTTTTCCCAATTAGATTATGACTCCAGGGTATGTATTTACCAGATTTGATTCTCACATATGTATAGCGTTACGGATGCTGAGTAGGAGTAAGATATTGGAATTGGGTGATTAGATCCTCTATATATCGGAATTCTTTGTAATTGGTGATATTTGAGGAAATCACCTGGGTTTTGACTGATGGTAAATATTTGGTTTTGAATATCCATCGTTATGCACTAATTTCAAACTGATATATCTGTACGTTTATTTTATAAAGTGATATATGACTTTTTGAAATTATGTCTATGACATTTACCTGTATCAGTTGATGGTTAGGTAAGGTGCATTCAACAACGGTGTAATTCTTCTTAACCATGGTATAGTTTTCAACCTACGGCGCACATGGTTCGAGTTATTAAACTAAGTGGACTTATACAGAGTATTGTATGTTGTCCGGTGTCCGTTAGGACAAAGGGGTTAGTACTCGTATTATATTATGTTTACTCATGATTTCTCCAGTTCTACACAAGTATTTCGTTGAAATACAAGGTCCAGATATTGAGAAAATATAGGTATAAGAATAAAGTAGAGAACCATATGTTGCAAGTATCAGGATTCTTCAAGGTGATCGAAGATGCAGATACTTGTGTTTGGTATTCCGTTGTAAGTAATGGTTTTGAGAACTTGCTTCTCTTTCAGGTTCATACGTGGATGGATTCCTAGATGACTAATGTTGTTTGGCCTCCTTCCATTTTATTGATATGCACTGGAAACAGCTGCATGATTTTTTGAATCTGGTTCCAATTAAATTAGTGCATTTGTTTCTATATACTGGATATAGAATGGATTCATATCTTAACGATGTTAAGGTATATGGAGTTGTCCGGCTGATGCTTAAAACCAAAATCTGGACAAACTTAAAGCACTTTTCAGTAATGGCAATTTGTGGGTTATCCCGGGTATTGACGAGGGTTAACATTCTACCATCAGGAAGATCAATAGTTATATTGTTCTTGACTCGCCACGAGTTTTAGTAAAATGTATTCATTTTAAAAAACATTAGTGGGAGTATGGTAGAACTGGAAGTGATTCCAGAACCACAAACGATTACTGAAAATTTAATAGAACCTAAGGATTCAATTAGTTTTGATGATCCATTATCCACTCCGCAGATATGGTGGGTAACCTCAGCCACCCGAGAGGTACTTCGGTCTCCTCAAAGACGGTGACAAGGAAGTTTTTGATTACCCAAACTTTCCAGTGCTGCTGTTCTAGCTATGAGTTCTGGCAGGAGGATGAGTATAACGTCGTTCTAAATTAGCTTTAGAAGTGTACGTGTATATGACTCTGCCAGAAGGTTGTTGTAGTCAGTTGGAGCAGTGGAAGCATAGTGGGCAAGTTGCTTATGTCTATTTATATACTAAAGAAGGTATAGCGGAGATAGATCATCTAGTTTTGATGCGACAATCATAGAGTTTGACTTCATCAGAATAAGAGGTAGATCTGGTAGGAAGATAGTAGGGAGCAATGTCCTGGTATTTGATGACATGCTCTTGATAGGAAGTGATATTCCTATACTACGATCGGTTACTGTAGTTGTCACAAGGTGGTTTCTCCACATAGGATATAGATAAAATATCAGGGATTCTGTTGACTAAATCTATAGTTTTAGATCTAGATATTGGGAAGTGTCCCAATTCGGATACTTTGACACTATTCTAAAGTGTGTTAGAATGGATGACTCCTGGCATGGTGGTGTACCCGCAGGTGATGGAGTCACCCTCTCTAAAGAGATGTCTTTTAGACTGATGAGGAGAGCGATTTGCATGATTGTCATATCACTTACTTAAGCAATTGAGTCAATCATGAGATGTCAAGTACAACACCAGATATTGATTTTGCACTAGCTGCAATAAGTATATATATTAATCCAATCCTGGAGAAACGTTGGGAAGCAGTTATGAACATAATTGGATGTTCTTTGGTATATGGTAACGGCAGCCTCCTTCGGGAGGCAGTTATCATTTCAGGCTTTCAAGGTGACGTGAATGACAGAGTGACTGTCAGAGTTATAGTTTTCCCTCTTTTGAGGGGCAGTATGTTGGACAGGTGTTCCAAGCGGATACTGTGGAAAGCATGGCACAGGCTACTGATTAAATTCAGTGGATGATACAGTCTAAAAAGTTTGTTGGATTTGGAGTTCATTAGTGAACTGGGTCCCATCAGATATCCAGACAAATTCGAAGACAGGTATCGCTCATTTCGGGAGATAGCCTTTCTCCGCAAAGTTGAGATATAGAGAGATAAAGATGGAAACATTGGAGCGGATCCACTCACTGAGGCTATTTCTCGAACGCAATAGTTTCACAAATAGGCTTTGCGAAAATGATTAGTAGAGAAGTTGGGTGTTCGGTATCACACGGGCTGTGAGTATGCAACACCGCAATAATTAGCCTTAAGTGCAAGTGGGAGATTGTTGGCTATAGTGCCCTCAAGGAAATAATTGTAATCACAGGCAGGTGATTATGATGATTGAGGGAGGACCTATACGGATAGAACAGTCTTAATCAAAATGATAGTATGCTATCTGGTTTATCTTTATCATCATGTACATGCATTATGTGCCATTACAGATCACTATTACATGTTGATAGAGCCCATAGGATTCTTGCTTGACTACCAGTATTATGATGGCGATCGTATATGTGAGAGCTGGGTGGTCTATAAGCACATCCTTGAATGTCCCTAGTCGTGGGAGTATCAAGACTGGGCATTGATACTCCAGAGTAGACTAGTGTGTACTTATCGAGATCCCGACGAGGGGCGGTGGCCGGTCTCACAAGCCATTGGTGTCGGTTAGTCACCTAAGATAGTATACAGGTGCTTATTGGGTTATGAGTACACTGGACGGACTCGCCGGGAACATGCTAGATGGTATTATACCTATTGTTAGATAGCAGTTCCTAGGTGACATGTGTACAGGTTAGTTTGTCGACCTGAGATCGTCATTTGTCTTGTGTGAGTTCCCACTATGCTTTGATTACTACCCTACCACGGCTCAAAGGAATCGTGCAAACAGGTTTTAGTTGGGTACAGTCCCGAGCCACATGGAGGCAGTGAGCGGATCATCAGGGATTCGTCTCTCCCGGTATTAGGGGTTGATGTCGCGCGGTGCACAGGTGGCCATCACCAGAAATCCTTGGCCAAGGTAGACGAGAATTACTGATTTGGATCAATAGTTTCTCGGGTGGTGATGAGCTTCATACCGACACGAAATAGCGTGTTATTAGGGGGTCTGACTTTATCCACCCCCTAGACTCGATATGTGATACTCTTAGATGAATAAACCGGACTGTACGGATATTGTCAAGGACAGGCTCAGTAGGGGTCAGATGAGTTTGCTCGTTGGCCTTCCTTTTGCTCAATACCTGGGTAGCCGTTACGTACAGCTAGTGCCGCTGACGTGCTTGTGGTTAAACCCACTGCCAGTGTATTGACGAGTCTTTAAAGTCCCACACAGAGGGTTTCCCTGCTTCGGGCAAAACGATGTAGAGGCCATATGGTTTTGCTGTAGGGTTCGATCATATACGTGCATTTGTGCACGTATCATGATTCGGACGGATAATACTAGTGGCTTTGGTTTAAGCCGGATTCTAGTATTATATTGTTGGATTATTTTCGTCTCTTTGTATTCTTATTTTTCGAAATACGGATACGGGTATGTATATACGGATGAGGGTATTCTTGTAATTCATTACAAGGTGCTTCTAGAAGAAGACACCTCATTATGTTTAATAACCATTTGGTTAAATAGTTATTTGAGTTGGAGGATGAGGTGTGCTTGGCTTTAATTGATGGCATGGCTCACTTGGTGACTCATGGGGTAACTCATGGTCACTATTCTAGCATGCTTGATATTTAGTTTGTGTTGTGAGATATTTCTTTGGTTGATGACTCATTATTCTTTGCTCATAACACTTATCCATTTTCCATGGTTGCTACACTCTCATCTCTCTTGCTTCTTCTTCCTCTACCTCCACCCTCAAAGTCTTATGTGTTGAGAAACCTAGGGTGTTTAGAGACAAATCAATTCATCATTAGACTCTACATCTTATAAGCTATCTAGTTAAGCGAACTAGGTACCCTAGTTATCTCGGCTATGAGGTTGGATCTCGATTAATAGACTCTCAGGTGGATCATCTTCGATAGAGGGAGACCGGAGATCAAGCTTGATCATGGAGATCTCTAGGAGCTTGGAATGATGGTTAAAAACCGAATGACACGGATCATTCGGTATAACCTTTCTAAACTCCTCTTTATGTTTGCCAGCTTAGGGTTAATGGTCGATCTGTATTATAGGGTTGTTCTAGCGCTAGTTTTATAAAAGAATTGTTCCGCATTCGGCCACGGTTTGATGGCCAGGGCACTGCCATAACCCAACACTCATTGTACTTAGATTACTACCCTACCACAACTCAAGAGGAGTCGTGCAAACAACTTTTAGTTAGGTAAAGTCCTGAGCCACATGGAAGCAGTGAGTGATTGTCGGAGATTCGTCTCTTCTGGTATTAGGAGTCGATATCGTGCTGTGTTTGGTTGGCCATCGCCCTAAATCTGTGGCCATGGTAGATAAGATTTACTGATAGGAGTTCAGTAGTTTCTCGGTTGGTGGTGAGCTTGACCCCGACATGACTTATCGGGTTATTAGGAGTCTGACGTTATCCACCCCTAGAGCCGGTATGCAATACTCTTTGACGAAGAGACCGGATTGCACGGAGATTGTCACATTCAGGCTCAGTAGGTTACGGACAGACTTGATTGTCAACCCCTCTTCCCGCATATGTTAGGTCCACGTTACCCACACCGGTTCTTTCGGGGAGGCGGAATAGGTAAAAATCAAATTTTTCCTCAATAGGTAACATGGACCATCCATGAAGGATCTTTGCTAAACAAAAACTAACGAAAAACCTACAAGTTCTAGCTACTATGTAGAATGGTTATACCTAGGTCTTGAACTCCTTCTCTTCTTTTGGTGGTTCTCCTCCTTGCTTTCTCCCTGTAGTGGCCTGAACGGCTCCTTCTCGTCGTCTCCTCTTTGCCGTAGATGGATCCACCCGAGGGCCTCGAACTTGAGCTCCTATCTCAACCTAGAGATAACTAAGGTGCTTGGTTTGCTAAACCTAGAACCTTAGAATGAGTAGAGAAGAGTTATGGTGGTTTTGTCTCAAAAGTTCATGATTTCCAACTCATGGAACACTTGAACTTTGAGAAAGGAAGAGGAAGAGGGAGAGCTTTCTTTCTAAGAGAGAGAAAGAATATGATAGAATGAGCTCTCATAATGCAACCATGCTCACATCTTTTGGAATAATGATGATGATAATAATAATTAAGAATTGTGATGGTTAGTTTCAATGACCATTATCATTTCATGCATTTAATGCATTTTGTAAAGAACAACAAGTAAACAAAAGTCATAGAAATGAAATGATGATGGTCAACAAGTCCACAATGGTCAACCGGTCAACAAAGTCAACAAAAGTCAAATGTTCAACTCAACCATGACACAATAATTCTTAATTAATATTATTGATCATATTCCTCATTCTCATTAGGGTTTGGAAAAAGTCAACGGTCAACAAGTCAACCAAAGTCAAATGGTCAACAACCCTAATGAGAATTCTCTGCCTCTGCCTCTGTCAACTGTGCATACACACCCGCATCCGTGTTCCGAGAAACACGAATACACTGAGACAAAACCAATCCCAAAACAAATACTAGGATCTGGCTTAAACCAAAGCCCGCTAGTAATAACTGCCCGGACACCAAACATGCACAAGTGCGCAGATGTGAACGAACCCCGTCGCAAAACCATGCAACCTCTACTCTGTTTTGCCCAAAGGCGAGTAACCCTCTGTATGGGACTCTAAAGGCTTGACACTACGCTGGAAGTGGGTTTAACCACAGGCCGCAAGCGGTACTAGCTATACGTAACGGTCCCCAGGTAGATGTCGATAAGAAGACTGATGAGGTGAACCCATCCGAACTCCTACAGAGCCTGAATGTGACAATCTCCGTACAGTCCGGTCTGTTCGTCTGAGAACATCGCATGGCGGGCCTAGGGGGCGGTAAACGTCAGTCCCCTAATAGCGGTACAAGTCGTGTCGGAGTGTAGCCCAAAACACCCTGAGAATCTACTTGAAAACCTACCAGCAATTCTTGCTTGCCCTGGACAGGGACGACAATGTATAATGGCTCTCCTAGACACAACGCGATATCAACTCCCAATACCGGGAGAGACGAATCCTGTCTAACCGTCACTGCCTCCAAGTGCTTCGGGACTGCACCCAACTACTACCTATTTGCACGACTCAGTAGAGCCATGGTAGGGTAGTAATCTAAGAACAGTGGGAACACACTCGAGGCGAAGTGACAGTGTCAAGTCAGCGGACTAAGCTGTACTCATGTCACCTGGGACTGTTAACTGATGATAGGTATAATACCAACCAACAGTTCCCGACAAGTCCTGTCCAGTGTACTCGTAACCTAACGAGCACCTGCATACTATCTCCAGTACGACATACTGATGGCTGTGGGACAGACCCTCTCCCCTGCTGGGAAGAGAAGCGTATGCACCAGTCTACTCTGGAGTATCGATGCCCTGTCTCGATAATCCTACGACTAGGGACCAAAATAAGGATGTGCTTATAGACTACCCAGCCCCCACTAGTGTGATCGCCATCACAACGCCGGTAGTCAAGCAAAAATCCTAAGGGCTCCATCAATATGTTTTTAGCGATATGTTAAAAGAAACATATACACATATTAAGATAGAAACAAACCAAGTAGCATACTACTATATCGAGCAAGACTGTCGTAAACCCGTATGTATATATATATATATATATCCCAAGCCTCCAAAATGTATTATACAAACTAGTACTATACAATAATGGCCTCTAGGACATACATATTCAACAGCATATACATGGGTAGCCGTTACGTACAGCTAGCACTGCTGACGTACTTGTGGTTATGGATTTATCCAGTAACTCACTGCCAGCGTATTGTCGAGTCTTTAGAGTCCCACAGAGAGGGTTTTCCCGGTTCAGGCGATATGATATAGATGACGTATATTGGTACATACAAGGATCCGATTAAATACGTATACATTCTACACGAACATTAATCGAACAGTTGATAATACTGGCCTTAGGATTAAGTCGGATTATTAAATCAAATTTTGATTTAATAATTCATATATATATATATATATATATATATATATTCTATTATTATTGTCACTATTCATTTTCTCTCTCTTGGCTATTTGTATTTTTATACAGATACGCGTATATGTATTTCGGTACGTATACCGGGTTGTATTTCGTATTTATATGAAATATGGTCTAGAAGAAGGACGCCTCATTATATGATTTTCTTTGTAGCAAATCATTTGGAAACGAGGTGGTTAGGTAAGGTGGCTTTGAGCATGATTGTGGAATGTAGAGAGGGATGGGCTTCATTTGTTTATTACAAATGATGAGATATTTTATTGGAAAAAAGAATATGAAGCCATTCATTCTCTTATTCTCACAACACTTTCTACCCTTAGTTCATTTTTGATGGCTATCCTTTCTTCTGTTAGGAATATGTATGCCCTAAAGGCCATTATTGTATATTATAGTGGATGTTTGGACATATATAGAGAGGATTTTCTTGCTCGACATGATAGTATGCTATCTGATTGTTCTTTATCTTAACAGGTATTCTTATATTATTATTTTGTCTCTCTGATACGTGTTGATAAAGCCCTTAGGATGTTGGCTTGACTATCAGGACTATGATTCAGATCATACTAGTGGGGCTTGTGTAGTCCACAAGCACATCCTTTAACAGTTCCTAGTCGAGGGGATATCGAGACAGGGCATCGATATTCCAGAGTAGACTGGTGTGTACATTTCTTAACCCTGTATGGGGCGATGGTTAATCTCATAACAATTGGTGTTTGACATCAAAGATTGTACACAGGTGCTCATTAGAGAATGGGTACACTGAACATGACTAGCCGAGAACTCCTAGATGGTTTCATACCTATCGTCGGATAGCAGTTCTCTGGTGACACTTGTATAGGTTAGTCTGAAGACCTGAGACCGTCATAGCGTCTTGTGTGGTTCCCACTGTGCTTTGATTTCCTTCCTACCACAGCTCAAAGGAGTCGTGCAATTAGGTGGATTTTGGATACAGTCCCGAGTCACATGAAGGCAGTGAGCGATGGGAGGGGTTTCGTCTCTCCCAGTATTGGGAGTTGATGTTGCGCTATGCTCGATTAGCTATAACAGCAAGTCCTGACCAGGGCTGATGAGGTTTACTGATAAGTGTTATCAGTAGTTTCTCGAACGGTTATAAGCCACAAATCGGCATGACTTATCAAGTTACTGGGTCTGACGATTCCACCCCCCAGACTCGATATGCGACATATCAGACGAAGAGACTGGACTATACGGTAAGTGTTACTTATAGGCTTCACGGGAGTTTGGACAAGTTTGCTTGTTGATCTTCTATTCGCTCAATACCTGGGTAGCCGTTATGTCCAGCTAGTACCGCTGACGGCTTGTAGGTAACTGATGTGATCATTACCTACTGCTGGCGTATTGACGGGTCTTTAGAGTCCCACACAGAGGGTTTCCCTGCTTCGGGGGAAACGATGTAGAGGCTGTAGGGAATGATACAGCTGGTTCACTGGTCTGGATCCTCGCAGTCTTCTCAAGATTCGACGGATCCACTTCTATAACTGAGCATGCATACTCAGGTCGTCAGGGCGACGCAATAGCAATATTAAGATAATAACATGAGGTAAGGAAATAAAGTAATAACAGTAGAGACAATAAATACAGGTAATCGATATGCCATTAAACAATGCCATGTATGATCTGTGTCTCTATCGGTCTCTCAGTCACTTTTGAAATCGAGTTGTGGAAAAGAGTGATCATGTTTAACGAGGGTCTCGTACGTACCCGAGCCTACGGCCCACTGTTGCCCGGAACATAACCCTGTCAGCCAGACCGCTAGGTCCAAACCTAATATATAAGAGTCGTTGTTCGAATGATCATCCTCTAAATCACTGATCTCACTAAATACAAGTTCCTTTCCACTTCGACTTCCCTCTTTTTCCCCAGGTTTCACTATCTATGAGTATGGGCTATTTGTGTATAAGTACGCATCAATAACACTGTTTTATTCACTATTCACTGCATTGTTCACTATCACGAATCATTCACTTTTCACTGGCGTACTGGACACATCTAAACCGATACCATTCACGCGCGACAATGCATTATACACTGAAAATTAATAAGGATGCGCACTATCGCTAGAGTTATTACAGTCGGGTAAAATGTGAATCGTGCCGCTAAACAATTTATATGCAATACTAGTCATTATGTGTCTCATGAACTTATAAAAATCGTGTTAAATCCTAAGTTCAGGATTAAGTAAAATGATACAAAAGCGATAATAAGTAAACTCAGTCGGCAGTTCAACGAAATTGGTTTCAAGTCAATCGGGTTTCGGGTTCGCAAATTACAGTCGTTTCATTTAAGTGTTCTCTGCTGGAAATTCAGTTCTTGAACTGAAAGTCCATTTCGTAACACATTTTTCACTCTGTTGGGATCAAAATTAGGCGACGCTACAGTTGTATAATATTTAGGTTTATCGGTTAGGTTTCCAACGCACTAAACGTATTGATAATATCCATAGTGTGCTGGGAGTTATGCATTATATAATATCGGGATATACGTTCTGTCCCTGCTTGGGACTGCAGTATGTACTGATGGTTTAAAATGTGATTAAAATAGCAAACGATGGTAAAAACGAATGAAATCACTTCTAATAGTTATCTAAAATATTTATCTTCTCTACGGTATATGGTTACACATAATACCATTTTCACACAGATATGTAAAAGCAATTCAAATCAAGTATCGAAAGCAGTGCTGCTCTGGACTGCAATCCAGAGCTGCACTCCCGAACAGTTTCCGTCATTGTTTTAAAATAGAAACAGATTATAAATTATATAGGGTTCTAGGTTGTCGAGTCGGCTTCGATACGAGCCATCGAACACCATATTCCGGTGTGTAACCAATTACATGTGTTGTGAAACCATAGGTCTTGTGAGATAAAACACTCTATTAGATACTCTACATCATCTAGGTTATCTAGTTCAGTGAACTAGGTACTCTATTTATCTCGGTTTAGAGGTTGGATCTTAAAGTACATATTCTTAGGTGGATCATCTTCGACACGAAGAGGCCGATGTTGCAAGCTCGATCCATTCTTCTAGGAGCTAAAGAAGAGGATGAGATGAAGAAGACCCGAAGGACATGGTTCAAGGAGGTATAGCACTCTTACTGAGTAGCTAAACCTCTAAGTAGTTATTGGTAGTTAACGTTTTCGTAAAGATCCTAGAGTTTAGTCGGTGTTGCGAAGCATAGAAAATCATTTTTTTGTAAATTCCGCCTCCCCGCGAACTCATGGGGTGCGCGACACTGACTTACATCCTCCTCCTCTTTCTTCATAGCTCTCTTGAGCTATTGTGTTAGAGAGAAAAAGATAGTGGAAAATTTCTACATCTCCACTCCCCCTTCCTAGCGAGCTTGGAGTATCGGTTGTTTCACTAGGTGAAACTGGAGCTTGGAACTGTTCTCTCAGATGGATCATCTTCGGTAAGGGCGGTCGCCTCTCAAGCTTATTCCCGAAAGCCTACGAGAAGCTTAGAAGGGTCTTCCACGTTAGATGGACATGCGTCAAAGGTTGTAATCCTAAACCTTGCATGCTTGTATTCTAGTTTATTATTTGGATCGATCGCTAGGGATTAGTTTCTAGTGTCCTCTCGTAAAATTTTTGTTTTTCGGTTCCGCATCGGCCGCGGTTGCCACGGCGAGGGCACTAGGAATCATCATATATTTCGTATTGAGGTTTCATCTTTTTAGTTATATATAGAGAGACATATTGTACTGCTCCTTGATCAATCAATAATATTATTTTCCTCTTTTCCCAAATCTACGATTTGTAACATTCACAAATGAATTTGAGATTTGAATATTCAATTTCATGAAGATATTAGACAATCTAAAGAGGGTAGTTAACCAACAACTTCCATAAAGGACCAAGTAATAAATTTTAGCCAAAGAGCATTTGCTCGAGCGGCAATAACACTCCCCACTTGATGGGAGGTCTTAGATTTGAAACCCCCCGCTTGCAATAGCAAGGACGATTTTGAACCAATTATCTTGAGAAAGTCCTCATGGGCTTAGAGGCCTAACAACCCATCCTCCAAAGCCTACGGGTTGTTGCGGAAAAAGAAAAAAAGTAATAAATTTTATAAAAAATTAAGAATCCAAATACCCAAGTCCTATAAATTCTATACGGTGCTTAATAATCGAAAAGTTAGGACCCGATTTAATTGTCCAAGGAGTTATGTGGTATTAAACCAAAACAATAAACTTTTAGCTAATAAAGATGTGCTTATTGCTTAATTTCTTCGAGAAAAGTTCAAGCTTTGGTGCTCGATATGATGGTAACATCTGTAATGGTGATGATCTCCAGAAAGGCATGTTGTTCGTAGACGGCAAAGGCATCTTGAGAAAATGTTGTTGGCGGTTGTTTTGGATAGCAAGGACGGTTGTCCTCTCCATCTCTCTTTCAAGAACATGAGTGGAGGATTATGGTTAGGATTTTGAATGAGCGGTGTAGATTTGTTTGAGTGGAAATTCAACATATAGAATTTTTTGTGGAATTCAGCAAATATTTAGTTTGGTGACTCGAACATCACATCCTAAACTGAGGCCTAATGCATAATGAAGATAGAAGCCTAAATTGCAAATAATGGCAAACAAGATTAATTCATTAATCTTATGTCTCCCTTTACATAAGTTAGGCCTCATTAAATTAAATTAAATAGATGAACCTGATTAAAATCTTGAGAATCGAAACAAAAAATCTGAAAAACAGAAACAAATAACTAAAATCACAACAATATTTATTCTCAAAACAAAAAGAACCTAACCAATAAAGATAAACCAAATACGCTATAAGAATATTAAAGTAACAATAAAATCTTCACAAGAATTTTCTCAGCATCAGATACGCTATAAGAATATGCTGGAAGTGTCTAAATTTGTTGAAAGTGATTTTCAGCTCATTTGGATGTTTCAAATTAATCACTTGAGGCCTTCAAACTTTAATTATTTTTTGGATAAAATATATTTGCAAAACATTTTCATTTTGTGTTGAAACTATTTATCATAATTAATCACATAGATTACTACTATACTTTTTTTTTAAAAAAATTGATTGAAATAATCAAGTTAATTTCTGTCTATAACACTCCAAAAGGATAGTTATTTTTCTCCCGGGAATTTCACTCAACATATGGTGAGCACATGAGAGTGCTATCTTTAAAATAACAAATTAAAATAAAAGGTTTAAAATAATAAATCCAAATTTAAATATCTTTAAAGTTAGACAATTATTTTTCTTTAAAAGGAAAAAAATATTTTGAAAACAACGCGCATCCTTGTGAAATGTTCCTTCCGTTGCACCAAAACTCCGAATTTGTGATGAGAGAATATAATTTATATTTTAACACGTCCACGCAAGTCGAAGACTCTTTGGGCCGAAACCTCGGTTTTTACACAGCGGTGTTTTTAATTTAAATAAATCAGCATTTAATATGCGTCTGGTGTAAGTCGAACATGGATTACTCTGATACCATTTGAAATGTTCTTTCCACTGCAGCAATACTCCGAAATTGTGAGGGAATATAATTGATATTCTGACAATCCTAAGAACTATATATGTATATTTAAATAAGTTATGTCCTCCAAAAAAAATGTAGACCTCTTTTAATTTTAAATTATGATGCATACCAAATTATCAATATTGATTTTAAATAGTAAAGACATTATTAGTATTCCACGTGCATGGCCCGTGTCAAAAAGCTAGAGAAATCATAAATCGAAAAAATTGGACCCATAACATCTGTACTCCAGCAGGAAACAAGGCAACTCAAAAAACAAAATTGGGATCGACTGACCCCTGCATGCTAAGCAACTATTAACTTGAGTTATTTAAACACATTATCAAATCGAATTGCTCGCTGGATGGGACAAAGAGTCTATCCTAATCCATTTCCAAATCAATGAAATTGACACACATCGATACAAAAATAGAAAGATATTAAAAGCACAAGAAACGAAGGGCTGTGGCCGTTCTATAAAGTTTCATGGTGGGCCCTTGCATAATCTTTTCTTGCGGCCGCCCTTTTCTTATGACGATAACATATGTTTTAAAACAGCAGCCTATAATCTCTTATGTTCACACACACACCCTTTTTCTTTGATTTTTATTAAAGGTCTGAGACCCAAAAGCATTACTTAAAAAAGAAGAGGATAAGAGTTGATACGGAAGGGGAAAATGTATTATGAAAAAGCCGACCGTGGTCTACACACACTTTATTTTCCTACACGCTTTCATATTTTTCATTAATTTTCCTCCATTTCCCTTGATATATCTTTTCTTCATCGACCTGATCATCGGTTTTATCCTCTTGCTTAAGTATAATTGAATGTATGATATCTCTATTATAGTGCAAAAGGAAGAGCGTCTTCAATTTTGAAATTGAATTGGAAAATTGACTATCTAATTTGCAAGAGAAATTCATTTAAAAAGATATTAAAAAAATGGGGTAAATTGTCAAAAAAAATCAAGCATTTTTTCGCTGTCAAAAACCCTTGACCTCAAAACGGTAGTAAAAACCCCCTTGGAAATTTTTCCTGCAAGGCTGCTATATCTAATCAATTCATACAAATTATTTAGGTATCGCGGGAAACAGTATAGATATCAAAGGCAGCTGTTTAGATATCGCTGGCTACTGCTTAAATATCGCAGGAAACTGGATATAGAAGACAACTATTAGATATCACAGATAAGGGGTTTCGGTTTTGACCAACTTTTCGAGACCGTGGGGCTTTTGACAACAAAAAAAAAGTATTTGGGTGGGGTTTTTGACAATTCACCTTAAAAAATATCTTGAAATTTGTATGGAAATTTGGCTATCTAATTTGTAAGAGAAATTCATAAAAAATATTTAAGAAATCAAAATTCAAATTATAACCGCAACTAACTACATACATGTATTTCAATAACCAACTCCATACAAATTCTTTTTAACTGCACTTTAATATATATAGCGTGCACCGCACGTGCAAAACACTGGTTATATATTACAGTAAAGAGTAGCTGCACAATTTTCGTGCGTAACAACCACACAACATGCTCAATGTGGGACCTATGCACTTAAATATGAGACATGTTGATTTTGTGTAGTTTATTGTGCAGGAACCCTTTTTTCCTTATTTAATTAAACTCATGTATTTAATATGATTTGATGTAAAACAACAAAGCCTTCTAGTAAAATAGGTTTGATAAGGAATAAAATAAGTCAAATTAAAAAGCCAGAGAAAAGTGATGCTCGATATCGGTGATCTTCCAGATCGTGACACGTGGCAGACGACGTGTCTCGAAGCTTGCAAGAAAGGACCAAGAACTGTACGTCGGAAGAATACCCCGGGTCTGCGACCCATGGACGTAGCCGACCTTCTGCGACCGACCACTCCACTCCTACGCCCGCCTATCAAACAACCGCTGGCTCGCCTCCGAGCCCCCCTGCATGATTGGTCTCCTCGGCCCTCTCAGCTCGCCTCCGGGCTATCGTAGAACTAAGATACCTCGGCCTCCCGCTCGTCCGCGAGCCTCCCGCCGAGCTCATCTTCCTCGATCTCATCGACCGACCAACAGCACCGATCACAGGCGCCTCCGCCACGGCTCCACGAATCTTGCCATACGCGAGATATCCGCCGGCCACGTCCCACGTTCCACGCCATCACGATCCCCTATTAACGAGCCTGTCTCGTCATTAATGCGGGATCCTGCCTATCACGCGGGCGTGACGCCAGGGGCGTAACGGCCGGCGTGATTCTCGCGCCCGCCAGCCCGTCGCCACCACTATATAAACCCCTCTTTCAGACGACCCAAGGAAGTCATTTTTCTCCTCACTAGGCCGTTACTCTGCTCAAATATCCGGTCTAACTTGATCGTCGAAGGGTCCTTGGTGGTACAACCATCCCGGGACTTCCTTGCAGGTAGCTCGACCTCAACCACCTCAAACCCATTGAGATCCACACGCTTCAGGAGTCAACCTCCAACTCAATTTCAGCCGTCCATCGTCACCAACAGCAGATCTACGGAAGGTAACATTTGAAGGAGATCCAGAACTCCATCAGCTGGCGCCGTCTGTGGAAACTTCTTGATTCCACTGAACAAAGTTCATCTTCCGATCTCAACTCAATGGCGAGCAATCACCGTGACAATCCAAGCACTAGCCGCCGCCTCCCCCATAACGGAGGCGCGGACGAATCTCCTCCCCCGAACACCATCAACGCCCTAGCCGCCCGAATAGATCGACTCATGTCCGTCGTGGATGCGCTCGTCCGTGTCCAAATGGCAGGGCAAGCTCCTCGAGTCGCCGCTCCCCCACCTCAGGGCCGGGACCCCTACAGAGGGAGAGAAGACTCTGCTCGCGTCGGTACTGCCGACCACCGCCTCGCTACCTCCCACAGCCGCAGATCTCCTGAACCAACATATTCTATGACCCGGTGGGCATCCCACAGTTCAACACCGAGGTCCGTCGCCAGAGCCCCTCGCCCCGAGCCCCTTCACGCCCCTGTCCCTCCCGAGGAGATGTCGGTCAGCTCGCCTGCTCCTAGGAATGACAGACGCCCCTCCCTCGACGGGGTCGCACGGACGGGACTCGTCACGGAAGCTCGAAGACTACCTCTCCATGGGACCTAAGGAACCTCATCGAAAGGAACCGGGGCCGCGGCCAGCACAGATCTCCAACAGCAGAGGCCAAAGATCAGAATGTGCCGAATCGTCGGGATACCACGGCCGACTCGACACCCTCGAGAAGAAGATCGAAGGTATGCATCGGGAAGGTCATCATTCGAACGACGGGGCTAAGTACGCCGCCGACTCGCTCACAAAACCCTTCACCGAGGAGCTGCTCGCCGTCCATGTCTCCTCCCGGAACAAGCCCCTGAAGGTCTCTCTCTTCGACGGTAAGTCTGACCCGAAGGACCATTTGGACGCATTCACCGCAGGAATGAGCTTCTAAGACAACTCTGACGCAGGCCAATGCCTAGCTTTCCCGGTCACTCTCATTCTCTCCGGACGAGACTGGTTCCGAGGACTCGCGCCACGCTCGATCTTGGCCTTTGACGAGCTGGCCACCCAATTCCTCGGCCACTTCTTCGAGAATAGACGGCAGAAATAGACCATCGACCATCTCTTCACAATCAAGAGCAGAGACAAAGAGACATTCAAAGGGGACGTCACCCGCTTCTACAACGCCCTTCTCGAAGTCCCAGAACATCAGGACGAGACGGTCATTACAACACTTAGGTCTGGTCTTAGGCATAAGGAGTGGTTACGCTCCTTTGCATTAGCACAACCTAAGACCATGGCCGAGGTAAAGGCCTGGACTGAGCGTGGGATCCAACTCGAGTCCGAGGTGAACGCAAATCTCCCCCGGGCAGAGTAAACTGACTAAAAGAAAAGGGCGAGGGAAGAGAAAAAGAGGCTTGAGCGCCCAAAGCCCTACTCCCCGAAGTTTCAGGAGTACACCCCGCTCAACGTCTCCCAGACGGTACTTCTAGAGGAGGCTAAGGGCGAGGGGTTCTTCAAGCTCCCTCCGGTCTCGCGCGTGGCGACAAAATGCACCCGGGGCCCCCACCGCGGTTTCCACAGGTCGCAAGGCCACTCCACAGAGAGCTATAAGCAGCTCCAAGACTACATCGAGGAGCTCATCCGTTCGGGACACCTGGAAGCGTACTTGCGGGACAAGCGGCAAGCTGACCGCGAGCAGGAGCAGCATCCCCCTCCCGGCGAGCTTACAATCGGCCAAATCATGGTCTTGTCGGCGGGGGGTACATCGAGTACCTACGAGGCTCAGCACCCCACGCCGGTCGTGGAGGCCAACAGACATCCAAGGAGCTCAAGCTGTACCAATAAAAAGAACATCTACTAGCGTATACTTCTTTTACTAAGGCAATGTAAACTTTTCTCAAGATCTTTTTTATTTATATAATAAGAAGGGATCAATAGAACATTGCAAAAAGAAGAGTTTTGTTTATTCCAAAGGGTACTATAGGCTCCTCATCCGTACATCGAAAAAGAAAATTACAGTAGCGGGAAAGAGGGTGCAGAGAACATTGCTCGTGGTACTCCGAGGATATTTCCGCCAGCCGAGCCTTCGCGACCTCAGACCTCTGCCCCTTATGCCGTCCGCGAACGTCGGTATCGTGCCTCAATTGGTAGCACTTAAGGATGAGCACCACCGAGCGATCCCGCGCGACCCGCGGAGATCAGGCCGAAACGCCGCAAAGATTTTAGCTTACCAACCGCCTCGTCCTTCAGCTGTTCGGACAAGGGGTTGTAGAGCCCCGGCGACGCCCTCCAAATGGAGTACACCAACAGCTGGAGCAGGGGGGAGTGCTGGGGAAGCAGCCGGCCGAAATGATCCTCAATGCGGCTGTAACATTTAAAAAATTAAATAAATAAATAAATAAAATCCTTTAGGTGAATTTTCTGGTTTTCGGTAAAATAAACCGTATTTTTCGTAAAACTTAACCATAATTATTTTTCATCATAAATTTAAAAAGACCTATTTTAACGATATAATTACTAGTATTTGGTGTTTATTTAGTGACTTATAAATTATTAGTTTATGAAAATATTTTCCGTAATTAATTAAATTTAAATATTAACATAAGTTTTAATTATACATTAAATTAGTGTAAATTACAAAATTGAAATGAGTTAATTTTACAAAGTGAACCATGACATCTTTGAATCAAGTGTGTTTATGCAAAATTCTTTTTCAAATTCTCTTCATGGTTCTAGATTTTTCTATGATCATTTTATTGAAAAGAAAAATTAATAAATAAAGAAAAATGTGAGAAGACTTAAAAGAAGTGTCATTTGAAGAACTTTATACACAATTATTCATTCTTTTCTTTCTCTCTTTCCCCCCCTGGGTTGGCCGGCCTCTCCTCCATGGGCAGCCCCCAATTTTTCCCCATCACTTTTGCATCAAAAATCATCAAAAATTCAACAAAAGTTCCAAAAATAAACCTCAAAATCAATATTCAATCTCTACAATTTTCCTTTGACCTATTTAGCATGGATTTTGGAGTAGGAAACCATTCTTTTGGAGGCATATTTTCATGTTTGGATCTCATGTTGTGGAGGTATAATTCTTATCCCAATGATTAATTGTGGTTAAATGCTTTAATCTAGCATATTTAGATTTTCTTAATTAATTCTATTTGCAAGTTTAAAATTCAAGATAGGGTTTCTAAAATCAAGTTAGGGTTTTTATTAATTGAGTGGGGTTATAATAAGTAGTTTAACATCTTTAGAAAGGAAAAATCTAGCATGGTTGATGTATTATAAATTGTTCTTTCAAAATTGTTTAAATTGAACAATTTTGCTAACTAGGTTTCTATATAATAGATATATTGGTGATATAAAATTCTAATTAAGGTTTTTATCATTAGATTGTGGTTTTAATAAGAATATTAACATGTTAAAGGAATGAAAAACCTAATTTAGTTACTAGTTTCAAATCGATAATGGAAAATTGTGATAAATATGCTATTTTTGCTAACTAGATTTTAGAAATTTCTTAAATAATTGAGATTTAAAATCTAATTATGGTTTCATGAAATTATTAACATCAAAAAGTATAGTTTAATAATTTATTTCATGTAAAATCAAGTTTAGTTGTGGAACTGGGAAGTTTTGCTTATAAGGTGTTGAAATCGGATAAAATTTCAAACTAGAATTTTCAATTTAAGACAAATTACTGTGATAAAAATATAGTAATGGTTTATATAATCTAGTTATGTTATTTAATGAATATTATGACCATTAGTTTCATTTAAACATCAAGTTTTGAAGTAAAATGGTAAATTGACATTTTCAAGGTTTTGCGAAATAGGACGATTTGATCGATTTTAAGGTTTCGATAATTTAAACCATGTTTTATATTATAAATAATGAGTTTTGGAACTATGGGTTGTTTGTTTGTGTGTTATCTCGATCAATCGGCGTTTGTACGCCGATATCGAGCGATATTTGGTTCTTTTGCATGAGCGGGTCATAGGTTTTAACCTATGCACGTTCGTGCACTGTTCTGGTTTTGTCCGTGATTTGGTTTACAATATTATATATGTTTGTGTATAGGTACCCCTCACGTGGACTTCGGACGATGAAGAAGAGGATGGCGGCATCGACTTCGGCAGACAAGGGCTAGGTGAGTAGATGTATATCTACGGGGGAAGTCGGGTGGATGACGTTTAGCACCCCCGCAAACGTAGAATAGGAATATTACTTATTGTCATTAGGAAGTCGGACGTGACCTTAGATTCTTGGAGAGTAGGACCCTATTAAATACTTTAGGTTGGACTAGACTGATTTAGGAAGACTTTACCAGAGGATGAATGTCTTGGAGGGAATTCGTAGGTTTCAGGTAGACACACACACACACGCACACACAGAAACTTGACTTGGAGTATATGTGTATGTGTGTGTGTGTGTATAGGAATGTGTGTAGGTATACACACACACACACACACACACACACACAACATGTATATGTGATATATGGATGTTATATGATACATGGGGATGAGACGATATAACTGGGCTTGATGTCGTGATCTCTTGGCTATACAGTCGTATTATGATGTTAGCGGATCATTGGAAAACGAGAAAATGGATATGAATACATAAACGATAATAGGTGATGATGACATTGAGATATACGAGACTCTAGAATAGAACCCGGACTGTAATATGTGACTGAAACACGATATGATATATGTGTGACTTGATTACGATATGATATATGTGTGACTTGATTACTATGATATATGTGACTTAATAACGACATGATATATGACTTAATCACGATATGATATATGTGACATGATATTTCTGAGGACTAATTGACGATGTATATTTACGCAGACAATGATATATGATTGATGATATTGGGATGTATGCGATTACAGTACAGTACCCTAGATCATGACATTATTTGATGATGATGTTATACGAATGATGATGTACATAGGTGATAGTTGACCCGTACCCCGATTTTGGAATGCCGTATGATGGATTTTACCGTACGAGGCGTAGATGTGATGATTGATCCGCACTCTTGACTCGAGGAAGTCGTACTATGTACGTGACGCTATTAAGGCCGGATCACCGACTATTAGAGATATCGACTCAGACTGTAGGTGGATTCTTATTTCCTATCGACTAGTTCCTTTAGTTTAGTTCCTTAGTAGGTTAGATAGATACTGGTTTAGGCTTGAGGCATATAGTTGTAGTTAGATATGTACATTCCAAATGAGTAGTTAATACACATTCATCTTTTCATTCAGATTGTAATCATCAAGTTGCATGTTCATACATATGTTTCTTTAGTCAGTATGAAACTCTGCCTGTTAGGACACCAGCACCATTACCGATGATGTGCATATTCCACGTACACTTATTTTCCGGCTCACACACATCATCATCGGTAATTGCTATGTCACGTACACTTTAGAACATATTATCTTTTGATTGATAGAATCAGCTAAAGGCTAAATCAATATAATATTATGATTACTCTCAGGTGCTAGTCTAGACATTGCATTTATTACTTAGATACTTCATGCATTCACATTTTCATGTTATCATGCAGTATTGTGGGGCTTATGACGATACACATTATTACTTACTCATGACTTTGGGATTTTGGATTTCTATGAGATTTCTGGATTTTTGGGAAAACCGCAAGAATATATATAAAAACTTCTCTCTCTCTCCCTCTCTTTTTAAAATACAAGTTGCGGTTTTCTCGTGATGTATGTGTCGTCCACCATGAGATTTCATGTTTTCTGTTGGATTTCGAGACCCGATTCAAGGAGTGGATGAACCGTCTCGGGTACATGGTGGGCCCGGTACGGTACTCGGGGCAAGAAGATCGAGTTGTAGACGATGAGCCTGTCAGGGGAAGACTACCTACCGGTGATATCTGGCGCAGCGGATATCCGGAGGATACCGACCGATGTCGTGAGATTTGATGATATGGGCCGATCTAGACTGACGGAGCCTAAGATATTGAGACTATGAGGTATTGAGACTTGAGATTTACATGTTTTATGTCGATACTTGACACGGATTTCCATGGATTTCATCGGTGATGTTTCAGATTTCTATACAAATTTTACTATTATAAAAGTTAAATATATCTTATACAGATATATCTAGATTTCAGGATTGATTGTTTTACATTCATGGTGCATGCATACTCATACACATGACATGTTACTACTTGAGGCACAGACACGAGCACTGAGCATTGCACTTAAGTATAGATTATTACCTGCCGCTACTAGATGACTAGTGATATATTAAGTACATTATTATGACCTAGGACAGCGTCGTGCATTCGATTTCTTCTCGCGGATGTCTTCTACTCACGAGTTGGCAACTCACCCCCGTTGTGCCAAATTTTTCTTACAGGTTTCAATGTACAGGTTTTTCTTAGCAGCTTGCTGGCACATCATTTCATTCAGGGTGATTTGCTTGGTAGGTTGGTTCACTTGTATCAGGACCGCCGTTGTACTTTTATTATTTCATTTGTATCTAGTAAGCTCCATCAACCAGACTTGTATTCTTGATAGTTTAGAAGACCAGTTGTTTTTATTTCGACCTTAGAGTCGCGCTTGTATTATTATGGTTTCTGGTGGATTTGGTTTTCTTTTGAGTTTTGAGCCTCGCCCTTCGGCGTTGTATATTATTATGCTTTGTGTGGTTGTTTCCGCCTGTTGGCGTAGAACTAGCTCCCGCTTGGGGATGCCTTTTTGTTGTTTGTATATATTATTCTTGTTTGTACCCGTTTGGGGCCAGTTTTTACAAAGGAGACTCTGCCGAAATTTTTGAGAAAATTTGATGTTGCTTTTAAACTTGTTTTCCTACATGTTTTCCTTTACTTCTTCTTTTATATGGTTTAGATTTCTGGGCTTCGGCTTACTTAGATTACGTTGCACCTCTAGACGCTTCATAATTTAAGTGCCGGCCACGTTCCGTACCTTCGGGTCATGACAGTGGCCTATCACTAATTGCACCGTGTCCTCGGTGTAGTGCTGATCGTAGAGGTACACGTCCTCGAAATTTACGATGTCGGGGATGGTAAAAGGGAAGTCCTCCATTCTTATGTTTTGGATGTGAAGGAAGGAGTGATCAACGCTCCCTCTGTTTTATAGCCCACAATGCCCCCAGAAGTCGAACAGTCGCTCGTTTCACACACAACTGTACCGCCACGCGGCAGACATCGAGCCTTTCTCGGCGAAATCGAAACGATGCGGCTCCGGCGCTTCACCTCCCCCATGCGTTCATGACACGTGTCACCCGCGACTGTCCCTCTTCCCGATACTCACACCGGGAAGGTCGGACAGAACCTCGCGAATCAACTGGGCCCGCCCTTGCTCGGTTATCCCTGGCTGGTAGTTCCCTCCCCCATAGTGCCAGGGATATAAGCCCTCGCCAAGAGGCAACTGAGCAGCTTCCCTGCTCGGCCCGTCCTTAGCAGGCCTCTTACGTCCCCTCCCGCGCTAAAGATCAAAGCCCTCACCAAGAGGCAGCCGAGCGGCTACCCTGCTCTGCTATCCCTGGCTGGTAGTTCCTTACCCCACAACGCCAGGGATCTAAGCCCTCGCCAAGAGGCACCGGGCAGTAACCCTGCTCGGCCTGTCCTTAAGGATCAAAGCCCTCGCCAAGAGGCACCGGGCAGCAACCCTGCTCGGCCAGTCCTTAGCAGGCCTCTTACAGCCCCTCCCACGCTAAGGATCGAAGCCCTCGCCAAGAGGCAGCCGAGCGGCTACCCTGCTCGGCTATCCCTGGCTGGTAGTCCTCTACCCCACAACGCCAGGGATCTAAGCCTTCGCCAAGAGGCACCGGGCAGTAACCCTGCTCGGCCCGTCCTTAAGGATCAAAGCCCTCGCCAAGAGGCACCGGGCAGCAACCCTGCTCGGTCCGTCCTTAGCAGGCCTCTTACGGCCCCTCCCGCGCTAAGGATCGAAGCCCTCGCCAAGAGGCAGCCGAGCGGCTACCCTGCTCGGCTATCCCTGGCTGGTAGTCCCATACCCACAACGCTAGGGATCTAAGCCCTCGCCAAGAGGCACCGGGCAGTAACCATGCTCGGCCCGTCCTTAAGGATCTAAGCCCTCGCCAAGAGGCAAACGGGCAGCAAACTTGCTCGGTCCATCCTTAGCAGGCCTCTTACGGCCCCTCCCGCGCTAAGGATCAAAGCCCTCACCAAGAGGCAGCCGAGCGGCTACCCTGCTCGGCTATCCCTGGCTGGTAGTTCCCTACCCCACAACGCCAGGGATCTAAGCCCTCGCCAAGAGGCACCGAGTAGAAACCCTGCTCGGCCCGTCCTTAAGGATCAAAGCCCTCGCCAAGTGGCACCGGGAAGAAACCCTACTCGGCCCGTCCTTAGCAGGCCTCTTACGGCCCCTCCCGCACTAAGGATCGAAGCCCTCATCAAGAGGCAACCGAGCGGCTACCCTGCTCGGCTATCCCTGGCTGGTAGTTCCCGACCCCACAATGCCAGGGATCTAAGCCCTCGCCAAGAGGCACCGGACAGTAACCCTGCTCGGCCCGTACTTAAGGATCAAAGCCCTCGCCAAGAGGCACCGGACAGCAACCCTGCTCGGCCCGTCCTTAGCAGGCCTCTTACGGCCCCTCCCACGCTAAGGATCGAAGCCCTCGCCAAGAGGCAGCCAAGCGGCTACCCTGCTTGGCTATCCTTGGCTGGTAGTTCCCTACCCCACAACGTCAGAGATCTAAGCCCTCGCAAAAAGGAAACCGAGCGGCTACCCTGCTCGGTTATTCCGGCCGGCAGTTCACTACCCCATGAAGCCAGGGATCTAAGCCCTCGCCAAGAGGCAACCAGGTAACACTCCTGCTCGGTCCAACCTTAGAGGATAACCCCGACGAATCTTCACTACACGATCCCCACGTCGACTTTGGGGCCACGAAGATACCGACCTCTCACCGGTCTTTGCACACTTAGGCAATTGGAAAAATGGTTAAATTCAACTCGACGTGCGGTCGCCAAGTGAAATTCTCTAAGCTTAGCACCATGCAAACAGAGATTTAACAACAAGAAAAAGGAAAAACTGTGCCAAACACCGCAAAAAATGCTTCATTCAAAAGTCTTTACAAAGGTATTATTGGCCCCCAGCCTTACAAAAACGCCCGGAGGCTTACAAGATTCTCGAAGCAACAAAAGAAAAGATATAAGAAGACGAGGGGTTTTAGGCCTCAGGGCGAGGCGCAACCCCGAGGAGATCAATGTCCACCACGACCGGGGCTGCGTCTTGAGGATCGGCGCCCATCACAGGAGCCTCGGTGCTGCCCTCGCCCGGAGCCTCTTCCCTGGAAGCGCTTCCGGGGGCATTCTCCTGCGCGTCATCCCCGTGAGGATATTCATCCCGGAGCTCTTCATCAGGGAACTCCGGCATCCGAGCCTTAACGGTGTCGAGGGCATCGTGCCAGATGAGGGTAGAGACTACGGCTAGGTCGGCGTAAAAATGGTCCGACTTCTTGTAGTTCTCCACCTCCTTCGACACTCTGAGCTCGGCTCACTTCATCCCCTCTATCGCCGCCTCCAACTCCTTCCGGAGGGAGCTCGCCGACTTCTTCAGGGTGCCGACGAGCACCTTGGAGTCCTGAAGCTTGGCCTCGGCGGCCCGGGCGGCCTTACGGTGCCTGGCGACCTCCTGCTTCCCGACCGCCACCTCCTACTTCCCGGCCGCCACCTCGTCCTCGAGGACAATGACCCTCGCCATTGCCGCCTCCAGCTCCAACTTTGAGCTCTCCTCCAGCGAGGAAAACTCGCCCGCGACTCGCATCGCTCGGGCAATTTCCTCGTCCTCCATCTGGACGACGAGGGTGACATGCTAGAGGACCTGAAGAAATCAGAGGGGGGTCAGAAAGAAATGGGAGGCACCAAATCTCACGAATAGTAAGACGCTGAGTGAAAAACCAAGTAAGGTGCGACCACTAACCGCACGGCCTCTTGGGCGATAGCCGCCATTTACGCCCTGAGAGTCCCCCGAGGGATTTTGCCCCCGGCCAACCTCTCCATCTCTGTCAGCAGGCTATCAGCAACGGAGAACCCTGAGGGCGCCTCGAAGCGAAGGTCCTCCTCATCCACAAAGATCAGAGAGGCTGGAGTGCGCGGAACCGTCCAGTGAAACCTCTTGAGAGACGACGACGTGTCAGCCAGTCTCTATCTCCGAAGCCCAGGCCTCTTGTTCCCGAACCCTCTTTCGGCTCGGCGCCTGGCTGGACTCCGGGACACGGGCTGCACTCAAACACCTAGGTGGGGCGGCTGCCGGCGGAGCCGCGGCCGACGTCGGACGGGAGGAGCTGGCACCTCCAGCCCTCGATCCTTCTTTTGCTCGTGCATGGCCGCTCGGAATTTGCTCACGTCCATGGGTTCTGCACAAGACAAGGTACAATGGAGTCAACAATGCAAATAAAAATGAAAATAAACGTAAATTTAACAGATCGCCTGTAAACTCCTAACTTACCCGCGAACTGGGCGGGGCTGAGCCCAGCCCAACTAAGGGCCTGCTTAGAAAGCATCACGTCAGCCCGGGGAATAGGCTCCCACTCCGCCACTTTCGCCGCGTCGGGATTGTTCGACTAACTCTCCCACCGGCAACTATCCCTAGACCATTGGGTGGGCACGGGCCAGTCCTCACTCTCGGGCGGCCCAACAAAGAAAAACTTCTTCTTCCAATCATGGATGGAAGAAGGTACGACAACGGCCCCCGACCCGGCAGCACTTCCCCGCTGTTTCCTAAAGAAAATGTATACCCATCTCGGCTCGCCCGCGCGAGTGCCGTGGAGATTTTTGTAACAGAGAGAAGAAGCAAGGGTGCTCAGCCTGAAAGGGATCAAGTGCAACTTCAAACGGATCAGGAACCAAAGGAGAATCCTCTAGGAGTTCGGCACGAGCTGGCCCGGGGCTAATCCAAAATGACTTAGCGCCACAATAACCTCGGGAAAGAAGGGCAGGCGCATTCCGGCCCAAAAGGCTTCCAGGTACAGGGCAATCTCCTTACCCCGTACCTGATCTGCCCTCTCCCCTTCCTCAGCCAAACGTAGCGTATAGCCGGGAGGAATGTGGAAACGGGCCCGAGCGGTGGCGAACTCATCCTCATACCTCACCGTGGATGACACGCCAGGGGCATCCGCGACCTCCGCTCTGGGGATCACCCCCGTCGCGTGACCCCGGGAATAGGATCTGACCCTAACTTCCCGGGAGGACTCCGACTCAGAAGATGAAGAAGCGGAAGAAGAAGCAGAAGAAGAAGAATCTACATGGGGCTCCCTAGACTCTACCCGAGCTATTTCTACAGACTCTTCACAAGAAGACATCTAACCTAATGGAGGGGATGAGTCCTCGGAAGAGCAAAACGCAGATATCCCGACCTAAAAAGTGGAGCGCCAAGCTAACGAGACTCAAGACGAGGAAATTATGAAGAGGTATGGGCCCTGTTAGGGTTTTCTAGCACCTACTATAGAGTATAGAAGCATCACACATGCCACTTTAAAATTTAGAGGTGCTATGCAAACAAAGCATGGATCTTTAACTGGAATACTAGGGTAACAACACATGTATCTCATACAAAAACCATTCTATCACTAAGTGAAAAGAATACAACCTTTGTAGTCCTCCTGCTATGACTCCTAGGATCGTTGAGAGGTTGGAAAGGCTTGCTAGTGAGCTCCCTTGTCCATGATGATCCACCCGAAGTCCACTTGGTCCAAGCTTCTAGCTTCACTTGATGCAAGAAGAAGATGAAGATAAACACTCTAAACTAATTGGCTAGAGTAGAGTAGAATGATGATGCAGTGTGTTTTCTTTTGTCAAAACCCATTCTTTTTAACTCTCTCTCACTTTGGAAAAATCAAGAGAGTTTAGAGGAAGAAGAAGATGAAGGCAAAAGCTTTTTTCAAAATGAAATGATAAAGCTTGAATGAGAAAATAGAAAAGATAGTATATATATTTTCTATCTCTCATCCAACCATGGTTCTAATAATATCTAGATATTTAGTAAGTGAGTTAAAAGCTAAAAGAAAAACTAATCCAAGGTTAAATGGTTGGTGAAGTGTGGTCAACTTCAAGAAGAGAGTAGAAAGATAACCATGGATTAATATTTTCTTTTCTTTTGTTTTAAAAGAAATACATATATATATCCAAATATTATAGTTCCATGTGAGTCTTATATTGCCTTCAATGATCTATCATCAACCATGATACTTTGCATGTATGTATCCTATGCACATCATCATGTGCATACATGCACATCAACATATGCATACATGCATGCATTCTTCCTCTTTAATAAAAAGGGTTTGAATAAAGAATAAGAATAAAACTAAAAGTCAAAATGTTAAATCAACAATTGATTTAACAATCCGGTCATATCACATACGACCCGACCAATAGAAAAACGTCCGATTAACATACGGTATCACATAGTCGTATTCAATCGGGTCCCCGCGCATATCTCATATGCACACCACATCTTTTCGCCTGGGCTAGGAAACTTCTGTGTGGGACTCTAAGACTCATCAATATGCCGGCAGTGGGTGATGATCATATCAAACACGCACAAGCCGCAAGCGGTCAGCTAAACGTAACGGCCACCCGGGTATTGAGCGATCAGAAGAAAACCAGCAAAGCTGTCAAAACATCCGTCGAGCCATCTGGCAACACTTACCGTATAGTCCGCTCTCCTCGTCAGATATGTTGCATATCGAGTCTAGGGATGGTATCGTCGACCCCAATAACTCAATAAGTCATGCCAGTGTATAGCTAATAACAGATCGAGAAACTACTGATAATGCTTATCAGTAAATCTCAGTAGCCCTGGCCAGGGACTTCCTATTATAGCCAATCAAGCATAGCACAACATCAACCCCCAATACCGGGAAAGACGAAACCCCTCCTATCGCTCATTGCCTCCATGTGCCTCGGGACTGTACCCAAGGTCCACCTGTTTGCACGACTAAGTAGAGCCGTGGTAAGGTGGAGATCAAAGTACAGTGGGAGGACACACAAGACTCTATGACGATCTTGGGTCTACAGACTAACCTGTACCAGTGTCACCTGAGAACTGCTATCCGACGATAGATATAATACCACATAGGAGTTCTCGGCGAGTCCGTTCAGTGTACCCAGTCTTTACTGAGCACCTGCATACAAGATTTGGTGTCAGCACACCAGATGGATATGGGATCATCCATCGCCCATCACATGGGACAAGAATGGTATACGCTAGTCTACTCTGGAATATCGATGCCCCGTCTCGATACACCCATGACTAGGAACAGTTCAAGGATATGCTTATAAACTATACGTGCCCCATTAGTATGATCTGTATCATAGTCATAGTAGTCAAGTTAATATCCTCAGGTCTTTATCAACACGTGCAAATGAATAAAAGCATGATCAAGTCAACATGTCAGATAAAGTAAACCAGATAGCATACTATCTGTCGAGCAAGAAAGTAATCCATATATATACATGTCCAAACATCCACTATACATATAATGGCCTCTAGGGCATACATATATCCAACAATCTCCCACTTGCACTAAGGACAGTTATTGGCGTATCTCATACCCAACATCTCAAAAAGTCGCTCATGTTGCGGCTGTGGAAGGGCCTTGGTGAGTGGATCCGCTGTGTTATTCTCTGTATCTACTCTCCGAATCTCGATCTCGTGGCGATCTACTATCTCCCGGATCAAATGATATCGCCTCAGGATGTGTCTGGACTTCTGATGGGACCTTGGTTCTTTGGCTAACACCATAGCCCCATTATTATCACAATACAATGGTATTGGATCAACAATGGTTGGAACTACTCCTAGTTCCATGACGAACTTCTTCATCCAGACGGCTTCCTTGGCAGCATCATTTCCAGCAATATACTCAGCTTCCATCGTGGAGTCTACAACGGTATCTTGTTTGGAACTCTTCCAACTAACCGCCCCTCCATTGAGGGTAAATACAAACCCTGAGATAGATTTGTTGTCATCCTTATCACTTTGGAAGCTGGAATCGGTAAAGGCTTCCATTTGGAGATCACCATTACTATACACCAAGAACAATTCTTTAGTCCTTCGCAAGTACTTAAGAATGTTCTTCACTGCTATCCAATGTTTCTCCCCTGGGTTGGATTGATACCTGCTTACTATAGCTAGTGCATAAGCTACATTAGGGTGTGTATATAACATCGCATACATTATAGATCCTACGGCTGAAGCGTAGGGTATAATGCTCATGCGAGTTCTCTCTTCATCAGTCTTCGGACAGAAGTCTTTGGAGAGAGTGATTCCATGACAAGCGGGTAAGGCACTACGCTTGGAATCTTCCATACTAAACTTTTTTAGGATGGTGTCAATGTACTTTGATTGGGACAATTCCAATAACCTCTTGGATCTATCTCTATAGATCCTTATGCCCAAAATGCACGAGGCATCACCCAGGTCCTTCATGGAGAACCTTTGTGATAAGAATAGTTTGACCGATTGTAGCATAGGAATATCATTTCCTATCAAGAGAATGTCATCCACGTACAATACGAGGAATGTGACAGTACTCCCTACAATTTTCTTATAAATGCATGGTTCATCTATATTTTTGATAAAATCAAACTCTTTGATTGTATCATCAAAACAGATGCTCCAGCTCCGTAAGGCCTGCTTTAATCCATAAATGGATTTAATCAATCTACATGCTTTCCCGCTGCTCCCACTGTCAATGAAGCCCTCTGGCTGATCCCGCTGCTCCCACTGTCAATGAAGCCCTCTGGCTGATCCATATAAACGCATTCTTCTAAATCACCATTCAGAAATACAGTTTTAACGTCCATCTGCCAAATTTCATAATCATAGTGAGCAGCAATAGCAAGTAGGATCCTAATGAATTTAAGCATTGCTACTGGAGAGAAAGTTTCATCATAGTCCAATCCTGATCTTTGACGAAAACCATTCGCTACAAGCCTTGCTTTAAAGGTCTCTACCTGTCCATCTACACCAATCTTTCTCTTAAAGATCCATTTGCAACCAACGGGTTTTATCCCAGGAGGCGCAACGTCCAAAGTCCATACTTTGTTGGTGTACATGGACTCCATTTCGGATCTCATGGGTTCTAGCCACTTCACAGAGTCACCACTCGTGATAGCTTGCTGAAAACTAGTAGGGTCATCATCATCTATGATGCAATCTTCTCCATCACCATCAATAAGAAACCCATAGTATCTCTCCGGTGAGCGAGAAGTTCTACTAGATCTCCGGAGCGGCTGAGCTTCTTGAAGTTCTACTGCAACATCAGTTTCAACCAATTTGTCCTGAGTAATTTGTGTCTCTAAAACCTCTTCTAGTTCTACCGCATTGCCATCAGTACTGTCTGTAAAGATTTCATTTTCCAAAAATATGGCATGCTGAGCAACAAACACCTTTTGTTCCTCCTTGTGGTAGAACAGATATCCATACGAGTGTTTTGGATATCTCACAAATTTACACATGACCAATCGTGTCTCAAGTTTGTCTAGATTCTGCTTTTTAACAAAAGCCGGACAACCCCAAATCCTAACTCTTTTAAGAGATGGTCTCTTTCCACGGTTTTGGTTGGAACCCTGTTTAACAGATACATTGTTGTCTCCAATGTATATCCCCAAAAGGAAAGCGGTAACTCAGCATCACACATCATGGATCGTACCATATCTAATAGGGTACGATTCCTCCGTTCTGACACACCGTTGTGCTGTGGTGTGTAAGGAGGATTGAGCTGAGAGAGAATCCCATTCTCTTTTAAGAAGTCTGAAAACTCTGTACTTAAGTACTCTCCACCTCGATCTGATCGAAGTTTCTTGATGCTCAAGCCTGTTTGTTTTTGTACTTCAAGTTTGTACTCCTTGAATTTCTCGAAAGCTTCGGATTTGTGCTTTATCAAAAAACACGTGTCCGAATCTTGAGAAATCATCGGTAAAAGTAATGAATTATGAAAAACCGCCTGTAGCATGTGTAGACATTGGTCCGCATACATCACTATGTATGAGGCTTAAGAGTTCCACAGCTCTTTCTCCGTGTCCAGTAAACGGAGTTTTGGTCATTTTACCTTTGATACAGGACTGACAAATTGCATAAGATTTATATTCAAAAGGATTTAAATATCCATCTTTATGTATCTTGCTTAGTCTTGTTTCATTAATATGACCAAGTCTACAATGCCAAAGAAAAGCTTCATTTATATCTGAAAATTTTCTTTTATTAGTATGTTGTATATTGAAAACTGTGTGTTGGTTCAGGACGTAAATACCGTTATTTAATGTACCATACCCAATTAACTCTTGATTCAAGTTAATGTTCATAACATTATTTTGCAACACAAAATAATATCCTTCATTGTCCAACAAAGAAACGGATATTATATTATATAGAATACTTGGTACAAAATAACACGGGTTCAAAACCAAAATACAACCCGAAGGCAACCCCAGATGATACTCTCCTACGGATACAGCATGTACATTGAAACCATTTCCAACCCGCAGAGTATGGTCTCCAGTCTTCAAAACTCAACTGTTTCTCAACCCCTGCACACAATTGCAGATGTGAGAACTAGAACCGGTATCTAATACCCAAGATGCAGAGTTAATTGAAAAACGGTTCTCAGTTACAAACACACCTGAAGCGGAAGCATCACCATGCTTCTTCTTCTTGAGATTAGCAAAATACACAGCACAGTTACGTTTCCAATGTCCCGACTTGTGGCAGTAAAAACATTCCCCTTTTCCACTTCCTTCGGCCCCAGATTTGTCTTTCCCCTTCGCCTTTTTAACTCCTCCTTTCTGTTTGATGGGTTTCTTCTTCTTCTTTCCCTTGGTCTTGGCTTTTGGGATGGAAGAGGAAGATAGCCCAGCAATCAGAGCGGGAGTCTTCGCTGTTTTCAGCGTGCTCTCTGCACTTATCAACATATTGAGAAGTTCAGGCAATGATTTCTCCAAATCATTCATATTGAAATTCACTATGAATGGAGCAAAGGCGGGGCAGAGAGATTGTAGAACAACATTTGTATATTGCTCATTATCCATAGTCCATCCAGTTCCTCAAGTTCTTCTATAAGACCAATCATCTTCAGGACATGGTCTCCTACTGATGCACCAGGGGCCATTCGCATCTGAAACAACTTTCGAGATGCCTCGTATCTCAAAGTACGAGATTGCTCTTCATACAACTCCTTTGTATGAAGAAAGATGGATTGCACATCCATCTTCTCGTGCTGTTTCTGACGGATATTGTCCATAGAAGCAAGCACGAGGCACTTGGCCGTGTTGCAGTCAATATCCCATGTTTTTCGGATTTCCTTATCCGAAACAGATGATTCAGGTCCTAGGACGGGTGGGGCTTTGATAGTGAGGACATATGATACTTTATCATATGTGAGTGCAATGTTCAATTTCCTCAACCATTCTTTATAATTAGGTCCTGTCAGTTTGTTTTTTTCTGGTAGAAGCTTAAGTCCCGTCATCGGTATCTGCCATTAGGAGAGAGAAAAGAAAACACTCAGTGAAATACTCTTGCAAAGAATTAGATTGGTTATTATCTTATCTAATCGATGTCTCCCACTACTTTTATCAAATTTTCTTTCAAAACCTGAAAAGAAAACTATCCAGGATTAATTACATTCTACAATTTCGCTAACCGGTCAACCAGGCCAGTGTCGATACTTTGAGGGAGGTTTCCCGTGCTTTCGCACGGACCTAATTAAAATAAATCTCGTTTTCCCAGAGGTGAAACCCCGTTGATACCTTTCTAGACACCTACTGGATTAGCTAATTGTAAATTAGCTTTAAACTTGTGCTAATTTACGACAAAGTTGCTTACTAGGTTTCGGTAATAGTTGGACGTGGGTTTGATTGGTCGTTGCGACGTTATTTTTATTCTCTTCGTCGCGAGATTTTGTGTTGTGAATGCGCGATCGGTATGATCGGAGTCTAGACTTGGTGGTTGCGTAGTTTAGCAATCCTAGGTAGGGTTTTGCCGATGCGCGTTTTGTGCACTAGGTGCGCAGTGTAATTTTCTGGGCGTTATCCTTGCGTTTCGTTATCTTTGTGTCGGCGTAGGATATTTAGCTTATGTAATGTGTTTGTGATTTTAGGATCGCTGGCGAGGACTTCGGACGCTGCGAAGAAAGGAAAGCAAGTGGTTGGCTTTACTTAGCCAGGATCGATTGTGAGTAGATTTAATATCTACAGGGAAATCGCCCGCATGGCGTTATGCGTCTGGGCTAGATATGATATGATATTAGCCGCATGTTTAGTTGCATATATATAGATTATGCATATACTTCATTGCATATCATTATTTGTTGTGCTTAAATTTGTACCCATTGGACACTACACTATTATTGACGGTTCATGTCGCACGAGCACTGATTGTATGCCACACACACCGTCGATAATTGCCATGACACGCACAACATACATACCTATATGATATTGGAGGGTTGGTGACATTTAGACATTTATTCATGTCCTTTGCGCATATGACATATAACATACTTATATACTTACATGCTTACATATATGCCTTGGCATGCCTACATTCTAGTTACCTATATACCTATATGGTATTGTACCATTAGTGATAGGTATATACACATATGAGATATAGCTACGTGTACATCATGCATACATACTTGTACATATACCTGGAGGGTATTACATCATTATTGATAGGTAGATACACATATCTTGCTATGCCGACGTGGTTGCATATACCTGGCTATAGCTACATGTTCACCTTTATTTGATATTGTATGTACTTGGAGAAATTAGAAACCGCATGATATATAATAACTTGTTGCAGTTAGATAGCGGTTTTTCCTTCATATGCTCACATTACTGTTTTATGTTGCATATGTTATATTCATGGATTTTCGCATTGAGATATGGATTTCACATGATGTTTTCTGGATTTGAGGACCGTGGTGGTTTCATGAAATTATGCAAGTATTCTTATTCTTTACTTGATATTTGGATGCATCCACTCAGAGATTTGTTTTAAACCGATACGGGATCGAGAGTGTCGATGTTGGGGCACTTAAGATTCGGAGGACGTATATACCGATACGTGGAACACAAGTGTCAAGGTGAGACACTTGGGTTTCAAGGAACGTATAGATATCAGAAAACCGATACGTGGATCACGGGTGTCGATACCGGACACTTACGATTCGAGGAACGTATGGATATGAGTATTTATGTGTCGATGCTAGACACTTATTTTCATGATATTTTACTCCTAAGTATATATAACAGTGGAATGGGATGTTGTTATATATATATATATATATATATATATATATATTGGTGGAATGGGACGCTCATATATATGTATACATATCTAATTTATATACATCATCATAATAATCTTGCAAATATACTTATTCATTACATGAGATTTACTTGATATTGGACACTCAGGATATATGAGACTTACAGGATATGATAGCCAATTTGGGGGCTGATTTGAGGAAATTTGGGAATTAGATTGTCTTGATGGACACCGGTCCTTCCACGATGAGGATTCCGTGAGGATGACATGTTTTATCCCATACTCCGCATTTATTTGATATGCATTGCTTCATGTATTAGTAGTACCTGATAGAGTATCTTTCATGACTGTTGCATATACATATTGCTATTTATTGCTATCAGCTTGCATGTAATAGATTAGCGCGGTACGTGCATACTTGCGATTACCTGCATATGTTATTTACTATTCACGAGTTGGAAACTCACCCCCGTTGTGCCACAGGGTTGTACAGGTTGTCCCTCAGAGCAGTCAGAGGCAGGGCTTTCATCTATCGTATCATCTTTTGCAGCAGATACCGCCACGGCTGACTGGGTGCAGTTTTGCTATATGTGGGTTTGGCGGTTATCCGATGTTGCTCATTTTATATTCGTTGTATCTAGTACTCTCCATCTACCACTTTCATGTATTGACTTAGAGACGAGATGTGAGGACGATATTGTATATTTTTTGTGACTCAGGATGTCTTTTATGCAGTTTTATTTATATCGTCTTTTATTTCTTCGCTACGGCTGTGGTGGTTGTTTCCTCCTTTGGGCGTGGATTTTGCTCCCGTTGGGGATGCTTTACTGATATATTTGTATGTACCCATTTTTGGACTAGTTTTTACAAAGGAGGTGCTGCCAAAATTTTTAAGAAAGTAAATTGGACTTGAAAGAATTTATACTTGAAAATTTTAAAAGTTTTAACAATGTTCTTATCACTTACTACTTTTGATGGTTTAGATTGCTGGGTTTTCGGCTTACTTAAATTGTGTTACGCCTGTAGACGTTACGTAGTTTAAGGGCCGTCACGTGCCAAATTTCGGGTCGTGACAATAACTAACAAACCCGAAGAAAATGCATCAACATACTTATTCTTCTTTTGGGTGGCGTGAGAATCCGGATATGTCCCTATTCCCTGCTCAGTCTTATAACGTTTATAAGAAAGAACGGGACCAACTTTCCTCTGCTCAGTATAATAAGCAGGTTCGGTCAATACATCCATATTATTATCTTGATTAAGGCCTGATATGGTCGCTACCGAGAGAGAGAGAAGAAAACAATTTAGCGTATACTCTTACAAGATTAGATTGGTTATTATCTTATCTAATTAGGATGGCTCCCACTGTTTTCATCAAATCTTCCTTCAAACCCTAAAAGGTAAGACTAGCCGGGATTAATTACACCTTACAAGTTCGTCAATCTTTCGGTCAGGCTGGTGTTGGTACTTTGAGGGAGGTTTCCCGTGCTTTCACACGGACCTAATTAAAATAAACCTCATTTTCCCAGAAGCATAACCCCGTTAACACCTTTCTAGACACCTACTTGATCGGCTAATTGTCATGTGTAAAACTCTCCCAGGAGTAACTCTTACTCGCAGTGGGTATCGGGATCCAACTATCTCAAAGAAGGTATGCAATCTCATTGCAAATTTCAACACTTGAAATTCCCGATAATACTTTTACCCCTAACGTGCTATGACCTTGACGAAAGCCAACAAATCATAGTCCGCTAATCAAGTTCAACCCGTACATTTCATGATTGAATTAAACCCACCCGCACGACCCTTGACGAAAACCAACAAAGCCGTACGACTACCCTAATCCAATCTCATCTTATGTTTCAGATAAGCACTAGTTAGCTAACGCACACTACGCCTTGACGAAAGCCAATAAACGCAGCACGAATACTAAATATTACTTATCTGAAATGTCGGAGGGCTACGACAGGTTTTTCAGAAAACCTTTCGCGTAATGAACTTGATATCGTTGTAGAAACAAGTGATTTTTAAAAAGGAGTGTTTTTTAGGCTTTTACTAGTTTCGCTAAAGAGGTCACTCCCGGTGAAGGGATCTCGGCTCTTTCCTTATCGAATAAGGTGCTGGATATTCTACAAGGAATACCGCTATGCAATGCAAAAACTAGAGCTACCATTTTTGAAAGTATGATTCTACAACATCTTTTAGGTTTCTTTTTCTTTCATTAATCTCATTAATGAATCCCATCATTTATGCTTCCTAACCATCACAGAAGAAACGAAAATACAACGTACGCTTATGCAATCCGCATTTGCCACAGTGTCCCGTTATGCACCGTTAGGTTACTTAACTAACGGCATAGCGGGGCGGGACTAGCGCGGGTGTAAAACATAAGCAACGTTTATTATATATCATATATACAATAATAAAGCAATCGTCTCACGCTTATAAAATGATCACATTGTTGGATATAGTGCCCTCATGTAGGGTAACTAGGCACACTAATAAGGCTCTACTAGGCATCGACCATGCCGGAATAAAAATTTTAGGTGCCGAACAACCCTTAGCAAGATCGTATACTAGAGATTAGGCGAAAAAGATAGCAAGTAAACAACTTTAATCTAAAGGAATACGAAATACAACCTTTGTAGATCGGTCCTTCACTTCATATGCTCCTTGATGTAGTCCCTTCGCTGCGATCATCCAACTCCCGGACTCTCGGACGGCTCCATGAGAAAATTGCAACGGGATCACTTGAAGTCTTTGAGGCCGAAGATGATCTACGTCGAGGGAATACGAGCTCAAGCTTCTACATCACTAACCAAAAAATTAGTGAAGCAAACACCCTAAACTAAAGTGCTAGTCTAGTAGAGGATGGAGAAATAGGAGGTGGATTCTCTTTAGATTTTGATTTCTCACTCTTAATCTTCACTTTGAAATTTCTAGCAAGCTTTTTCTTTTTCTTCAAGAAAAAGAAGAAGAAAAGAAAAGAATAAGAATAATAATTTATAAATGAATTATCAAGTGAAGTCTATCATAATGCAACCATGGGTGAGTTAGACCTTTGTAGAGACTAAACTAGAGTTTAGGTTAATGGTTATGTTAATAAAAATGTCATGCAAAACAAAAATGGTGGACTTTGTCAAAGATGCTTGAAAGCTTCATGAAGCTTCAAGCTAATTCAAAAATAACCACCATTTTTGAATTACCAAATAATTAAAAACCTTTACCATTAACCTAAATATAGTGTAAGTCATACACACACCCAAGTTTGCATGTATCATCAAACATGATACAAACTTATGCACAAAAATATATCACATATACAACTTGTGCACATCAAGTGAGAAAATCAATCTTAAGTGAACTAATACTAGTTAATATAAAGTAATATATCAAATATATAATTATACATCAAATCATTAAATCAAAACTTGATTTAACGATCCGGTCATATCGCATATAACCGACTAATATCAAGTGTATCAATGTATCGAATCAACACTTGATTCGGTATTCCGGCTATATCTCATATAACCGTCCGATGATACAAATCGCTAGAATGGAATACGGTATCACATACACGCATTATTCTCGATCCCGCACATATCACATATGCGCTCCTATTTCGTTTTGCCTGAGCCAGTACAACCTCTATATAGGACTCTAAAGACTCGTCAATACGCCGGCAGTAGGTGATGATCATATCAAGCACCCACAAGCCGTCAGCGGTACTAGCTGGACGTAACGGCTACCCGGGTATTGAGCAATTAGAAGATCAGCAAGCAAGCCCGCTCCAACTCTTGTAAAAGCCTGACAGTGACACTACAGTACAGTCCGGTCTCCTCATCTGATATGTCGCATATCAGTTCTAGGGGTGGTAAACGTCAGACCCCAATAACCGATAAGTCATTCCGATATGAGGCTCATAACGGGTCGAGAAACTACTGGTAACACTTACCAGTATATCTCTAAACCAGCCCTGGCCAGGGACTTCCCTGTTATGGCCAATCGAGCATAGTGCAACATCAACCCCCAATACCGGGAGAGACGAAACCCCTCCTATCGCTCATTGCCTCCATGTGACTCGGGACTGTACCCAAAAACCACCATTTTGCACGCCCTCTTAGACATGGTAAGGTGGAAATCAAAGCACAGTGGGAATTGATCAGTCGAAAATATTGCATATTTTAACCGGCAATTTCCTCATCATTTGTATCCATATAGAAGTGTACGGTATTCATAATTCACATATTAGCAAATCGGTCGCAAAATATCAGATTACATGTATTTGACCTTAAAACCGGCATTTCTAGGGAAATTGACTGCATTACATTACATAGCATATTTTCTATATCTTGCAACCCGTGTTTCGAAGTCTGTGCAGGAAAAGAGAAGCTTGCTCGATCATTACAATGCTCGACCATTACAATTGCTCGTAAACTCACTTAACTCAAATCTGGTATCAACACAGAAGAGGAAGTACAAATCTAAACATCAAAGAAAGCTAAAAACAGCAGTACCAAGCAGCAGAAGAAGGCACAGATCCCAAGGCCAATAATGAGCGGCGGAAGCGCGGTCTAGAGGCACATTGTGCGGCGGTTGCGCGGCGGGCCCAGTAACTCAGCTCCTCAAATTTCACCAAAACTCCTGTTTCAGTGGCTACAGCTCAATAATGCTCACAAACTTCCATAATATTCCAGATACTTCCTCCAGATCAGCAAACACCTAAAATAGCCTAATCTTTCTAGAACTTTCCCTAAACCCTAGCTTAAACCCTAAGCTAACTCCTAACAAACTCCTTCTAGAAACTCTTCAACAAACTTTGGGAGGGAAAGTTCTAATTCAAACCTAAACCTAGGGTTTGGAAGTTCTATAAATAAGACCCTAGGCTCATGATTCAACCTATGATTCAACTTTGGGAAAGTTTAGAAAATCAATCTCTTTCTTCATCCCCTCTTCCTCAAGTTTAGTGAGAGAGCTTGTAGGAAACCCTAACCCTAAATCCAACCACAATTCAAGATCTTGAGTGCAAGCCAAGCAAGATGCCTTCAACCCTTTTATGAGCCGAGCCGATCTTCAATCGGGCAAGAGATCAAAGTAGATCCACGATCCACGGAGACGAGCGAAGCCGAGTCAACGATCGATTTCTTCTTCTTGTAGATTCTTGAAAGAATGTATTGAAATTGTTGATTAAATAAAAGGTGATATTCTTTTATCTTGTTTTCTTTAAATTCCGCATCATGTTATCATTCCTATTCTTGAATATTGTCTTTGTGGTGATGTGTGAATAAAACTCCGCTCGTCGGGGAGTCGAAACGATCTTTAGTATGATTATGTAACAAATTTGTAATCGATTCTTGAATCCCACGAGTTTGTAAACCCTAGCAAGTTCAAGAATCGACGACCCAATTCGTTGCGATGCTTTCTTGATCGACATCGCTCGAGATTGGGGAGTTCCGATCGTTTCTTGGAATTGCTAGAGGCTAGAATATAAATGGTATCCTCGAAAGAATAAGGGTTAAGAGATGAAACCCTAATTTCATCAAGAAAACCCTAACTCTCGTCGATCACCATTGATCTAGTATCAATTCTTCGAAGGACAAGAACACGAAACCCTTTAGATTACATCACGTCTAAAGATCCGATCGACACCTACGAGCCTCTCTTATATTCTTGATTGTTGATTGGAAATATTATCAAAACAACCGATTCTTGATTGTTTATAGTTTCTTGATTCTTGAGTAAAGGATAGTGACACTCGAATACAAATCACATCTTGAATCATGTTTTCGTTTATTGTTGTTTAACATTTCATTTCAAAAGTATCAAAATACAATTGAATTGCACAATCCCTGTGGACGATCCGCACTCATTCATTAACTACATCCGACACCGTGGTTTGATTGCGGTCAATATAATTTTTTGATTGTCGTTACTTTTTACATATACACGTCAGAAAACAATTTCAATCAAAATGGCGCCGTTGCCGGGGAATCGCGCTAATTCATTTGCATTTTTAGTTTGAAGTGAAAGAATTATTACGTTTTACTTCTTGAAATCAAAATTCGTACAAACTCTTACACGTGTGTTGTGATTTGATTGCAAGGTGATCTGGAGCATTCTGTTCTGTGGAAAAATTTGTTTGAATATACCAGAGAGCTGAAGATAGCAACAGGAAGAAGCTGTTGAAAAATTGTACACTGTTACCAATATCTGACCGCGGAAGGGCGGCGTATACGTGCCTATTGCGGCGGAACCGCCGCAGTCTTGGAGGATCTCTGTGGGATTTTTCTGCAGGTGACTTCTTGCTCTCTCCTCTCACCCTTTTTAGCTCCAACTAACCCTTCGCTGCAGGATTCTTTGCAAATAAATCGCAGCGCGCAAAAGCAAAAATAAAATTGTGTGTGATTTTTGATTTCTTGGTTGTTTGCATTCTAATACGGAAATTTAAGGGGCACGGCCAAATCCAAATTAGGTGGGGATTTCATTACCCTTCCTAGGCCCCGAAAATCGTCAAACTTGCATCCGCATTACCTCCATTAACTAAAAGAAATCTAGAGAAGACTCTAAGGACTGTCGCGCTCAATAGGACAAGAGAAGGTCGTGGGTAATTCATTGCTTATCCGCGTTTTCTTGTGGTGCCTAAGGCGAGTGTGTCTAAGGCTAGTGGTTATTAATTAGGTCCACTGTAGTGGTGGTTCCTTCCCACTTACCTGGCACTTATCCGGCCACAGGGGGACAAAGAGGCAGTGGAGGATTCTATCCTGCGGCTTGTCTTTTGGCAGTTAGGAGCGGTCTAGAGATCGGACCTAGGTGACCACTAGATTCTAGGGTTGTGTGCTGCATTTGTTTTGTCGCATCATTTTTTTCAAAATCCGTCCCTTTTTCAAAAGCAAGCACCGCATTCATTCATCCCTAATTATAAGTCAACGCTGCCACTTGTACTAACCCATTTTAGTGCAAGATAGGCTGGACACGGGATTCTAGTGCCCGTTTAGTCCGCGTACCCTTTATCGACTCCGAAGTCGATAATTCCCCATTTACCTTTTCTTTACCCACTACCACACCCACACCGATGGATCCGAATCCATCGAACTTCTTTGACCCTAATCTGCCACCGTCCGTTGGTGCGCAGAATCCTACTCCACCCCACATTTCTCTCCAGGAAAGATGCTATCCACTTAGAGGTCCTCTTTCGACCTGCTTATCCACACCACCAGCCAATGGGGATAACTTTGAGATTAAGCCCCAGTATATCAATCTTTTACCCAAATTCCACGGACTCGAGACTGAGGACGCTTACGTTTTCATTACCAAATTTGAAAACGTATGCGCAATGATGGGTACGTCACAACTTTCAGTGGATGCTATGCGTCTACGACTTCTCCCATTTACCTTGTGCGATGTAGCCGAGAAGTGGCTATACAACACTACCGCACATTCTATTACGAATTGGGGAGAATTCGACGCGGCATTCCTTAAGAAATTTTACCCAATCCAAAAGACAGCTCGAATCCGTAGCGAACTGAATCAATTTGCCCAGCTCCCCGCTGAACCATTTTCTAAATGCTTTGAACGTTTCAAGGATCTATTGGTTCAATGTCCTCATCACGGCATCCCGAGATGGGAGCTTTGCCGAATCATATATGAGGGCAGTAACCCTAACACTAAACAGAGCCTTGAAAACATGTGTCAAGGTACCTTCATGTCTAAGGATGATGGGGAAGCTTGGCGATACTTAGAAGAGTTCGCTGAGAAGTCTTTACAGTGGGAAAGTCCATCATTTAGGAGTGGCAATAACCAATCGGATGTTTCCATAGGAGTTAGAGCTGACATTTCAGCTATACAAAAGAAACTCGAGACTATGGAAAACAAATTTTTAGCCGCCTCCCTTAATCAAATGTCACTTTCCAAAACTGTATGTAGCTGCTGTTCTGATCCGTCTCACTTGACGGAAGAATGTCCGTTTCAAGGTCGTGAGCATACCAATGCCGCATTTCAACGACCTAGAAACGATCCTTTTTCTTCCACATATAATCAGGGATGGAGGAATCACCCTAATTTTTCTTGGAACCAACCACAATCACAAAACACGGTTCCAAACCAAAACAATTTCCAAAGGGCCCCTCCACCACAACAGCAGCCACAACTTCAATTAAGTCAGCACCCCTTTCAAGCACATAATTTTCAAAATACGGTCAACACACCTGCACTGTCTAGTCCTTTACAGTTGACCGGAACTGATGAATCCTCTTCTTTTGCACAATACATGAATTTGGTCTTGACAAATATCATGCAAGTTGCGGCTGAAATGAAATCTTCCGTCGATGACATGAAGAAAAACTCTGCGTCCCAAAACGAGAGTATTAAATCGATGGAAGAAGAGATTGCACGATTAAAAGCCGAACTAAGTGCAAGAGAGAAAGGGAAACTTCCAGCTCAACCCTTACCCAATCCTGGTTATTCACATCATGTGAATGCAATCACCACGTTGAGATCTGGAAGAGTGCTTGACAATCATGTTGGGGAAGAAGTTGATGATACTGAAAATCATATCAACACCCCGGCTGAGACCTTTCCACACATACACACACACACTTCTGACCCTACTTCTTCTACCCCACCACCCTCTTCCGAGCCTATTCTCCATTTCCCAAAAGGCTCACCACTACAGCCCACCTCTTTTACCCCTCCACGGACGATCCCCACTTCTATACTGGGATCGGTTCCACACACACTTCCTTCTCCTATGATGGACCCAGCGCTTATTGCTAAAGCACCTTACCCTAATCGGTTAAGGGCTAACACACCAAGTCCACAAATGGAGAAGATCACTGAGATGTTTAAACAGGTTAACATCAATATCCCTCTTCTAGATGCTATCCAACAAGTCCCTGCATACGCAAAAGTTCTTAAAGATTTTTGCACTAGAAAGAGGAAGAAACAAATGCCCAAGAAGATATTCATGGCTAAGACAGTAGACACAGCTTTCCCCCAGCAATTACCGAGGAAACGTAAGGATCCTGGCTATCCTACGATTTCCATCTCTATTGGGGAGAAACACATTAACCGTGCTCTACTAGATCTTGGGGCGAGTGTTAACCTGCTTCCTTTCTCAGTTTATGAGCAGTTAGGAATCGGAGAGTTGAAACCATCTCCTTGCACTCTCCAGATGGCTGACCGATCAATCACCAGACCTAGGGGTGAACTAGAGGATGTCTTAATAAAAATCGGGGAATTTATTTTCCCTGTGGATTTTATTGTAATTGATACACAACCTGTAGCGAACTCACGGAATCAAATTCCGGTGATTTTAGGTCGCCCCTTTTTGGCCACTTCCAATGCTATCATCAATTGTCGTAACGGTTCCATGACCCTATCCTTTGGAAACAGGACAATTGAGATGAACATTTATAAGTTAGGAAGTGTACCCTCCGAACCTACTGTTCAGGTCTGTTCTGTCGACTTAATGGATGTCGACAGCAGCGAATTAGATTATCCTCCTGATACTGATCTTGACTCTTTTCATACGTTGTTATTTGACCCAACTATGTATCATACACATACGGACTCTTCCACCGAGATGTCCGGGTCTACAATTAACACGGATTATGAATTGATTTTAGAGTCTGAAGATCACCCCGCACCTTGTGATGACATTATTCTTCGGGGTATAGATGAAACTTTTGAGGAAATCTTCGCTGATGAACTCGCATTTCTAAAAAGCACGGGTGTTGAGATGAATCATATCCAAATCTATGAAATTGAACCTCCACCCCTTCTTTTGAAATGTAAGAAGAATGCGAGTAATCCATCACATACACTGCATCGTCTCTCCAAAATGAGACGCACACACATTCTATTCCACCACTTACCCTTTCCCCACTTTTTCTTCCACCAACCCGAGCACTGCATTGATAAAATTTTTGAATGGTTGGTGTTAACCTTCGGTCTTTGCAAAGCTTGGCATCGACCAATGATTTTTGACCCCCACTTGTGATTTTCAAAGTTTAACATTGCATAATTCAAGTTTGGGGGGGTATAATTTTTTCTGGCTCCTGAAAAGAAAATTTTTACAAAATTTTGAGCCAAAAATAAGTTTGGGGGAGGTTCTTCACTTAAATATTTTGCCCCCACTAATAATTCCTCCCAGATTTACAGGTTTTTGTAGATATAGCTGTCGGCAACAGTGAGGACACTGTTGAAAACAAGTTTGGGGGAGGTTTGTGCTTATTTTCGCATCATTTGCATATCATCTGCATAAGCACAAAACATTCTTTTTAAAATCTATAAAAATTGAAAAATTTTCAAAAACCATAAAAATTTAAAATTTTCAAATATAAAAATAATTTTAATATTTACACTTTTTGTATATAAATAAGATAATGAAAGTTTAGATAGTGAAAAATTGCATCCATGAGATTAGAAAAATTTTAGAAAACTAAGAAAATTAGAAGTTTTCTTATACGAACTAGTAATAAGTAGTTATGAGCCATTGTCCCAAGGGTTAGTAAGATGAAGGACGTCACTAATCTGAGGATAAAAATAAGTCTGAAAAATAGTTTCTATTCTGGAAGCCAAACATTTTGAACGTGGCTACCATGCTATTCGCACTAACACACGTCTTGAAGCCTGGGATAGTAGAGGATACCTTGAAATGCTCTTGTCTTAAAGCCAAAAGTATAAAAAAAAATATATATATATATATGTGTTTTAAAGTGGTGAGAAAAATGGATACTGGTTTTGTTATCACCGAGGGAAATAAAAATATATAGCAAAAGGGTGCTTCTTCACCTAGTGCCCCAAGGTCAACTGGTCTGGGAGTCACTGCTATGCCTGAGGTGGTGCAAGACGAGGAAAATACACCAAGCATGCAAGCACATTAGTAATCGGTCGGTTAGTACCTCAAGAAGTATTAACGGTCGCATGAAAGTGTGTAAGCAATCTCGTTTGCCAAGAAGTACTGAGGCCGATGGGCAAGGGTATGATAGCTTGAATTGAATTCTCCGGGTGTAGGGATGTCTTTACACACACGCAGGGTGATATGATCGATGTTTGGAATAAAGATAGGAATGAAGAATAAGACGATGTTTTATTGAGGGAGGACGTGATTTCTAACATCTTTTCATGACCATTAAGATAGGGCTCATGACAACCGAAAAGCTAGCTTAGTTGGAAACCCTAATTTTCAAAGCTTTTCTTTTACAATTCTTGTCTTTAAATGTAATATTCATGATCTTCCTTTTATTATTGGATTTTGTGGGTGCAATCCGCTGAAAACCCTCAGGAGACAACACTCCTCCTACTAGGGACACCTAGAGGTTTAAAGGCTTGTTGCACATGCTCAGTGCAATCGTGCTGCCTACGAAAGTGTGCTAGTTAGTTTCTTTTCTTTCTTTTCTCCTTCTCTCTTTTTAATAAAACATTCGCTCGAGACGATCGAAATTAAGTTTGGGGGTATTTGATCAGTCGAAAATATTGCATATTTTAACCGGCAATTTCCTCATCATTTGTATCCATATAGAAGTGTACGGTATTCATAATTCACATATTAGCAAATCGGTCGCAAAATATCAGATTACATGTATTTGACCTTAATGAAAGGTTCCTAGGCACTCTAGTGAGGTCTCATGAGGCATCGGACATGCCAAATTAAAATTTTAGTGCCGAGAAACCCTAGACTACGGATCTATAACTAGATGTTCAGGCGAAATAGAAAGCTAGTTAACACTTAACTACTAGGATACGGAAATACAACCTTTGTAGATCCGGATGTCCATCTCCACGGCTCCGCAACGATGTCTCCTCGCTGTCCAAGTAGAACTCCGGGCTCAAGCGTCGGCTTCGTCGGAGAAACGGGTGAGCTAGGTCGCTGGGTTCGTGTCAAAGACGATCTACGTCGAGGCATCGCAAGTTCAAGCTCCGACTTCACAAAGTGATGAAATTTGTGAAGAAAACACACTCTACAACTTGGCTAGAGGTAGAGGGTGAAGAAATAGGAGATGGGTTCACTTTAGATTTGGATTTTGCTCACTAGATCACAAGTTGCCATTGATGGCATGAAGGTTGCTCACTTGAAGAAGAAGAAGAAGATGAGCTAGAATATTATGATAAGTCTCTCTAAAATAAAAAGAAAATGGAATACTTATCATAATTCTTACTAGGGTTAAGTGTAGAGAATCTACCATGGTTAATGGATGGGTTAGGGTTAAGCATGAGTCAAAGCTTCATGAAGCTTCAACAAAAGGACAAAGAAAGCCACCATTCCTTTTTAAACTTATCCAAATAAACAAATAAATGAATAAATATGCAAAACCCTAATTATCATAATAACCATGGTTTAATTCTATTCACTTAACCATAAGATCATGTATCATCAAACATGATACAAAAATGTGCACAAAAGTATATCACATATACAATGTGCATCAAGTGAGAAAAATCCGTTTAAAGTGAACCAATACTAGTTAATGCAATGCAATATATCAAATATATAATTATGCATTAAATCATTAAATCAACATTTGATTCAATGATCCGGTCATGTCGCACATAACCGACTAGAACCCAATGTATCGATTTATCGAATCAATGATTCGATAACTAGGTCATATCAAATATAACCATCCGAAACATATATCGCGAGAATGAAATGCGGTATCACATACACGCATTATCCTCGGTCCTGCACACATCTCATATGCGCTCCTATTTCGTTTCGCTTGAACCAGGAAACCCCTGTGTAGGACTCTAAAGACTCGTCAATACGCCGGTAGCAGATGATGATCATATCAAGCACCCACAAGCCGCAAGCGGTCTGCTAAACGTAACGGCCACCCGGGTATTGAGCGATCAGAAGATCGACGAGCTAGCCCGCTCACACTCCTGCGAATCCGACCAGTAACACTTACCGTACAGTCCGGTCTCTTCGTCTGATACGTCGCATATCAAGTCTAGGGGTGGTATACGTCAGACCCCAATAACCCGATAAGTCGTGCTGATGTGAGGCTCGTAACGGGTCGAGAAACTACTGGTAACACTTACCAGCAAATCTCTGATCAGCCCTGGCCAGGGACTTCCCTGTTACGGCCAATCGAGCACTGCGCAACATCAAATCCCAATACCGGGAGAGACGAAACCCCTCCTATCGCTCATTGCCTCCATGTGACTCGGGACTGTACCCAAAGACCACCGTTTTGCACGCCCTCATGGACGTGGTAAGGTGGAGATCAAAGCACAGTGGGAACCACACAAGACTCTATGACGATCTCGGGTCTACAGACTAACCTGTACAAGTGTCACCTGAGAACTGCCATCTGACGTGAGGTATAATACCATCTGGGAGTTCTCGGCGAGTCCGTCCAGTGTACTCAGTCTCCACTGAGCACCCGTATACCATCTCTGATGTCAAACACCAAAGGATATGGGATCATCCATCGCCCATCACATGGGTCGAGAAGCGTATACGCTAGTCTACTCTGGTATATCGATGCCCCGTCTCGATACACCTACGACTAGGGACCTTGAAGGATGTACTTATGGACTACCATGTCCCCACTAGTATGATCTGCATCATAGTCCAGGTAGTCAAGTACAAATCCTAAGGGCTTTACCAACATGTAACTATAAGACAGAATAAAGAGACTAGTGCACATGTTAAGATAAAGAGCAACCAGATAGCATACTATCATGTTGAGCAAGAAGTCATCTCTATATATGTCCAAGCATCCAATATAATATACATAAACTGTACAATACTGGCCTCTAGGGCATACATAAAACTAACAATCTCCCACTTGCACTAGGGCCAGCTGCTGTAGTATCTCATACCGAGCATCCCGAAGAGTCTCTCAAACTGTATCTGGGGAATGGCCTTCGTGAGTGGATCCGCCGTGTTGTTCTTCGTGTCAACTCTCCGGACCTCGATCTCCCGGCGATCAACTATCTCCCGGATCAGGTGATACCGCCTCAGAATATGCCTGGACCGCTGATGGGACCTGGGTTCCTTGGCCAAAGCCACCGCTCCATTGTTATCGCAATACAAAGGTATTGGATGTTCAATGGATGGAACCACTCCAAGTTCAGTAATGAACTTCTTTATCCAGACAGCTTCTTTAGCAGCATCGTTGGCAGCGATGTATTCAGCCTCCATCGTCGAGTCTGCCACGGTTTCCTGCTTGGAACTCTTCCAGCTAACCGCCCCTCCGTAAAGGGTAAAGACAAAGCCCGACTGCGACTTAGAGTCGTCCTTATCACTCTGGAAGCTGGAATCGGTAAAGGACTCCACTTGGAGTTCTCCGTTACCATACACCAAGAACATATCTCTAGTCCTTCGCAAGTACTTGAGAATGCTCTTCACAGCTGTCCAGTGACTCTCTCCAGGATCAGCTTGATACCTGCTCACTACACTTAGTGAGTATGCTACATCGGGTCTGGTACATAGCATCGCATACATGATAGAGCCTACCGCCGAAGCGTAGGGTATCCCTTGCATGCGAGCTCTCTCTAAATCAGTCTTGGGAGACAACTCTTTGGAGAGAGTGACTCCAGAGATCGTGGGCATGTTCCCACGCTTGGACTCTTCCATACTAAACCTCTTTAGTATGGTGTCAATGTACCTGCATTGGGACAATCCCAAAATCCGTTTGGATCTATCTCTATAGATCCTAATTCCCAATATGCAGGAGGCATCACCAAGATCTTTCATTGAGAATCTTTGCGATAAGAAGAGCTTGACCGATTGCAGCATAGGAATATCATTTCCTATCAAGAGTATGTCGTCCACGTACAATACGAGGAAGACAACCTTACTCTCTGCCACCTTCTTGTAGATACAAGGTTCATCTGGATTTTTGACGAAATCAAACTCTTTGATAACGACGTCAAAGCAGATGTTCCAACTCCGCGATGCTTGCTTTAATCCATAAATGGATTTAAGCAGCTTGCACACCTTCCCGCTGCTCCCACTGTCTACGAAGCCCTCTGGCTGAGTCATGTATACGCACTCTTCTAAATCACCATTTAGAAAGGCGGTCTTAACATCCATTTGCCAGATTTCGTAGTCATGAAAGGCAGCAATGGCAAGCATGATTCGGATGGATTTAAGCATAGCTACTGGAGAAAAGGTCTCGTCATAGTCCACACCTGGTCTTTGACGAAAACCCTTTGCTACAAGTCTAGCTTTGAAAGTCTCCACTTTCCCATCTACACCAAGTTTCTTCTTAAAGATCCACTTGCTCCCAATGGGTTTTACCCCTTCAGGAGCAACATCCAAAGTCCATACTTTGTTGGTGTACATGGAATCCATCTCGGACCGCATAGCATCCAGCCATTTCACTGAGTCCCCACTAGTGATGGCCTGCTCGAAGCTAGTTGGGTCATCATCCTCCATGATGCAATCCTCGCTCCCACCGTCCATGAGAAAACCGTAGTATCTCTCAGGTTGGCGAGGAACCCTACTAGATCGGCGGAGAGGCTGAGGTTCATCGGGTACTACCGAATCTTCTTGTTCCACTAAATCTTCAGTTATAGTTTGTGTTTCTGGAACTTCTTCCAGTTCTACCTCAGAACCACTAATCTCTTTTGCAAGAAATTCCTTTTCTAAAAAGGTGGCATGTTGAGCAATAAACACTTTTTGTTGTTCACTGTGGTAGAAGAGATATCCATTTGAATGTTTAGGATATCCCACAAACTTGCATAGAACTGACCGTGCCTCGAGTTTATCTGGATTTTGCCTTTTGACATAGGCCAGACAACCCCATATCTTAACTCGTTTAAGACATGGTCTCTTCCCACTCCATATCTCATATGGTGTGGTAGGTACAGATTTAGTTGGAACTTGATTCAATAGGTATGCCGCTGCTTCAAGCGCATACCCCCAGAAGGAAATAGGTAACTCAGCTGTACTCATCATAGAGCGCACCATATCTAATAGGGTGCGATTCCTTCGCTCCGATACACCGTTGTGCTGTGGTGTATAAGGAGGAGTAAGCTGAGAGAGAATCCCATTCTCTTTTAGGAAGTCCAGGAATTCATTGCTCAAGTATTCACCTCCTCGATCAGATCGAAGGATTTTAATACTTTTTCCGGTTTGTTTCTCGACTTCTTGTTTATATTCTCTGAATTTCTCAAAAGCTTCAGACTTGTGTCTTATCAAGTACACATGTCCGTATCTTGAGAGATCGTCAGTGAATGTAATGAAGTACGAAGAACCATCCCTGGCATGTGTAGACATGGGACCGCATACATCACTATGTATCAGTCCTAAGAGTTCAGTAACTCTTTCTCCGTGTCCCGTAAACGGAGTCTTGGTCATCTTGCCTTTGAGACATGACTGGCAAGTGTCATAGGATGAAAATTCAAACGGATTTAAATATCCATCCTTATGCAACTTAGCTAGTCGTGTCGCATTGATGTGACCCAGTCTACAATGCCACAAGAAGGATTCGTTGAGTTCAGAACTCTTCCTCTTGTGTGTGTTTGTTATGCTCAGAACTGTTGATTGATTTAGAACATAAATGCCATTGCATAACGTGCCTGATCCAACCAACTTTTGGTTAAGGAAAATGTTCATAACACTGTCCTGTAATACAAAATTATATCCTTCTTTACTTAGCAAAGAAACCGATATAATGTTGCATATCAGGTTCGGCATGTAATAGCATTCGTTCAGAACCAATGTATTACCAGTTGGTAATACAAGGTGATATTCCCCGACAGTCTTGGCTGCAACAATTGCACCATTCCCAACTCTAATGTCTTTATCACCTTCTCCAAGTTCTCTACCTTTCCTAAGCCCATGTAACTGATTACATATATGGGATCCTGACCCGGTATCCAATACCCAGGACGTAGAGCAAATGGAGAAACAGTTCTCAGTAACGAACACACCCGAAGAAAATGCATCAACATGTACTTTCTTCATTCGGGTGGCATGGGAATCCTGGTATTCCCCTATATCCTGTTCAATCCTATAACTCTTACAGGAAAGAACGGAACCAACGTTCCCCAGCACAGTATAACATGCGGGTTCGGTCAATACATCCATATTATTATCTTTATTAAGGCATGAAATGGTCGCTACCTGGAGAGAGAGAGAAGAAAACACTTTAGCGTATGCTCGTGCAAGATCAGATCGGTTATTATCTTATCTAATCAGGATGGCTCCCACTGCTTTTTATCAAATCTTCCTTCAAACCCTAAAAGGAAAGACTAGCCGGGATTAATTACACACTACAAGTTCGCCAATCTTTCAGCCAGGCCAGTGTCGGTACTTTGAGGGAGGTCCCCCGTGCTTTCGCACGAACCTAATTACTGTCAACCTCGTTTTCCCAGAGGCGTAACCTCGTTAACACCTTTCTAGACACCTACTTGATCGGCTAATTGTAATGTGTAAAACTCTCCCAGGAGTAACTCTTACTCGCAGCGGGTATCGGGATCCAACTATCTCATAGAAGGTATGCAATCTCATTGCAAATTTCAACACTTGAAATTCCCGATAATATTTTGCCCCTAGTGTACCATGACCTTGACAGAGGTCAACAAATCATAGTGCACTAGTCAAGTTCAACCCGTCATTTCTTGATTGAATCAAACCCACCCGCACGACCCTTGACAGAGGTCAACAAGGTCGTACGACTACCCTAATCCAATCTGCATCATATGCATAAGCAGACAAATACTAGTTAGCTACCGCACACTACGCCTTGACAGAGGTCAACAAACGCAGCACGAATACTAAATAGTCTTTATCTGAAATGACGGAGGGCTACGCAGGTTTTTCATAAAAACCATGAGCGTAATGAACTTGATATCGTTGTAGAATCAAATGAAGTTTTGAAATGGAGTGATTTTGAGGCTTTTCTAGTTTTGCTAAAGGAGTCACTCCCGGTGAAGGGATCTCGGTCCTTTCCTCGTCGAATGAGGTGCGGGATATATCATATATATCACTGTGCAAAGCAAAAATGCAAAAGCAGTCAAAAGCAAACCGAGTGTGTAGCATCTGCCAGTTATTGCTAAAGGAGTCACTCCCGGTGAAGGGATCTCGGTCCTTTCCTCATCGAATAAGGTGCAGGGCATATCACATATACCGCTATGCAAAGCAAGAACTGTAGCCACCTGTTTTATTTAAAATCTGATTCTACAACATCTTAGGTTTCTTATGTTTCATTAATCACATTAATGAAGTCCCATCATTTAAATACCTAAACATCACAGATAGATATGACGTACACTTATGCCATCCGTATTCGCCTCGATGTCCCCTCGTGCACCGTTAGGTTAGGTAACTAACGACAGAGCAGGGCAGGGCTAGCGCGGGTGTAAAACATAAGTAACGTCTATATAATATATCATATATATACTATATACTATATCCATCACAGAAACATCACATGATCTCATCACAGATATCGCAGCAGAATAAACATATGAAATATTGGATATACTAGGACGTCCGTGTTTTCAATACGAGCCAGTATAAAACACGGATTCCATGGTCGTGATGAATAGCCAATCCCACACCCCTAGACCCCTACGAGAGCGGCAAGCGACCCTGCCAATTCTAGGGTTAGGAGACCCGGACTCGACACCTCGAGTTGGTCTCCCACTGGACCCCAGAACCCGGTTACTTGTGCTCCCCTCCTTGGGTCTATCCTAGTGCAGAAAAGTAAATAATATACAAAGGGTGACATCTCCCGCATCCTGGAAGTGCCCCGAATAAAAGAATATTACATACAAGTTTTTACATGAATGAAAATGAAAAACACTCATCTCACATAAAAACCCCTGGCTATTCGAATACGACGATCCAATATAACATATCCAGCAACACATAACATCACATGTCATCAACGTAAGTAAGTATGCATACCCCAATTGTCGTTGACGTATAGCAACGAAACCGGCGGTATGAACATACTACACTTACGGTCACAGAAAAGAAAGTGTAAAACTACAACAATTGGAATCCGCAACCTTTTTAGACATCACATGCCTAACGGTTATAAATCCCGCATTTTAGTCCCATCATCGAAAACTCTTTTCGATATCTTGTGAAACTAAACTGCTAGATCTATAACATTCATCCAGTTATCTCATAACCTTTTGTGAATTCCAATTATTGTATCCAATTCCGGATAAATAGAATATATCAAACTTTCCGATCGAACATTCGAACACCCAAGTTTTCCCGACACCGATCAACACATGAAATAGGTTCAAAGACATTCACTTCATACCTCAGTACCAACGGTCCAGCCGTAGAAGGGTCAAGCCAACGCCTCACATGTGGCACGCCGTACTGCCCCAAACCCGAAGGTTCAAAGGGCAGTTCAAGACGGTCACATAATCGAGTTAAGGTTTGTGTCTTCTAGAGGGACCATCGCGTTACTTGCACTACTTAGAACGTCTTTTAACCACACAATAATCCAACACTTGGATATTTTGGCAGGGGAAAACCTGGGTATTTATATCCGGTCGAAGTCTTTAACATATTCTACAATTATCTGGAAAAACACTTAGACAAAGTTTGATATTCCGATCGAATTCATCGATTCCCAATATAACTCCAGAGCACTCAACACTTAAATAAATTTAAAAATATCCAGAAAACTCAGTGGAATTTATCAGGTATTACTGTGCAAAATTAATGGGATGACGTCACTGTTTGACCGCGGAAGGGCGGCATAAAGCATGCTTATGCCGCGCTTCCGCGGCTTAATGAACAGTTAATGGGATCGTTTTGCACAGTAATGCTTAGAATTCTATGCTGAATTTTTTAGACATTTTAAATATTGAAAAATCCCAGATTTATGAAAATGTCCAGAGAGCTCTAAAATTCTAGGGTTTCGAGTTCGTTCGGACTTCAAACATCGTCGGGACTTCGCCTAAGGCTCTAGCTAGGCTCTGATACCAGTGAAAGGTTCCTAGGCACTCTAGTGAGGTCTCATGAGGCATCGGACATGCCAAATTAAAATTTTAGTGCCGAGAAACCCTAGACTACGGATCTATAACTAGATGTTTAGGCGAAATAGAAAGCTAGTTAACACTTAACTACTAGGATACGGAAATACAACCTTTGTAGATCCGGATGTCCATCTCCACGGCTCCGCAACGATGTCTCCTCGCTGTCCAAGTAGAACTCCGGGCTCAAGCGTCGGCTTCGTCGGAGAAACGGGTGAGCTAGGTCGCTGGGTTCGTGTCAAAGACGATCTACGTCGAGGCATCGCAAGTTCAAGCTCCGACTTCACAAAGTGATGAAATTTGTGAAGAAAACACACTCTACAACTTGGCTAGAGGTAGAGGGTGAAGAAATAGGAGATGGGTTCACTTTAGATTTGGATTTTGCTCACTAGATCACAAGTTGCCATTGATGGCATGAAGGTTGCTCACTTGAAGAAGAAGAAGAAGATGAGCTAGAATATTATGATAAGTCTCTCTAAAATAAAAAGAAAATGGAATACTTATCATAATTCTTACTAGGGTTAAGTGTAGAGAATCTACCATGGTTAATGGATGGGTTAGGGTTAAGCATGAGTCAAAGCTTCATGAAGCTTCAACAAAAGGACAAAGAAAGCCACCATTCCTTTTTAAACTTATCCAAATAAACAAATAAATGAATAAATATGCAAAACCCTAATTATCATAATAACCATGGTTTAATTCTATTCACTTAACCATAAGATCATGTATCATCAAACATGATACAAAAATGTGCACAAAAGTATATCACATATACAATGTGCATCAAGTGAGAAAAATCCGTTTAAAGTGAACCAATACTAGTTAATGCAATGCAATATATCAAATATATAATTATGCATTAAATCATTAAATCAACATTTGATTCAATGATCCGGTCATGCCGCACATAACCGACTAGAACCCAATGTATCGATTTATCGAATCAATGATTCGATAACTAGGTCATATCAAATATAACCATCCGAAACATATATCGCGAGAATGAAATGCGGTATCACATACACGCATTATCCTCGGTCCTGCACACATCTCATATGCGCTCCTATTTCGTTTCGCTTGAACCAGGAAACCCCTGTGTAGGACTCTAAAGACTCGTCAATACGCCGGTAGCAGATGATGATCATATCAAGCACCCACAAGCCGCAAGCGGTCTGCTAAACGTAACGGCCACCCGGGTATTGAGCGATCAGAAGATCGACGAGCTAGCCCGCTCACACTCCTGCGAATCCGACCAGTAACACTTACCGTACAGTCCGGTCTCTTCGTCTGATACGTCGCATATCAAGTCTAGGGGTGGTATACGTCAGACCCCAATAACCCGATAAGTCGTGCTGATGTGAGGCTCGTAACGGGTCGAGAAACTACTGGTAACACTTACCAGCAAATCTCTGATCAGCCCTGGCCAGGGACTTCCCTGTTACGGCCAATCGAGCACTGCGCAACATCAAATCCCAATACCGGGAGAGACGAAACCCCTCCTATCGCTCATTGCCTCCATGTGACTCGGGACTGTACCCAAAGACCACCGTTTTGCACGCCCTCATGGACGTGGTAAGGTGGAGATCAAAGCACAGTGGGAACCACACAAGACTCTATGACGATCTCGGGTCTACAGACTAACCTGTACAAGTGTCACCTGAGAACTGCCATCTGACGTGAGGTATAATACCATCTGGGAGTTCTCGGCGAGTCCGTCCAGTGTACTCAGTCTCCACTGAGCACCCGTATACCATCTCTGATGTCAAACACCAAAGGATATGGGATCATCCATCGCCCATCACATGGGTCGAGAAGCGTATACGCTAGTCTACTCTGGTATATCGATGCCCCGTCTCGATACACCTACGACTAGGGACCTTGAAGGATGTACTTATGGACTACCATGTCCCCACTAGTATGATCTGCATCATAGTCCAGGTAGTCAAGTACAAATCCTAAGGGCTTTACCAACATGTAACTATAAGACAGAATAAAGAGACTAGTGTACATGTTAAGATAAAGAGCAACCAGATAGCATACTATCATGTTGAGCAAGAAAGTCATCTCTATATATGTCCAAGCATCCAATATAATATACATAAACTGTACAATACTGGCCTCTAGGGCATACATAAAACTAACACTTAAAACCGGCATTTCTAGGGAAATTGACTGCATTACATTACATAGCATATTTTCTATATCTTGCAACCCGTGTTTCGAAGTCTGTGCAGGAAAAGAGAAGCTTGCTCGATCATTACAATGCTCGACCATTACAATTGCTCGTAAACTCACTTAACTCAAATCTGGTATCAACACAGAAGAGGAAGTACAAATCTAAACATCAAAGAAAGCTAAAAACAGCAGTACCAAGCAGCAGAAGAAGGCACAGATCCCAAGGCCAATAATGAGCGGCGGAAGCGCGGTCTAGAGGCACATTGTGCGGCGGTTGCGCGGCGGGCCCAGTAACTCAGCTCCTCAAATTTCACCAAAACTCCTGTTTCAGTGGCTACAGCTCAATAATGCTCACAAACTTCCATAATATTCCAGATACTTCCTCCAGATCAGCAAACACCTAAAATAGCCTAATCTTTCTAGAACTTTCCCTAAACCCTAGCTTAAACCCTAAGCTAACTCCTAACAAACTCCTTCTAGAAACTCTTCAACAAACTTTGGGAGGGAAAGTTCTAATTCAAACCTAAACCTAGGGTTTGGAAGTTCTATAAATAAGACCCTAGGCTCATGATTCAACCTATGATTCAACTTTGGGAAAGTTTAGAAAATCAATCTCTTTCTTCATCCCCTCTTCCTCAAGTTTAGTGAGAGAGCTTGTAGGAAACCCTAACCCTAAATCCAACCACAATTCAAGATCTTGAGTGCAAGCCAAGCAAGATGCCTTCAACCCTTTTATGAGCCGAGCCGATCTTCAATCGGGCAAGAGATCAAAGTAGATCCACGATCCACGGAGACGAGCGAAGCCGAGTCAACGATCGATTTCTTCTTCTTGTAGATTCTTGAAAGAATGTATTGAAATTGTTGATTAAATAAAAGGTGATATTCTTTTATCTTGTTTTCTTTAAATTCCGCATCATGTTATCATTCCTATTCTTGAATATTGTCTTTGTGGTGATGTGTGAATAAAACTCCGCTCGTCGGGGAGTCGAAACGATCTTTAGTATGATTATGTAACAAATTTGTAATCGATTCTTGAATCCCACGAGTTTGTAAACCCTAGCAAGTTCAAGAATCGACGACCCAATTCGTTGCGATGCTTTCTTGATCGACATCGCTCGAGATTGGGGAGTTCCGATCGTTTCTTGGAATTGCTAGAGGCTAGAATATAAATGGTATCCTCGAAAGAATAAGGGTTAAGAGATGAAACCCTAATTTCATCAAGAAAACCCTAACTCTCGTCGATCACCATTGATCTAGTATCAATTCTTCGAAGGACAAGAACACGAAACCCTTTAGATTACATCACGTCTAAAGATCCGATCGACTCCTACGAGCCTCTCTTATATTCTTGATTGTTGATTGGAAATATTATCAAAACAACCGATTCTTGATTGTTTATAGTTTCTTGATTCTTGAGTAAAGGATAGTGACACTCGAATACAAATCACATCTTGAATCATGTTTTCGTTTATTGTTGTTTAACATTTCATTTCAAAAGTATCAAAATACAATTGAATTGCACAATCCCTGTGGACGATCCGCACTCATTCATTAACTACATCCGACACCGTGGTTTGATTGCGGTCAATATAATTTTTTGATTGTCGTTACTTTTTACATATACACGTCAGAAAACAATTTCAATCAGGAATCACACAAGACTCTATGACGATCTCGGGTCTACAGACTAACCTGTACCAGTGTCACCAGAGAACTGCCATCTGACGTAAGGTATAATACCATCTGGGAGTTCTCGGCGAGTCCGTCCAGTGTACCCAGTCTCTACTGAGCACCCGTATATCATCTCTGATGTCAAACACCAATGGATGTGGGATCATCCATCGCCCATCTATATGGGTCGAGAAGGCATACGCTAGTCTACTCTGGTATATCGATGCTCCTTCTCGATACACCCACGACTAGGGACCTTGAAGGATGTACTTATGGACTACCTTGTCCCCACTAGTATGATCCGCATCATAGTCCAGGTAGTCAAGTACACATCCTAAGGGCTTTACCAACATGTAACAGAGAGACAATCAGTATACACGTTAAGGTAAAGTGTAACCAGATAGCATACTATCATGTCGAGCAAGAAAGTCCTCCCTATATATGTCCAAGCATCCACTTCAATATACATCACATGTATAGTAATGGCCTCTAGGGCATACATATAACTAACAATCTCCCACTTGCACTAAGGCCATCTGATAACAGTAGTTGTAGTATCTCATACTCAAGCATCCCATAATAGTCTCTCTCTGGGAAAAGGCCTTTGTGAGTGGATCCGCCGTGTTGTCCTCTGAGTCTACTCTCCTAACCTCGATCCCCTGGAGATCAACCATCTCCATGATCAGGTGACACTGCCTCAGAATATGTCTGGATCACTGATGGGACAGGCGTTCCTAGGCATAAGCCACAACTCCATTGTCACACAATGGTAAGAACGAAGTTCATCTCATGAACTAATATACACCCAGACTTCCTCTTTGGTAGCATCTTTGGTAACGATATATCTTGTCTTTAATCGTCTAGTATGTCACGGTATCTAGCTTGGAACTCTTCCAACATACCGTCCCTCCACTGAGGGTAAAGACAATGCCTGTGACCGACTTTCAGTCATCCTTATCACTCTGGAACCTTTCCAGTGATTCTCCCCAGGATCGATTGATACCATCTCACTACAACTAGTGATTATCCTAACATCCATTTAGATCTATCTCATAGATCCTAAACCCAGGATTTAGGAGGTATCACTTTGATCCTATGTGGAGAATTATTGTGATAAGCGGAGATTGATCGAGCGTAGCATAGGAAACTCCTTCCCTATCAAGAGTATGTCATCCACGTACTCTACGAGGATCATTACCATACTCCCTTCTACCTTTTTGTATATACAAGGTTCATCTACTATTTTGATGATGTCAAACTCTTTGACTACCACAAAACAGACGTTCCAACTCCGCGATGCCTGCTTTATCCTATAGAGCAGCTTGTACACGTTTCCGCTGCTCCCACTGTCTACGAAGCCCTCTGGCTGTGTACTTATAGACGCTCTCTTCTAAAACTTCCTTTAGAAAAGCAGTCATGACACCCAACCGCCAGATATCGTAGTCATGGTATGTAGCCATGGCAAGTAGGATCTGGATGGACTTAAGCATAGCCCCCGGAAAGGGTTTCACCATTAGCCACAACTGGTCTATGATGCAAACCTTTAACAAGTCTAGCTTTGAAAGTCTCAACTTTTCCATGTACACCAAGTAATCTTCTCAAGATATACTTGCTCCTGATGGGGATTTAACCCTTCAGATAAAGCAACCAAAGTCCATACTTTGTTGGTGTATAAGGATTCCATCTCAGATCGCTAAGCATCCAGCCATTCTTACAGAGTCCCACTCCTGATGGCCAGCTCGAAACTAGTTGGGTCATCATCTCATGATGCAATCCTCGCTCCCACTGTTATAGAGAAACCAAAGTATCTCTCAGGTGGGTGAGGAACCCTACTAGATCGGCGGAGAGGCTGTGGTTCGTTGGTTACTATTGAATCCTCCGGTTCTACCAAATCGTCTGCTATAGTTTGTATAGCTGGAACTCCTTCCAGTTCTACCTCATGTCCATTAATTTCTTCTTAAGAAATTCCCTTTCACAAAGGTGGCATGTTGAGAAACAAAACATTTTTGTTTCTCGGTTTGGTAGAAGATATTCTCTTGCAAATGCTTAGGATATCCAACAAACTTGCACAGATCAGACTTTGCCTCGAGCTTGTTCGGATTTTGCTTTTAGACATAGACCGGACAACCCCAAATCTTAATTGACTTAAGAGATGGGCTCTTCCCTTACCATATCTCATATGAAGTGGTAGGCACCTGATTTGGTTGGAACGCCATTCAATAGGTATGCAGCTTCACAAGTGCATAACTCCCAAAAGGAAATAGGTAACTCAGTAGTACTCATCATAGAGCACACCTTATCATATAGGGTGTGATTGCTCCGTCCCGATATACCATCGTGCTATGGTGTATACGGAGGAGTAATGCTGAGAGAGAATCTCATTCTCCTTTAGAATAGTCCAGGAATTCCATGCTCAAGTATTCTCCTCCCTGATCTCATCAAAGGACATAATACTTATTCCCGTTTGTGGTTCTCTACTTCTAACTTATATTCTGTGAATATCTCAAAAGGTTCGGACTTGTGTTTCAACAGAAACATATGTCTGAATCTTGAGAGATCATCAGAGAATGTAATGAAGTACAAAGAACCGGTCTTGGCATGTGTAGACAGGGGACCTTCATACATCAACATGTATTAACCCAAGAGTTCACTAACTCTTTCTCTGTTTCCAAAAAACAGAGCTATGGTCATCTTATCTCTGTGACATGACCAGCAAATTTCACAAGATGTAAATTCAAACTAATTTAAATATGCATCTATATGTAACTTCAGCTAGTCGGGTCGCATTGATATGACCTAGTCTACAATAGCTCAAGAAGGATTCGTTCATTTCTGAACTATTCCTCTTGTGTGTGTTCTGTATACTAAGAAATGTAGTTTGATTTAGAACGTCAATGCTTTTAGATAACGTGCCTAAACCGATCAACCCTTGATATAGGAAATGTTCAAAACATTATCCAACAATACAAAATTATATCCTTTCTTTACTAATAAAGAGACTGATATGATTTTGTATATCTGGTTCGGTATCTAATAACATTCGTTCAGAATCAATGTATTCTGGTAATACAGGGTGATAGTGACCAACAGACTTGGCTGCAACACTTGCACCGTTTTCTGTCTCATGAAACTTATCACCCGTTCTCAGTTCTCTACCTTTCTGTAACCCATGTAACAAATTACATATGTGGGATCCTGATCTGGTATCACATACTCAGGACGTAAAGGATACTGAGAAACAGTTCTTGGTAATGAACACACTCGAAGAAGACGCATCATCATGCACTTTCTTCGTTTGGGCGGCACGGGAATTCTGGTAATCCCCTATTTCCTGCTCTGTCTTATAACATTTATAAGTTGGAGCGGGACCAACGTTCCCCAGCGCAGTATAACAAGTGGGTTCGGTCAATACATCCGTATTATTATCTTGATTAAGGCGTGATATGGTCTCTACCTGGAGAGAGAGCGAAGAAAACACTCAGCGTATGCTCTTGCAAGATGAGATTGGTTATTAGTTTATCTAATCAGGATGGCTCCCACTGTTTTTATCAAATCTTCCTTCAAACCCTAAAAGGAAAGACTAGCCGGGATTAATTACACGCTACAAGTTTGCCAATCTTTCAGCCAGGTTAGTGTCCTTACTTTGAGGGAGGTTCCCCGTGCTTTCGCATGGACCTAATTAAAGTAAACCTCGTTTTCCCAGAGGCGTAACCCCGTTGACACCTTTCTAGACACCTACTTGATCGGCTAATTGTAATGTGTAAAACTCTCCCAGGAGTAACAATTACTCGCAGTGGGTATCGGGATCCAACAATCTCATAGAAGGTATGCAATCTCATTGCAAATTTCAACACTTGAAATTCCCGATAATATTTTGCCCTAAGCATCCCATGACCTTGACGGAGGTCAACAAACCACAGGGTGCAAGTCAAGTTCAACCCGTCATTTCTTGACTGAATTAAACCCACCCGCACGACCCTTGACGAAAGCCAACAAAGCCGTACGACTACCCTAATCCAATCATATCATGTGCAGCAGATAAGCAGCATATAGCTACCACACACTACACCTTGACGAAAGCCAACAAATGTAGCACGAATACTATATACAACTTATCTGAAATGACGGAGGGCTACGACAGGTTTTTCTGAAAACCTATTGCGTAATGAACTTGATATCGTTGTAGAATCAAATGATTTTAAAATGGAGTGTTTTTGAGGCTTTTCTAGTTTTGCTAAAGGGGTCATTCCCGGTGAAGGGATCGTCGGCCCTTTCCTCGTCGAATGAGGGGCAGGATATATCATATATATTACTATGCAAAGCAAGAACTATAGAAGCAATCAAAAGACAAACCGAGTGTTGTAGTATCTGCTAGATATTGCTAAAGGGGTCACTCCCGGTGAAGGGATCTCGGCCCTTTCCTCATCGAATAAGGTGCAGGATGTTCTACAAGGAACACCGCGATGCAAAGCAAGAACTGTGGCTACATGTTTTTGAAAATTCGATTCCACAACATCTTTTAGGTTTCTTTTTCTTTCATTAATCATATTAATGAAGTCTCATCATTTAAGTACCTAAACATCACAGATAAATACAACGTACACTTATGCCATCCGCATTCGCCTCGATGTCCCCTCGTGCACCGTTAGGTTAGGTAACTAACGGCAGAGCAAGGCAGGGCTAGCGTGGGTGTAAAACATAAGTAACGTCTATATAATATATCATATATATACTATATACAGCATTTATCATAGAACATCAAATGATCACATCACAGATATCGCAGCAGAAGAAACATATGAAACATTGGATATACTAGGACGTCGGTGTTTTATTTTGAGCCTCTATAAAACACGGATTCCACGGTCGCGATGAATATCCAAACCCACACCCCTAGACCCCTACGAGAGCGGCAAGCAACCCTGCCAATTCTAGAGTTAGGAGACCCGGACTCGACTCCTCGAGTTGGTCTCCCACTGGACTCTAGAACCCGGTTACTTGTGCTCTCCTCCTTGGGTCTATCCTAGTGCGGAAAAGTAAATAATATACAAATGGTGACATCAACCTCAACCCGGAAGTTCCCCAATAAAAGAATATTACATACAATGAATTTTACATGAATGAAAATAAAAACCCTCATCTCACATAAAAACCCTGGCTATTCAAAACGCGACGATCCAATATAACATATCCAGCAACACATAATATCCCATATCATCAACGTAAGTAAATATGCGCATCCTAATTGTCGTTGACATATAGCAACGAAACCGGCGATATCACATATTACACTTACGGTCGCAGAAAAGAAAGTGTAAAACTACAACAGTTCGAATCCGCAACCTCCTTAGACATCGCATGCCTAACAGTTATAAACCCCGCATTTTAGTCTCCATATCGAAAACACTTTTCAATATCAAGTCGGGCAATTCAACAAGATTCCCGATAAGTGATCGAATGCTCGTAGCAAACTTCAGTAGACGGCCGCACCCCCGATGCCGTCGACAAAGTGCACTAAGGCGGAACACCGCTGCCGTGAGCACCCGAACGGATGCTTTTGGCGACGGGGTTCTCTTACAGTCACTTGGTCGGGGCTATGGGGCATGGCTGTCTATTAAGTTTACCCGGCGAGTATCCGCGTACGCTACGTGATTGCGACGGACTTTTGATCGCATCAAAATTCCATGGCAACCGATCAATTGAGACTAAACTGCTATGTTTATAACAATCAAATTAGTTATCTCATAACTACTTGTGGATTCCAAATATTGTATCACATTCCAAATAAATAGACAATGTTAAACTTTCCGATCGAATAATCAAACACCCAAGTTTTCCCAATAGCTCAACACTTGAGGGGAGTTTAAAAACATCCATTCTCATGCCACAGTACCAACGGTCCAGCCGTAGAAGGGTCAAGCCAATGCCTCACATGTGGCACGCCGTATTGCCCCAAACCCTAAGGTTCAAAAGGCAGTTCAAGACGGTCACATAATCGAGTTAAGGTTTGTTGTCTTCTAGAGGGTCCATCGCGTAACTTGCACGATCTAGACATTCTTAAACAACGGAAAAAATCCAACACTTGGAAATTTTCCGGGTCGGGAAAAAGTGAGTTATTGATATCCGTTCGAACTTTTTAATACTTTCTAAATTATCCGGAAAACACAAAGACGAAGTTAAACATTCCGATCGAATCGACGAACTCCCAATACAACCCAGAAAACTCAACTCTTGAGTATAAATTAAAATTACCCAGAAAACACAGAAATCTTATAGAAACATTACTGTGCAAACAGTGGATAAAGAAGCTACAGTGTGGCCGCGGAACCGCCGTGCGACCTAGGGTACGACCGCGGTTCCGCGGCGCCTTGATTGAGTTGGGCCCACGTATTGCACAGTAATTCATATAAAACCCTGCTGAATTTTTTGAGTATTTTTAATTAGGAAAAAAACCCGGTTTTGAAAAAATTCACAGAGAAGCGTTTTGATTAGGGTTTCGGGGTTCGATCGGGTTTCTAACATCGTCTACTCTACGCCTAAAGCTCTAGCTAGGCTCTGATACCAGTGTAGGGTTCCTAGGCACACTAACAAGGTTCTACTAGGCATCGACCATGCCGGAATAAAAATTTTAGGTGCCGAACAACCCTTAGCAAGATCGTATACTAGAGATTAGGCGAAAAAGATAGCAAGTAAACAACTTTACTCTAAAGGAATACGAAATACAACCTTTGTAGATCGGTCCTTCACTTCATATGCTCCTTGATGTAGTCCCTTCGCTGCGATCATCCAACTCCCGGACTCTCGGACGGCTCCATGAGAAAATTGCAACGGGATCGCTTGAAGTCTTCGAGGCCGAAAATGATCTACGTCGAGGGAATACGAACTCAAGCTTTTACTTCACTAACCAAAGAATTAGTGAAGTAAACACCCTAAACTAAAGTGCTAGTCTAGTAGAGGATGGAGAAATAGGAAATGGGTTCACTTTAGATTTTGATTTCTCACTCTTAATCTTCACCGTGAAATTTTTAGCAAGCTTTTTCTTTTTCTTCAAGAAGAAGAAGAAGAAAAGAAAAGAAAAAGAATAATAATATATAAATGAATTATTAAGTGAAGTCTATCATAATGCAACCATGGGTGAGTTAAACCTTTGTAGAGACTAAACTAGAGTTTAGGTTAATGGTTAGGTTAATGAAAATGTCATGCAAAACAAAAATGGTGGACTTTGTCAAAGATGCTTGAAAGCTTCATGAAGCTTCAAGCTAATTCAAAAATACCACCATTTTTGAATTACCAAATAATTAAAAACCTTTACCATTAACCTAAATATAGTGTAAGTCATACACACACCCAAGTTTGCATGTATCATCAAACATGATACAAACTTGTGCACAAAAATATATCACATATACAACTTGTGCACATCAAGTGAGAAAATCAATCTTAAGTGAACTAATACTAGTTAATGTAAAGTAATATATCAAATATATAATTATACATTAAATCATTAAATCAACACTTGATTTAACGATCCGGTCATATCGCATATAACCGACTAATATCAAGTGTATCAATGTATCGAATCAACACTTGATTCGGTATTCCGGCTATATCTCATATAACCGTCCGATGATACAAATCGCGAGAATGGAATACGGTATCACATACACGCATTATTCTCGATCCCGCACATATCACATATGCGCTCCTATTTCGTTTTGCCTGAGCCAGTACAACCTCTATGTAGGACTCTAAAGACTCGTCAATACGCCGGCAGTAGGTGATGATCATATCAAGCACCCGCAAGCCGTCAGCGGTACTAGCTGGACGTAACGGCTACTCGGGTATTGAGCAATCAGAAGATCAGCAAGCAAGCCCGCTCCAACTCCTGTAAAAGCCTGACAGTGACACTACCGTACAGTCCGGTCTCCTCGTCTGATATGTCGCATATAAGTTCTAGGGGTGGTAAACGTCAGACCCCAATAACCGATAAGTCATTCCGATATGAGGCTCATAACGGGTCGAGAAACTACTGGTAACACTTACCGGTATATCTCTAAACCAGCCCTGGCCAGGGACTTCCATGTTATGGCCAATCGAGCATAGCGCAATATCAACCCCCAATACCGGGAGAGACGAAACCCCTCCTATCGCTCATTGCCTCCATGTGACTCGGGACTGTACCCAAAAACCACCGTTTTGCACGCCCTCTTGGACGTGGTAAGGTGGAAATCAAAGCACAGTGGGAATCACACAAGACTCTATGACGATCTCGGGTCTACAAACTAACCTGTACCAGTGTCACCAGAGAACTGCCATCTGACGTAAGGTATAGTACCATCTGGGAGTTCTCGGCGAGTCTGTCCAGTGTACCCAGTCTCTACTGAGCACCCGTATATCATCTCTGATGTCAAACACCAATGGATGTGGGATCATCCATCGCCCATCTATATGGGTCGAGAAGGCATACGCTAGTCTATTCTGGTATATCGATGCCCCGTCTCGATACACCCACGACTAGGGACCTTGAAGGATGTACTTATAGACTACCTTTTCCCCACTAGTATGATCCGCATCATAGTCCAGGTAGTCAAGTACACATCCTAAGGGCTTTACCAACATGTAACAGAGAGACAATCAGTATACACGTTAAGGTAAAGTGTAACCAGATAGCATACTATCATGTCGAGCAAGAAAGTCCTCCCTATATATGTCCAAGCATCCACTACAATATACATCACATGTATAGTAATGGCCTCTAGGGCATACATATAACTAACACCTCAGAGTCAATTATTGGATCGCATTCACGTGATTGCAATGATTGAGGGAGGACCTATACCGGTAGGACAGTCTTGCTCAAGATGATAGTATGCTATCTGGTTTATCTTTATCATCGTGTACAGCTTTAGGTGACATTACAGGTCACTATTACATATTGATAGAGCCCTTAGGATTCTTGCTTGACTACCAGCAGTATGATGGCGATCATATACGTGAGAGTTGGGTAGTCTATAAGCATATCCTTAAAGTGGTCCCTAGTCGTGGGAGTTTCGAGACTAGGTATCGATACTCCATTAGTAGACTAGTGTATACAGTCGAGACCCCGACGAGGGGCGGTGGCTGGTCTCACAAGCCATTGGTGTCAGTTGGATCACCAAAGATGTATACAGGTGCTCATTGGGTTATGAGTACACCGGACAGGACTCGTCGGGAACATGCTAGTTGGTATTATACCTGACGTCAGATAGCAGTTCCCTGGTGGCATGTGTACAGGTTAGTTTATCGAACTGAGATCGTCATTTGTCTCGTGTGAGTTCCCACTGTGCTTTGATTACTACCCTACCACGGCTCAAAGGAGTCGTGCAAACAAGTTTTAGTTGGGTATAGTCCCGAGCCACATGGAGGCAGTGAGTGGATCGGCAGGGGTTTCGTCTCTCCCGGTATTGGGGGTGAGATCGCGCTGTGTGTAGGAGAGCCATTACACGAAGTCCTTGGCCAAGGAAGGAGATTTACTGGTAGGTATTCCAGTAGTATCTCAGGGTGTTCTGGGCTACACTTCGACATGACATGTACCGCTTTTGGGGGTCTGACTTTTACAAACCCCCTAAGCCCGACATGCGATGCTCATAGACGAATGGACCGGACTGTACGGATATTGTCACTGACAGGCTCAGTAGGGTGTCAGGATGAGTTCGCTCATCGACTTCCCTTTTGGTCAATACCTGGTAGCCCGTTACGTACGGCTAGTACCTCTGACGTGCTAGTGGTTAAATCCACAGCCAAAGTATTGACGAGTCTTTAGAGTCCCCCACAGACAGTTTCTCAAGTTTCGGGCGAAACGTTGTAGAGGCCGTATGATATATGGAAGGGTTCGATCATATACGTACAGTAGTGTACGGATCATGATCGGACGGATCATACTGGTGGGCTTTGGTTTAAGACGGATCCTAGTATTGGATTTGTTGGATTACTTTAGTCTCATCGTATTCGCATTCAGTCGGAATGCGGATGCAGGTATGTATATACAGGTGAGGGGTATCCTTGTAATCCATTACGGGTTTACTTTAGATGTTGCCGTATCTTTTTGTTGGACCAAACATTTGGATTAATGTTTGGATGGTGGAAATTGTGAGTGGATTTCATCATTTTGTGCATTAAATGAGACATGTACTTTATAAGTGACTCATGGTCTCATTTCTTGTGCAAATGTCACATTATGTGATTGATTTGTGAGTTGAAATGATAAGGGGAGAGAGATGGGCAGCCATATGGGAGCTAGCTCTTGTATTTTTTGTATCACTCTCTCATTTTATCATTGCAACAAGAAACAAAAGAAAGCTCTTCTTCTTCCTCCTTCTTTCTTAAGCTCACCATTTCCACCATGGCTTCATCTTCAACCTCCATCCATACACTCTCATGCGTTGAGAATCAATGGATGCAAGAGACAAAGTGATCACACACATTCTCTACATCACCTTGGACACATCGGCTGGCAAACTTCGTGTCCGAGTTGCTTCGGACGAAGCGGGAGCCCGTAAAAGGATTCGAAGATGCGGTGCCCTTTCCGATGAGGAGACCGGAGATCGGAGATGGCGCGAGGAGCTTGGATTGGTGGCCAAAGACCGAAGGACATAGATCGATTGGTATAGCTTTTCTAACCCTTCTCTAGTTTGCTAGTTATAGGTTAATGGTTCGATCCGGGATTAAAGTCTGCGATAGCGCCGGTTTCAAGTTTAGAAAAAGTTTTCGTTTCCGCAATTTGTCCTCGGATAGACGGCCGGGGTGCTACCGTAGACTTACATGGTATCAGAGACACGCCATTAACCTTTACTATCTTGTTCTAACGTATTTAAAACATCGATCGAACAAAATTTCCGAAACCGCTATTTCAAAAACGAAGTTTCTGTCGAATTTTTTTTGTGGTCAAAAAATTATTTTGAGTATTGCAGAAAATCAGGCAGGATTTTCTGAGAACACTAAAGAAATTTTGTAGAAAGATCTCACTGTAGCGCCGTGGAACCGCGGCCGTACCCACGTTTTGGCCGCGGTTCCGCCGCAGTACTGTAGCAACACTGCACCAAATTTTCTGCAGTGGTCTCTGACTTGGAATTAGGGTTTCTGGTATTTTTAGTTTTGGCCCAGATTATTTTGAGTGCTGGATTTGTGCTTGGGGCCCACTTCAGGAAATTTTGTCGATCGAAAATTTTTAAATATGTTGGTTCACAGTGCTTACTTTATATCTGTGACCGTGAATGTCATTTGATCGGTAAATCTTGTCTAATTGCTATAGTTCTTTTAGACGGATTTGCGAACGTGACATTCACGTTGATGTTCTGTGTTGTGCTGTGATGTTGCGGATTTATCATGGTGGATAGACTGGATACAATGGTAGTACAGTTTGGTTATATTTGTACATTTGATATTGCGGGGCGAGCGTCCGACATGTGGACTGCCGTCACTGCCTGTTTGTATATTATTCTTTTGGGGCACGACCGGGCTGAGGTCGATGTACCCGTTGTATATAATTTTACTTTCTGTACTAGGATTACCCCGTGGTGGGGTGCACGGGTAGCCAGGTTCTAGAGGGCAACGGGCCCGCATCTCATGGCTTTGAGATAGAGGGGGTTTCACTCTAGAATTGGCGGGCTATTCGCCGCACTCGTAGGGGGTATAGGTTGACCTAAGGAGGGGTGTTCAAGTTATCGGATTCCGTGAAGTGATGGGTGGTCCATTCACTTTGTTGAAAGGGCCTGCCTCGCTTCAGGTTTTGGCGGGTAACTTGCCGCACCCGTAGGGGTCTAGGATTTCATTACACAGGCTATCCACACGACCAGGGGAATGTCGGGTTTCAGTAGCGGCTCTATGAAATCCGGGGCTCCCAGATTATCTGTATTGTTCTGTGATGCTTATTACATTTCTGTGTTGTTGCATTTTATCATGCCATGAGCGAATATTATATATTGATATATATACTAGTAGATGTTGTATATGTTTTACACCCGCGCTAGTCCAGTCCCCGCTCTGTCGTTAGTTAAGTAACCTAACGGGTGATGACGGGACCCAGTGGCGAATGCGGATGGCTTATACGTACATCATATTTTCGTTCTTTTGTAGTGTGATTGCTTGATGGGACTGCATTGATTCGGATCAATGCAAGCTAAACAAACCTGTTTGATGTTGTTGGAGCATTTTTCAAAAAGCTGTTATTGCAAGGACGTTCTCTTTTGTTTTGCACAGTGGTATTCGGTTATGAATATCCAGCACCTCAGTCGACGAGGCAAGGGCCGAGATCCCTTCACCGGGAGTGACCCCCTGGACAGAAGTTTGTGTCAGGGTAATAACTTCACTATAGCCGATTACTTTTTGCTTTGCATCATGGTATTCAGTTAGAATATCCTGCACCTCATTCTATGGAGAAAGAGCCGAGATCCCTTCACCGGGAGTGACCTCTTTAGCAAAGGTTTTCGCCACTATATTTTTATAAAAAGCTATCCGGTTCCTTCAATGATATCAAGTTCATTACGTTAAAGGTTTTTCGCTAAAAACCATTCGTAGCCCTCCTTCATTTCAGACGGGTAGCACTTAGTATTCATGCTATGTTTGTTGGCCAAAGTCAAGGCATAGTGTATGGTAGCTATTTGTTATCTTTCTGCTGCATAGACAGATGCGTTGGTTTGGGACAGTCGTACTGCTTTGTTGGCCAAAGTCAAGGGTAGGTACGGGTGGGTTCAAATTAACCTGGATAATGACGGGTAGAACTTGACATGTGACTTATGATTTGTTGGCCAAAGTCAAGGTCATAAGAGCATGGGGTAAAAATCACATCGGGAGTTTCTAAAGAAACTGAAACTTTCCAGATATGTGCATACCTTCTGGAGTATGATAACGTGAGTGGATTCCATCACATTATCATGCGATGATAGTTGGATCCTGATTCCCACTGATGAGTTGGTTTACTCCTCGGGTGATCCCGACTAATTCTTCTTTCAAGTTTGGAGGAGAATTTGAGTTTACAGTGGGAGGTTTCCTGATTAGATAAATTGATAACCATTTTGATCTAGGTTAGAGTGCACGCAGAGTGTTTCTTCTCTCTCTCTTTGGCAGCGACCATGACCCGACCCTTGACTATGACTCAGTGACCAAGTTAACCGAACCTTCTTAAAACACTGGCTTTTGGATTGTCTGAGTTGCATACCTCATTGCCACTCCTACTTTTACTCTTTTCTCCAGAACACCCCATATTACTATGAACATCCACTTCCATTGGATAAAGCCATCGTATGGTTATATACGAACTCGAAGGAACTTGTTCCAGATTCGAGGATGGTTTCTGGTTCTAGAGAAAATGAATAGGACTATTCAGTTGTCTTTTCCTTTTACCTTCTCTCAGGTTGCAAGTGCTCCTTGGATTAGGACGGTACACCTGTTACGCTAATTGGATAATCTTCATCCAAACCATAGGCAGGTGCCGAACGGTAGGGAATGAAGAAAACCATTTATCCTAAAAGGTGTACAGAAGGTATTAAGTAAAGACAAATAAAGGGATTAGAAAGAGGACAAAGTAAACTGCGACTACTATTCACGACCAAACCAAGTATTTCATCGCCACTCCTACTTCACCTTTGTATTTCTCCAGGACACTCTGTATCACTACGAAGATCCACAGTTCTTTGGATACTCCATCGTATGGTTATATACGAACTCGAAGAAACTTGTTCCAGTTCGGGGATGGATTCTAGTTCAGGAGAAATAGGAATAAGGTTTTATTCAGTTGTCTTTTATCTTTACCTTCTCTCGGGTTGCGAGTGCTCCTAGGATTAGTACAGTACACCTATTACGCTTATTGGATAGTCTTCTTCCAAACCATAAGCTGGTGCCGAATGGTAGGGAAGGAAGAAAACCATTTAGCCTAAAGGGGTGTACAGAAGGTAATGACTAAAGACATATAAAGGGATTTGGAGAGATGGCAAAGAAATATACGGTTATAGTTGTGAATCTGATAATGGAAGAGGCATTACTAGGAATACCCGGATACCCCTTCGAAACATTTATATGTTTCAGTTTCACTGTGTATTGTTAAAGGAAAACTGATTTCCCAATTAGCCTTTGCTCCACGGTATGTATTTACCAGGTTTGATTCTCACATCTGTATGGTTTTACAGATGATGAGCGGGAGTAAGTTATTAGGAATTGGGTGATCATCCTCATTATATCGGGATTCGTTGTAATTGGTGATATTTGAGGAAATTGCCTGGGTTGATTTGCCGGACGGCAAATATTTGGTTTTGAATATCCGTTGTTATGCACCAATTTCAAATTGATATATCTGTATGTTTATTTTTATAAAGTGAGATATAACTTTTTGAAATTATGTCTATGACATTTACCTATATCAGTGGATGGTTAGGTAAGGAGCATTAAACAGCGGTGTAATTCTTCTTAACCATAAGTACAGTTTTCAACCTACGACACACAGGGAATGAGTTATTAGACTCAGGGGACTTATACAGAGTATTGTATGTTGTCCAGTGTCCGTGAGGACAGAGGGGTTGGTACTCGTACTATATTCTGTTTACTTATGACTTCTCTAGTTCTTAGACATGTGTTTCGTAGAAATGCAAGGTCCAAGTTTTGAGAAGTTATAGGTATAAGAACAAAGTAGAGAACCAGGCGTTGCAAGTATCAGGATTCTTCAAGGTGATCGAAGATGTAGATATTTGTGTATGGTATTCAGTTAATAGTAATGATTAAGAGAACTTGCTTCTCTTTCAGGTTGCTCATATCTGGATGTATTCCTAAGTAGAGTAATGTTGATCAGCCTCTCTCCATTTAGTTGACATGCACTGGAGACAGCTGCATGATTTGAATCTGGTTCCGATGAAATCAGTGCCTCTGGTTCTATATTGGATATAGAATAGTTCATATCTTAACAATGTTAAGGTACGGGGAGTTTTCCGGCTTATGCTTAAAACCAGACTCTGGGTAACTCAAGGCACGTTTCTGTAATGGCAGTTTGTGGGTTGACCCAGGCTATGACGAGGGTTGACTTTCTACCATCTGGAAGATCAATAGTGATATTGTTCTTGACTCGACACAGTTTTAGTAAAATGGATTTTTTCAGAAAACAGTAGTGGGAGTACGGTAGAACTGGAAGTGATTCCAGAACCGCAAACGATTACTGAAAATTTAATAGGACCTAAAGATTCAATCTGGATTGACATTCTATTGGCCACTACGCAGATATGGTGGGTAACCTCAGGCACCCGAGAGGTACTCCGGTAGCCTCAAGGACGGTAACAGGGAGGTTCTTGTTTACCCAGACTTGCCATTGCTGTTGTTACAGACTGTGAGACCCGGCAGGAGGATGAGTATAGCGTCGTTCTAAACTAGCTTTAGAAGTGTACGTGTATATAACTTTGCCAAAGGGTTGTCGTAGTCAGTGGGAGCAGCGGAAGCATAGTGGACAAGTAGCTTATGTCTATTTATGGACTAAAGCGGATATAGCGGAGAAAGATCATCTATTTTTGATGTGACAGTTATAGGTTTGACTTCATCAGAATAGGGGATGGATCTGTTAAGAAGGTAGTAGGGTGTGATGTCCTGGTATTTGGATGACATACACAGAGTAGGAAGTGAAATTCCTATACTACGATCAGTTATACTTTGGTTGTCACACAGTGGTTTCTCCACTTAGGATATAGATATAATATCAGACATTCTGGTTACCAGATCTATAGTTTGGATTTAGGTAGTATCCCAATCTGGGTACTTAGACAGCATTCTAAGGTGTTTTGGAATGGACGACTCCTGGCATGGTAGTATACCTGCAAGTGATGGAGTCACCCTCTCTAAAAGTGTCTTACAGACTAAAGGGGAGAGGGATGCGCATGATTGGCACATACTTGCTTAGGCAATTGAGTCAATCATGAGATATCAAGTACCACACCAGACGTTGTTTTTTGCACTAGATGCAATAAGTTGATATTAATCCAATCCTGGAGAAACGATCGGAAGCAGTTTTAGAACATAAGTGGATGTTCTAGGGATATGATAACAACAGCCTCTTTTAGGAGACGGTTATCATTCCAGGCTTCCAAGGTGACATGGATGACAGAGTGACTGTCAGAGTTATAGTTTTCCCTCTAACGAGGGGCAGTAGTTTGGACAGGTGGTCCAAGCGTATACTGAGGGAGGCATGGCGCAGGATACTGATTAAGTTCAGTTGACGATACAGTCTAAGAAGCTTGGATTTGGAGTTCATTTATGAACTAGGTCCCATTAGATATCCAGACATATTCTAAGACAGGTATTGCTCTTTTCGGGAGATGGCTTTCTCTGCGAACTTGAGATAAAGAGAGACATAGAAAGAAACATTAGGGCGGATCCACTTACTGAGGCTATTCCTCGAACGCAATAGTTTCGCAAATGGGCTTTGTGAGACTGATCAGTAGAGGAGTTGGTTGTTCGGTATCACACGGCCTGTGAGTATGCGACATCGCAATAATTAGCCTTGAGTACAAGTGGGAGATTATTGGATATAATGCCCTCAGAGTCAATTATTGGATCACAGGCACGTGATTGCAATGATTGAGGTAGGACCTATACCGGTAGGACAATCTTGCTCAAGATGATAGTATGCTATCTGGTTTATCTTTATCATCGTGTACAGCTTTAGGTGACATTACAGGTCACTATTACACATTGATAGAGCCCTTAGGATTCTTGCTTGACTACCAGCAGTATGATGGCGATCATATACGTGAGACTTGGGTAGTCTATAAGCGCATCCTTAAAGTGGTCCCTAGTCGTGGGAGTTTCGAGACTGGGCATCGATACTCCATTAGTAGACTAGTGTATACAGTCGAGACCCCGACGAGGGGCAGTGGCTGGTCTCACAAGCCATTGGTGTCAGTTGGATCACCTAAGATGTATACAGGTGCTCATTGGGTTATGAGTACACCGGACAGGACTCGCCGGGAACATGCTAGTTAGTATTATACCTGACGTCCGATAGCAGTTCCCTGGTAACATGTGTACAGGTTAGTTCATCGACCTGAGATCGTCATTTGTCTCGTGTGAGTTCCCACTATGCTTTGATTACTACCCTACCACGGCTCAAAGGAGTCGTGCAAATAGGTTTTAGTTGGGTACAGTCCCGAGCCACATGGAGGCAGTGAGCGGATCGGCAGGGGTTTCGTCTCTCCCGGTATTGGGGGTGAGATCGCGCTGTGTCTAGGAGAGCCATTACACGAAGTCCTCGGCCAAAGCAGGAGATTTACTGGTAGGTATTCCAGGAGTATCTCAGGGTGTTCTGGGCTACACTCCGACACGACTTGTACCGCTTTTGGGGGTCTGACTTTTACCAACCCCCTAGGCCCGACATGCGATGCTCATAGACGAACGGACCGGACTGTACGGATATTGTCACTGACAGGCTCAGTAGGGTGTCAGGATGAGTTCGCTCATTGACCTCCCTTTTGGTCAATACCTGGTAGCCCGTTACGTACGGCCAGTACCTCTGATGTGCTAGTGGTTAAATCCATAGCCAAAGTATTGACGAGTCTTTAGAGTCCCCCACAGACAGTTTCTTAAGTTTCGGGCGAAACGTTGTAGAGGCCGTATGATATATGGCAGGGTTCGATCATATACGTGCAGTAGTGCACGGATCATAATCGGACGGATCATACTGGTGGGCTTTGGTTTAAGCCGGATCCTAGTATTAGATTTGTTGGATTACTTTAGTCTCATCGTATTCGCATTCAGTCGGAATGTGGATGCAGGTATGTATATACAGGTGAGGGGTATCCTTATGATTCGTTACGAGTTTACTTTAGATGTTGCCGTATCTTTTTGTTGGACCAAACATTTGGATTAATGTTTGCATGGTGGAAATTGTGAGTGGATTTCATCATTTTGTGCATTAAATGAGACATGTACTTCATAGGTAACTCATGGTCTCATTTCTTGTGCAAATGTCACATTATGTGATTGATTTGTGAGTTGAAATGATAAGGAGAGAGAGAAGGGCAGCCATATGGGAGCTAGCTCTTGTATTTTTGATATCACTCTCTCATTTTATCATTGCAACAAAAAACAAAAGAAAGCTCTTCTTCTTCCTCCTTCTTTCTTGAGCTCACCATTTCCACCATGGCTTCATCTTCAGCCTCCATCCATACACTCTCATGCGTTGAGAATCAATCGATGCAAGTGACAAAGTGATCACACACATTCTCTACATCACCTTGGACACGTCAGCTGGCAAACTTCGTGTCCGAGTTGCTTCGGACGAAGCGAGAGCCCGTAAAAGGATTCGAAGATGTAGTGCCCTTTCCGACTAGAAGACCGGAGATCGGAGATGCCGCGAGGAGCTTGGGTTGGTGGCCAAAGACCGAAGGACACGGATCGATCGGTATAGCTTTTCTAACCCTTCTCTAGTTTGCTAGTTATAGGTTAATGGTTCGATCCAGGATTAAAGTCTGCGATAGCGCCGGTTTCAAGTTTAGAAAAAGTTTTTGTTTCCGCATTTTGGCCTCGGATAGACGGCTAGGACGCTACCGTAGACTTACACACATCACAGAATATCAGCAGCAGAAGATAACAAATGAAATATTGGATATACTAGGAGGTCCGTGCTTTATTTTGAGCCTGTATAAAACACGGATTCCACGGTCGCGATGAATACCCAAACACACATCCCTAGACCCCTACGAGCGCGGAAAGTAACCCTTCCAATTCTAGGGTTATGAGACCCGGTCTCGACTCCTCGAGATGGCCTCCCACTGGACCCTAGAACCCGGTTGCTTGTGCTCTCCTCCTTGGGTCTATCCTAATGCGGAAAAGTAAATAATATACAATGGTGACATCATCCTCAACCCGGAAGTGCCCCAATAAAAGAATATTACATACAATGAATTTTATATGAATGAAAATAAAAACCCCCCATCTCACATAAAACCCAGGCTATTCAAATCACGACGATCCAATATAACATATCACAGCAACACATAATATCACATGTCATCAACGTAAGTAAATATACGTATCTCAATTGTCGTTGATGTATAGCAAAGAAACCGGCGATAGACCACATATTACACTTATGGTCGCAGAAAAGAAAGTGAAAAACTACAACATTTGGAATCCACAATCACCTTAGACATCATAAACCCGAAATATCACATATTACGGATTTCATGCCTAACTATATAAATTCTACATATTGTATCACATTCCAGATAACTAGACAATGTTAAAATTTCCGATCAAATAAGAAAACACCCAAATTTCCCAAATAGCTCAACATTTGAGCGGAGTTCAAAAGGTCCCAGAACATGCGACAGCTCCTATGAACCAACCGTAGAAGAGTCAACCAATGTCTTACATGTCGCACCGCTGAACTACCACAAACCCTAGGGTTTAGTGGCGGTTCTGACGGTCACATAATCGAGTTAAGGTTTCGTTCTTCTAGAGAGTTCACAGAATCGCTTGCATGATTTTCTGAAAGTTTTAAACTAAGGAAAAATCCAACACTTGGAAAAAATTTCTAGCAAGGGAAAAAGTGAGTTATTGATATCCGTTCGAACTTTTTAATACCGTCTAAATAACCCGAAAACAAACTAGAATTATGAATAAGAAACACTCCGAATTGCCTCTGTAAAAAGATAACATCACATGCAAATTTAGCAAAAACAAACAACATCTGAATTACCAAACCCTAGAGACTTAAACACTGTAAAAATTTGAACCCAGAATTCTTCACAAAAACCGAGGTGGCCGGTTTTCTTGTTCAACTAGCCGGCCAAAATCCGAGGGGAGGTGCCCAATTTTCTACAGTGTTCATACTATATCACATATAACATTCTGCATCCGTTTAAAAAAAATTTGACTCTCAGAAAATTTCGACAGAAACTAGGGTTCGTATTCGGGTGTTTCGAAGTTGTTTCGGTTTCGTAATCCTACACTTATCCATTTAATTCTCTAGCTAGGCTCTGATACAACTGTTGGGATACCTAGCGCGGCAGCAAGGTTTCGGGAGGCATCGTCCATACTAATTTAAAATTTTGCCGTTCTAGATAACCCTAACCATGAATCTTTAACTAGAGATTTAAACAAAACTACATGTTAACAACTTAACATCTAAATGATTAGGGATTACAACCTTTGTAGTCCATTCCTTCGCTTCATAAGCTCCGAGTTGAGGTCCATTCGCTGCAATCATCAAGCTCCCATACCCTTGAGAGGCTCCATGAAGTGAATGATGCATCCTTACATGAAATCTTCACTATCCAAGATGATCTACCTTGAGGAGTCACAAACCCAAGCTATCTCTTCACTAATTAGGTATTAGTGAAGCTAACACACTAATCTATATGGCTAGTATAGAAGAGAATGATGAAGTATGAATTTTTCTCTCTTTAGTTTTCTTTTTCTCACAATCTTTTATCACAAATGAAAAATCTAGAAAAGCTTTTTGAGGAAGAAGAAGATGAAGTGATAAAAGATTAATTGTTGTGAGGTGAGAAATGCAACCATGGATTAATTTGTGTCATCCTTAACCCTTGTAGAGAATAGACCATGCTTAGAGATTAGGGTTAGGTTAATAAATATCTTAGATAATATCCAAAGGGTGGACAAAGTCAACAAGGAAAATATCCTAGAAATATCCATACAATTTGAATTATCTAAAATGAATATAAATCCAACCATTATCACAAATCATGGTGTGATTCTCTTAAACCCTAGTTGCATGTATAACCTAGCATGTTACAATTATACATATCACATATATATAATTTTGTAACAAAAGAAAAGAATACATTTAACATATATCACATATATATCAATGCATCCTAAGTGAGAAAAAGAATCATTTAAGTGAGCTTATATTAGTTAATGTAATGTAATATATCACATATATAATTATACATTAAATTATTAAATCAATACTTGATTTAATAATCCGGCTATATTGCATATAACCGACCAATATAACATGCATCTTTTTATCGAATCAATACTTGATCCGATAACCCGGCTATATCACATATAACCGGACGATATCAAATGTCGCGAGAATAGAATACGGTATCACATACACGTATTATTCTCGGTCCCGCACATATCACATATGTGCTCCTACTCCGTTTCGCCTGAGCAGGAAACCTCTGCGTAGGACTCTAAAGACTTGTCAATACGCCGGCAGTAGGTGATGAGCATATTAAACACCCACAAGCTGCAAGCGGTCAGCTACACGTAACAGCCACCCGGGTATTGATTGATCAGAAGATCAACAAGCAAACCTGCACACACTCCTGTTAATCCAATCAGTAACACTACCATACAGTCCGGTCTCTTCGTCTGATATGTCGCATATCCAGTCTAGGGGTGGTAAACGTCAGACCCCAGTAACCGATAAGTCGTGTCGATATGAGGTTCATAACGGGTCGAGAAACTACTGATAACACTTACCAGTAGATCTCCATATCAGCCCTGGCCAGGGACTTCCAGTTATAGCCAATCGAACACAGCGCAACATCAACCCCCAGTACCGGGAGAGACGAAACCCCTTCTATCGCTCATTGCCTCCATGTGATTCGGGACTGTACCTAAAAGCCACTGTTTTGCACGCTCTCATGAACGTGGTAAGGTGGAAATCAAAGCACAGTGGGAATTGTTAGTTGTATGTATGCCCTAGAGGCTATTATTGTACATGAGATGTATATTATAATGGATGCTGGGACATATATAGGGAGGACATTCTTTCTCAACATGATAATACTCTATCTGGTTGCTCTTTATCTTAACATGTATACTTACTGTCTCTCTGTTACATATTGATAAAGCCCTTAGGATGTGTACTTGACTTCCAGGATTATGATGCAGATCATACTAGTGGGGCCTGGGTAGTCCATGAGTTCATCCTTCAATGTTCCTAGTCGTGGGAATATCGAGACGGGGCATCGATATTCCAGAGTAGACTAGGTACACTGAACGGACTCGCCGAGAACTCCTAGATGGTATTATACCTCACGTTAGATAGCAGTTCTCTGGTGACACTGGTGCAGGTTAGTCTGCTGACCCGAGATCGTCATAGAGTCTTGTGTGGCTCCCACTGTGCTTTGATTTCCACCCTACCACGGATCTACTGAGTCGTGCAAACAGGTGGTTTTGGGGTACATTCCCGAGTCACATGGAGGCAATGAGCAATAGGAGGGGATTCGTCTCTCCCGGTATTGGGGTTGATGTTGCGCTATGCTCGATTGGCCATAACTGAAATCCCTGGCCAGGGTAGATGAGATTTACTGATAAGTGTTATCAGTAGTTTCTCGCCTGTTATGGACCTTACATCGGAATGACTTATTAAGTTACTGGGGTCTGACGTTTACCACCCCTAGACTAGATATGCGACATATTAGACGAACAAACCAGACGATACGGTAAGTGTTACTGATTGGATTCGCAGGAGTATGAGCAGGCTTGCTTGTTGATCTTCTGATCACTCAATACCCGGGTGGCCGTTACGTTTAGCAGTCCTCTTGTGGCTTGTGGGTGTTTGATATGATCATCACCTACTGCCGGCGTATTGACAAGTCTTTAGAGTCCTACACAGAGGTTTTCTGGCTCAAGCGAAATGGAGTAGGAGCACATATGAGAAATGTGTGGGACCGAGAATAATATGAGTATGTGATACCGTATTCTATTCTCACGATTTGTGTTATCGGCCGGGTATATGTGATATAGTCGGGTTATCGAATCAAGTGTTGATTTGATAGATTGATACACATGATATTAGTCGGTTATATGTGATATGACCGAATCATTAAATCAAGTATTGATTTAATGATTTAATGTATAATTTTATATTTGATATATTGCTTTACATTAACTAGTATTGGCTCACTTAAGATTGTTTTCTCACTTGATGTGCACATAGTGTATATGTGATATATGTTTGTGTACATGATTGTATCATGCTTGATGATACATGCAAACATGGGTGTGTGTATGACTTACACCATACTTAAGATAATGGTTAGGGTTTTTATTTATTTTGTAATTCAAAATTGGTGGCATTTTGTCATGGCATGAAGCTTCATGAAGCTTGGTGATAACCATTGACCAAGTCCACTTGTTTTGTTTTACTAAAAATATTTATTAACCAAACCATTAGCTTAAACCATTGTTATGTCTCTACAATGGTTAGTATATGATACTAACTCACCCATGGTTGCATAAGTCATTCATTCACCTTGGTTTATATTCTTGAGTTGCTTTCTTCATCTTCTTCCTCTTGCTCTCTAGCTCCATGGAAATGGTGAAAAATGAGTGAGAAAATAAAATCTAAAGTGAGCCCACTTCCTACTTCATCATCCTATACATTTGCTTGGGTAGTAAAGGGTGTTCTCTTCACAAAGTTCTTGACCTAGTGAAGCGGTAGCTTGGGTTTGAGTCTTCTCGACGTAGATCATCTTCGGCCCCGAAGACTTCGTGTAAGCTTGTTCATTTCTCCGAGGGAACCATTCTAGAGTTTGGAAAATCCTACTTGCAGTGATCGCAGCGAAGGGACTTCAACACGGAGTTTTAGAAGTGAAGGACCGGTCTACAAAGGTTGTATTCCTTGCTCACTACTTGTAATGGTTGATTACATGTTTTATTGTCTTTTCACTCTAGCTTGATCCTAGCTTAGGGTTCATTAGCACCTTAGAAAATTTAAAAGTGGCATGGTAGTTGCTGTGGAAACCCAGTAAGGTGCTAAGAAATCCCAACAATGGTATCAGAGCCGAGCTAGAGTATTAGACGGATATTGTTAGATTACGAAACCGAAATTACTCCGAAACGTGAAACATCAAGACCGGGTTTCTGTCGATTTTTATATGACCTTTAAAAATTATTTAAACAAGTGCAGAGTGTTGTATTGGATACAAAATGAACACCATGCAAATTTCAAGGCAGGAGCTCGGATTTTGGCCGAGATCATGCATATGGTGGCCGGCCAAATTTTTTTTGATTTGCTTGAAATTTGCAGGGTGTTCCAGAGACTTGGTTTTGATGTTTCAGGTGTTGTTTGTTTTTGCTAATTTTGCATGAGATGTAATATTACACTATAAACAATTCGGAGTGTTTCGTATTCGTAGTTTAACATTGTATTTGGGTTTTTACAAGTTATCTAGGCGAAGTTAAAAGGTTGGATCGAATGTCAAAAACCCATTTTTCCAAGTTTAACGTATTCAGAAAAACATGCAAGTAATTCTATGAACCCTCTAGAAGAATGAAACCCTAACTCGACTTTTTGGATCGCGGAACCGCGGTCATACCTTAGGGTTTGCCGCAGTTCCGTGGCGACATGAGTGAGGCTTGGGTTTGCCCTTCTACGGTTGGTCCATAGGTACTGTGTCATGTTCCGGGTATTATTAAAACTGTGCTCAAGTGTTGAGCTGTCGGGAAATTATGGAACTTTGATGAATCGATCGAAAAGTTTAACGTCGTCCGGATATCATGTGATGGGATACAATACTTGGAATCAACAATAATTGAATTTTATAAATCTAGCAATTTAGTCTCATTTGATAGGTTGCAACGGGATTTTGATGCGATCAAAAGTCCGTCGCAATCACGTTGTGTATGCGGATACTCCCCGGGTAACATTACTAGATAGCCACGCCCCATAACCCAGACCAAGTGACTGTTGGAGAACTTCGTTGCCAAAAGCATCCGTCCGGGTGCTCGCGGCCGCGGTGTTCCTTCTAAGTGCATTTCGTCGTCGGTATCGGGGTGCGGCCGTCTACTAAAGACTTGTTATACTGAGCTGGGGAACGTTGGTCCCGCTCCAACTTATAATAGTTATAAGACCGAGTAGGAAATGGGGGAATACCAGGATTCCCACGCCGCCCAAACGAAGAAAGTGCATGATAGATGCATCTTCTTCGGGTGTGTTCGTCATAGAGAATTGTTTCTCAGTATCCTCTACGTCCTGGGTATTTGATACCGGATCATGATCCCGCATATGTAATCTATTACATGGGCTACAGAAAGGTAGAGAACTGAGAATGGGTGATAAGTTTCAAGAGTTAGAAATGGTGCAATTGTTGCAGCCAAGTTGTTGGCGGTTATTGTAGGATTACCTAGGACGACAACAAGGTTTCAGGAGGCATCGTCCATGCCGTTTTTAAATTTTTGCCGTTCTAAATAACTCTAACCTAGAATCTTTAACTAGAAATTTAAACAACCAAGCAATGTTAATAACTTAACATCTAAGTGAATAAGGAATACAACCTTTGTAGACCGGTCCTTCACTTCAATAGCTCCGTGTGGTAGTCCCTTCGCTGCGATGAAATAATCTTGCAGACTCTTGAATGGCTCTATCAGAAGAAAGCAACGATCTTGCTTGAAGTCTTCTAGGCCGAAGATGATCTACGTCGAGGAGACACTAACCCAAGCTACCCTCTTCACTAATGTGGGATTAATGAAGCTAACACCCTACACTAAAGTGCTAATCTAGTAGAGCATAATGAAGTAGGATTTTTGCTCACTTTGGAATTAATTTTCTCACTAGGGTTTCTCACTTGATCAAGAGCTAGAGAGCTCTTGAGCTTTGAAGAGGAAGATGAATTTAGATAATGTTGTGAAAGAGAATGGCAACCATGGGTGAGAAAATATCTAATATGTCTCATGTAGAGACTTAACCATGAGTTAAGATAATGGTTAGGTTAACAAATATCTAGTATAAAACAAAACTAGTGGACTAGTCAATGGGTCTCCAAGCTTCTCAAAGCTTCATGCCATGTGACCATTATCCAACTAATAATTGATTTAAACTAAATAAATAAACCCGACATTATCTTTATCATGGTGTAAGTCTCATACACCCATGTAGCTTGTATTATCAACCATGACACAATTAGAAACACAATTAATATATATCACCTATATATTAAGTGTGCACATGTGAGAAAAACAAATGTTTAAGTGAGCTAATATTAGTTAATGTAAATTAATATATCAAATATATAATTATACATTAAATCATTAAATCAACACTTGATTTAATAATCCGGTTATATCTCATATGACCAACTAATATTATTTGTATCATTATATCGAATCAACACTTGATTCGACAACCCGGCTATATCGCATATAACCGACCGATACAGTATCGACTTATCGAATCAACATTTGATTCGATAACCCGGCTATATCACATATAACTGATCGATGTTTTATATCGCAAGAATAGAATACGGTATCACATACTTGTATTAATCTCGGTCCCACACATATCACATATGTGCTCTTACTTCGTTTTGCCTGAGCCAGTGAAACCTCTGTATAGGACTCTAAAGACTCGTCAATACGCCGGCAGTAGGTGATAATCACATCAAGCACCTATAAGCCGTCAGCGGTACTAGCTGGACGTAACGGCTACCCGGGTATTGAACGATCAGAAGATCAGCAAGCAAGCCCGCTCTAACTCCTGCAAAAGCCTGACAGTAACACTACCGTACAGTCTGGTCTCTTCGTCTGATATGTCGCATATCATCGCCTGGGGGTGGTAAAACGTCAGACCCCAATAGCCTGATAAGTCATGCCAATGCAAGATCCATAACGGTTCGAGAAACTACTGATAACACTTACCATTAAATCTAAGCAACCCTAGCCAGGGATTTCATGTTATGGCCAATCGAGCATAGCGCAACATCAACTCCCAATATCGAGAGAGACGAATCCCCTCCTATCGCTCATTGCCTCCATGTGACTCGGGACTGTACCCAAAAACCACCGTTTTGCATGATCTCTTGACCATGGTAAGGTGGAAATCAAAGCACAGTGGGAATCACATGAGACTCTATGACGATCTCGGGTCGACAGATTAATCTGTACAAGTGTCACCAGAGAACTGCTATCTGACGATAGGTATAATACCATCTAGGAGTTCTCGGCGAGTCCGTTCAGTGTACCCAGTCTCCACAGAGCACCCGTACACCATCTTTGATGTCAAACACCAATGGATGTGGGATCATCCATCACCCATCATATGGGTCAAGATGCGTATACACTAGTCTACTCTGGAGCATCGATGCCCTGTCTCGATACTCTCTCGACTAGGAACAATTATAGGGTGTACTTGTGGACTACCCCTGGCCCCACTAGTATGATCTCCATCATAGTCCTGGGTGTCAAGTACACATCCTAAAGGGCTTTGTCAACATGTGAGAGTAAGACAGTATCAGTATACAAGTCAACTTGTTAAGACAAAGTGCAACCAGATAGCATACTATCATGTCGAGCGAGAAAGTCCTCCCTACATATGTCCAAGCATCCACTACAATATACATCCCATGTACAGTAATGGCCTCTAGGGCATATATATAACTAACAATCTCCCACTTGCACTAAAGCCATTTGTCGCAGTATCACATACTTAACAATATAGCAGTGGTTGTAGTATCGCATACTCAACCATCCAAATTGTATTTGGGAAAGAAGGCCTTGGTGAGTGGATCCACCGTGTTATTCTTCATGTCAACTCTCCTTCCCTCGATCCATTAGAGATCAACCATCTCCCTGATCAGGTGATACTTTCCTCAGAATATGTCTGGATCGATGATGGGACAGGTGTTCCTAGGCCAAAGCCATAACTCCATTGTAGTCACAATAATAATTATTGGACGCTCAATGGTAGGAACCTTTCTCATCTCATGAACAAGTAATGTCCAGACAACCTCTTTGGTAGTATCGTTGGTAGCAATGCATTCAGCCTTTATCGTTTAGTATGCCACGGTATCTAGCTTGGAACTCTTCCAATCATACCGTCCCTCCACTGAGGGTAAAGACAATGCCTGTGACTGACTTTCAGTCAAACTTATCACTCTGGAAGCTGGAACCAAGAACTTTCTTTTAGTGTTTCTTAAGTACTTAAGAATGTCCTCCACAGCTGTCATGTTATTCTCCCAAGACCCGATTGATTCCTGACCACTACACCTACTGAGTCATATACATCTGGTATGGTACATAATATTGTAGGGTTCCTAGGCACCCCAAGGAGGTCTCACAAGGCATCAACCATGCCAATTTCAAAAATTACGGTGCCGAGAAACCCTAGTGTACGGATCGTTGGCTAGAATTCTAGGCGAAAAAGAATCTAGTTAACAACTTAACTAAAAGGAAATGGAAATACAACCTTTGTAGATCCGGTGCTCCACCTCCATCGCTCCGCAACGAAGTCCTCTCGCTGTCCAAAACAAATCCCGGGCTCTAGCGTCGGCTTCGTCGGAGAAATGGCGAGCTAGGTCGTCGATGTCCATGCCGAAGATGATCTACGTCGAGGCATCGCTAGATCAAGCTCCACCTTCACCAAGCCATGAAAACTTGTGAAGGAAACACACTCTACAACTTGGCAAGAGGTAGAGGATGAAGAAATAGGAGGTGGGTTCACTTTAGATTTGGATTTCTCACTCTTTTTCATCACTTGCCATTGATGGAGGCAAGCTTTCTTCACTTGAAGAAATGAAGAAGAAGAAGAATAATGTTATATAAGAATATTAAAATGAAAAGTAAAAAGAATACTTATCATAATTGAACCATGGTTTAGTGTAGAGAATTGATTAGGGTTAAGTGGAATGGTTAGGGTTAAGAATGAGACAAAATGGTTACAAAGTCAAAGTGTTCATGAAACTTCATGAACAAAACAAAACATGCCACCATTTTCTCATTGCTTTTCTTTTTCCAAAAGAATAAATAAATGAATAAAATGAATAAGGAAAAAGTAAACCCTAACCATTTCATTAACCAAGGTTTAATTCTTTACACTTAACCAAAAGGCATGTATCATCAAACATGATACAAGCAAGTGCACAAAATCATATCGCATATGCAATGCGCACATCCGAGTGAGAATATCCATTTAAAGTGAACCAATACTAGTTAATGCAAAGTAATATATCAAATATATAATTATACATTAAATCATTAAATCAACACTTGATTTAACGATCCGGTTATATCGCATATAACCGACTAGTATCCAATGTATCGGCTTATCGAATCAACCCTTGATTCGATAACTAGGTTATATCGCATACAACCAATCGATACATTCATCGCGAGAATGAAATACGGTATCACATACACGCATTATTCTCGGTCCCGCACATATCTCATATGCGCTCCTATTTCGTTTCGCTTGAGCCAGGAAACCTCTGTGTAGGACTCTAAAGACTCGTCAATACGCCGGCAGCAGATGATGATCATATCAAGCACCCACAAGCCGCAAGCGGTCTGCTAAACGTAACGGCCACCCGGGTATTGAGCGATCAGAAGATCGACGAGCAAGCCCGCTCACACTCCAGTGAATCCAACCAGTAACACTACCGTACAGTCCGGTCTGATCGTCTGATCTGTCGCATATCTCGCCTAGGGGTGGTAAACGTCAGACCCCAATAGCTCGATAAGTCGTGTCGATATGAGGTCTATAAAAATTCGAGAAACTACTAGTAACACTTACCAGTAAATCTCAGCAACCCTGGCCAGGGATTTCCTGTTATAGCCAATCGAACACAGCGCAACATCAACCCCCTATACCGGGAGAGACGAATCCCCTCCTATCGCTCATTGCCTCCATGTGACTCGGGACTGTACCCAAAAACCACCGTTTTGCACGCCCTCTTGGATGTGGTAAGATGGAAATCAAAGCACAGTGGGAACCACACAAGACTCTATGACGATCTCGGGTCAACAGACTACTCTGTACCAGTGTCACCAGAGAACTGCCATCTGACGTAAGGTATAATACCATCTGGGAGTTCTCGGCGAGTCCGTCCAGTGTACCCAGTCTCTACTGAGCACCCGTATATCATCTCTGATGTCAAACACCAATGGATATGGGATCATCCATCGCCCATCTGTATGGGTCGAGAAGGTATACGCTAGTCTACTCTGGTATATCGATGCCCTGTCTCGATACACCCACGACTAGGGACCTTGAAGGATGTACTTATGGACTACCATGTCCCCACTAGTATGATCCGCATCATAGTCCAGGTAGTCAAGTACACATCCTAAGGGCTTTACCAACATGTAATAGAGAGACAATCAGTGTACACGTTAAGGTAAAGTTCAACCAGATAGCATACTATCATGTCGAGCAAGAAAGTCCTCCCTATATATGTCCAAGCATCCACTACAATATACATCCTATGTATAGTAATGGCCTCTAGGGCATACATATAACTAACAATCTCCCACTTGCACTAGGGCCATCTGATAGCAGTGGTTGCAGTATCTCATACTCAACCATCCCATAAAAATCTCTCTCTGGGAACAGGCCTTTGTGAGTGGATCCGCTGTGTTGTCCTCTGAGTCTACTCTCCAAACCTCGATCACCCTGGAGATCAACCATCTCCATGATCAAGTGATACTGCCTTAGAATATGTCTGGATCACTGATGGGACCTGCGTTCCTTGGCATAAGCCACAACTCCATTGTCTCACAATGGTAGGAACGTAGTTCATCTCATGAACCAATATACACCCAAACAGCCTCTTTGGTAGCATCTTAAGCAGCGATGTATCCTGCCTTTATCGTCTAGTATGTCACGGTATCTAGCTTGGAACTCTTCCAACATACCGTCCCTTTACTGAGGGTAAAGACAATGCCTGTGACTGACACTCAGTCGTCATTATCACCCTGGAACACTTCCAGTGATTCTTCCCAGGATCAACTGATACCATCTCACTACAATTAGTGAGTAGCCTAACATCCATTTAGATCTATCTCATAGATCCAAAATCCAGGATTTAGTAGGTATCACTTTGATCCTATGCGGAGAATCGTTGTGATAAGCGGAGATTGATCGAGCGTAGCATAGGAAACTCCTTCCCTATCAAGAGTATGTCATCCACGTACTCTACGAGGATCGTCACCATACTCCCTACTACCTTTTTGTTTATACAAGGTTCATCTACCATTTTGATGATGTCAACTTCTTTGACTAATTCATCAAAACAGACGTTCCAACTCCGCGATGCCTGCTTTATCCTATAAAACATCTTGCACATGTTTCCGCTGCTCCCACTGTCTACGAAGCCCTCTGGCTGTGTACTTATAGACGTTCTCTTCTAAAACATCATTTTAGAAAAGCAGTCATGGCACCCAACCGCCAGATATCGTAGTCATGGTATGTAGCCGTGGCAAGTAGGATCTGGATGGACTTAAGCATAGCCACTTGAAAAGGTTTCATCATAATCCACGCCTGGTAGATGACGAAAAGCTTTAACAAGTCTATCTTTGAAAGTCTCAACTTTTCCATCTACACCAAGTAATCTTCTCAAGATATACTTGCTCCTGATGGGGATTTAACCCTTCAGATATAGCAACCAAAGTCCATACTTTGCTGGTATACATGGATTCCATCTCAGTTCGCTAAGCATCCAGCCATTCTTACAGAGTCCTACTCCTGATGGCCAGCTCGAAACTAGTTGGGTCATCATCTCATGATGTAATCCTCGCTCCCACTGTCATAGAGAAACAGAAGTATCTCTCAGGTGGGTGAGAAACTCCACTAGATCGGCGGAGGGGCTGAGGTTCGTTGGTAACTATTGAATCTTTTGGTTTTATCAAATCATCTGCTATAGTTTGTATAGCTGGAACCTTTCCAGTTCTACATTACAGACCTTGCCTCGAGCTTGTCCGGATTATGCTTTTCAGACATAGGCTGGACAACCCCAAATCTTAACCAACTTAAGATATGGGCTCTTCCCTTTCCATATCAAATATGAAGTGGTAGGCAACTGATTTGATCGGAACCCTATTCAATAGGTATGCAACTTCATAAGTGCATAACTCCCAAAAAGGAAAAAGGTAACTCAACAGTATTCATCATAGAGCACACCAAATCAAATAGGGTGTATCTGCTCCGCCCCGATATACCATCGTGCTATGGTGTATACGGAGGAGTAATGCTGAGAGAGAATCTCATTCTCCTTTAGAATAGTCCAGGAATTCCGTGCTCAAGTATTCTCCTCCCTGATCACATCAAAGGACATAATACTTGTACCCTTATTGGTTCTCTACTTCTAACTTATATTCTGTGAATATCTCATAAGGTTCAGACTTGTGTTTCAACAGGAACATAGGTCTGAATCTTGAGAGATTATCAGAGAATATAACGAAGTACAAAGAACCGCTCTTGGCATGTGTAGACAGGGGACCTTACATACATCAACATGTATCATCCCAAGAGTTCACTAACTCTTTCTCTGTTTCCAATAAACAGAGCTGAGGTCATTTTATCTTTGTGACATGACTCGCAAGTTTCATAAGATGTAAATTCAAACTAATTTAAATATGCATCTAAATGTAACTTCAGCCAGTCGGGTCGCATTGATCTGACCTAGTCTACAATACCTCAAGAAGGATTCGTTCAGTTCTGAACTCTTCCTCTTGTGTGTGTTCTGTATACTAAGAACTGTAGTTTGATTTAGAACATTAATGCTTTTAGATAACGTGCCTGAACTGATCAACTTTTGATATAGGAAATGTTCAAAACATTATCCAACAATACAAAATTATATCTTTTCTTTACTAATAAAGAGAGAGATATGATTTTGTATATCAGGTTCGGTATCTAATAACATTCGTTCAGAATCAATGTATTGGTAATACAGGGTGACAGTGACCAACAGACTTGGCTGCAACTCTTGCCCCGTTTTCTGCCTCATGAAACTTATCACCCGTTCTCAGTTCTCTACCTTTCTGTAGCCCTATGTAACAGATTACATATCAGGGATCCTGATCTGGTATCACATACCCAGGACGTAAAGGATACTGAGAAACAGTTCTCTGTAATGAACACACCCGAAGATGATGCATCATCATGCACTCTCTTCGTTTGGGCGGCACGGGAATTCTGGTAATCCCCAATTTCCTGCTCTGTCTTATAACAATTATAAGTTGGAGCGGGACCAACGTTCCCCAGCTCAGTATAACAAGCGGGTTCGGTCAAATATCCGTATTTTTATCCTGATTAAGGTGTGATATGGTCACTACCTGGAGAGAGAGAGAAGAAAACACTCAGCGTATGCTCTTGCAAGATCAGATTGGTTATTATTTTATCTAATCAGGATGGCTCTCACTGTTTTTATCAAATCTTCCTTCAAACCCTAAAAGGAAAGACTAGCCGGGATTAATTACACACTACAGTTCGCCAATCTTTCAGCCAGGCCAGTGTCGGTACTTTGAGGGAGGTCCCCCCGTGCTTTCGCACGAACCTAATTAATGTAAACCTCGTTTTCCCAGAGGCGTAACCTCGTTGACACCTTTCTAGACACCTACTTGATCGGCTAATTGTAATGTATAAAACTCTCTCAGGAGTAACTCTTACTCGCAGCGGGTATCGGGATCCAACTATCTCATAGAAGGTATGCAATCTCATTGCAAATTTCAACACTTGAAATTCCCGATAATATTTTGCCCCTAGCACCCTATGACCTTGACGGAGGTCAACAAACCATAGGCTACTAGTCAAGTTCAACCCGTCATTTCTTGATCGAATTAAACCCACCCGCACGACCCTTGACAGAGGTCAACAAGGCCGCACGACTACCCTAATCCAATCTGCATCATATGCATAAGCAGATAAATACTAGTCAGCTACCGCACACTACGCCTTGACGGAGGTCAACAAACGTAGCACGAATACTAAATAGGACTTATCTGAAATGACGGAGGGCTACGACAGGTTTTTCTGAAAACCTATTGCGTAATGAACTTGATATCGTCGTAGAATCAAATGATTTTAAAAATGGAATGTTTTTTAGGCTTTTCTAGTTTTGCTAAAGGAGTCACTCCCGGTGAAGGGATCGTCGGTCCTTTCCTCGTCGAATGAGGTGCGGGATATATCATATATATCACTGTGCAAAGCAAAAACTCTTAAAAGCAATCAAAAGACAAACCGAGTGTGTTGCATCAGCCAGTTATTGCTAAAGGAGTCACTCCCGGTGAAGGGATCTCGGTCCTTTCCTCATCGAATAAGGTGCAGGATATATCTCATATACCGCTATGCAAAGCAAGAACTGTAGCTACCTGTTTTATTTTATGAAATTCAATTCTACAATATCTTTAGGTTTCTTTTACTTTCATTAATCACATTAATGAAGTCCCATCATTTAAGTACCTAAACATCACAGATAAATACGACGTACACTTATGCCATCCGCATTCGCCTCGATGTCCCCTCGTGCACCGTTAGGTTAGGTAACTAACGGCAGAGCAGGGCAGGGCTAGCGCAGGTGTAAAACATAAGTAACATCTATATAATATATCATATATACTATATACAGTATCCATCACAGAACATATCACATGATCACATCACAGATATCGCAGCAGAAGAATCATATGAAATATTGGATATACTAGGACGTCCGTGTTTTCAATACGAGCCAGTATAAAACACGGATTCCACGGTCGTGATGAATAGCCAAACCCACACCCCTAGACCCCTACGAGAGCGGCAAGCAACCCTACCAATTCTAGAGTTAGGAGACCCGGACTCGACTCCTCGAGTTGGTCTCCCACTGGACCCCAGAACCCGGTTACTTATGCTCCCCTCCTTGGGTCTATCCTAGTGCGGAAAAGTAAATAATATACAAAGGGTGACATCTTCCGCAACCTGGAATTGCCCCAAAAAAAGAATATTACATACAAGTTTTTACATGAATGAAAATGAAAAACACTCATCTCACATAAAAACCCCCCGGCTATTCAAATACGACGATCCAATATAACATATCCAGCAACACATAACATCACATGTCATCAACGTAAGTAAATATGCGCATCCCAATTATCGTTGACATATAGCAACGAAACCGGCGATATCACATATTACACTTACGGTCACAGAAAAGAAAGTGTAAAACTACAACAGTTGGAATCCGCAACCTGCATAGACATCGCATGCCTAATCAAATGAATTCCTTAGACATCACATGCCTAACAATTATAAACCCCGCATTTTAGTCTCAAAATCGAAAACACTTTTCAATGTCAAGTCGGGCAATTCAACAGGATTCTCGACATCCTGATCGAATGCTCGTCGCAAACTTCAGTAGACGGCTGCACCCCTGATACCATCGACGAAGTGCACCAAGGCGGAACACCGCTGCCGCGAGCACCCGGACGGATGCTTTCGGCGACGGGGTTCTCCTACAGTCACTTGGTCGGGGCTATGGAGCGAGGCTGTCTATTAAGTTTACCCGGCGAGTATCCGCGTACGCTACGTGATTGCGACGGACTTTTGATCACATCAAAATTCCGTGGCAACCGATCAAGTGAGACTAAATTGCTAGATTTATAACATTCATTCAGTTATCTCATAACTTTTGTGAATTCCAATTATTGTATCCCATTCCAGATAAATAGAAAATGATAAACTTTCCGATCGAACAGTCAAACACCCAAGTTTTCCCGAAACAGATCAACTCTTGAAATAAGTCTAAAAACATTCAGTTCGTGCCTCAGTACCAACGGTCCAGCCGTAGAAGGGTCAAGCCAACGCCTCACATGTGGCACGCCGTACTGCCCCAAACCCGAAGGTTCAAAGGGCAGTTCAAGACGGTCACATGATCGAGTTAAGGTTTGTTGTCTTCTAGAGGGTCCATTGCATTACTTGCACTACTTAGAACGTCATTAAACTACGAAAAGATCCAACACTTGGAAATTTCCCGACAGGGGAAAAGTTGGGTATTTATATCCGGTCGAACTTTTTAACATATTCTAAAATTTATCCGGAAAGCCACACAGACAAAATTTGATACTCCGATCAAAACACCGAATCCCCAAAACAACTCCAGAATACTCAACTGTAGAGTATACATTAAAATTACCCAGAAAACACAAGAGTTAATTATAAACATTACTGTGCAAAGAGGAGTCAAAAAGTCAACAGTATGGCCGCGGAACCGCCGCGTCACGTGGGCTTAGGCCGCGGTTCCGCGGCGTTATGACGGAGTTAGGTCTCCGTTTTTCACAGTATTTCATAAAAAACCCTGCTTAATTTTCTGCATATTTTTAATATTGAAAAATCCAGTTTTTTAAAAATTGGACAGAGAGCATTTTGGAAATGGGTTTCCGGGTTCGTTCGGATTTCAAACGTCGTCTAGACTTCGCCTAAGGCTCTAGCTAGGCTCTGATACCACTGTAGGGTTCCTAGGCACCCCAAGAAGGTCTCACAAGGCATCAACCATGCCAATTTCAAAAATTATGGTGCCGAGAAACCCTAGTGTACGGATCGTTGGCTAGAATTCTAGGCGAAAAAGAATCTAGTTAACAACTTAACTAAAAGGAAACGGAAATACAACCTTTGTAGATCCGGTGCTCCACCTCCATCGCTCCGCAACGAAGTCCTTTCGCTGTCCAAAATAAATCCCGGGCTCTAGCGTCGGCTTCGTCGGAGAAATGGCGAGCTAGGTCGTCGATGTCCATGCCGAAGATGATCTACGTCGAGGCATCGCTAGATCAAGCTCCACCTTCACCAAGCCATGAAAACTTGTGAAGGAAACACACTCTACTACTTGGCAAGAGGTAGAGGATGAAGAAATAGGAGGTGGGTTCACTTTAGATTTGGATTTCTCACTCTTTTTCATCACTTGCCATTGATGGAGGCAAGCTTTCTTCACTTGAAGAAATGAAGAAGAAGAAGAATAATGTTATATAAGAATATTAAAATGAAAAGTAAAAAGAATACTTATCATAATTGAACCATGGTTTAGTGTAGAGAATTGATTAGGGTTAAGTGGAATGGTTAGGGTTAAGAATGAGACAAAATGGTTACAAAGTCAAAGTGTTCATGAAACTTCATGAACAAAACAAAACATGCCACCATTTTCTCATTTGCTTTTCTTTTTCCAAAAGAATAAATAAATGAATAAAATGAATAAGGAAAAAGTAAACCCTAACCATTTCATTAACCAAGGTTTAATTCTTTACACTTAACCAAAAGGCATGTATCATCAAACATGATACAAGCAAGTGCACAAAATCATATCGCATATGCAATGCGCACATCCGAGTGAGAATATCCATTTAAAGTGAACCAATACTAGTTAATGCAAAGTAATATATCAAATATATAATTATACATTAAATCATTAAATCAACACTTGATTTAACGATCCGGTTATATCGCATATAACCGACTAGTATCCAATGTATCGGCTTATCGAATCAACCCTTGATTCGATAACTAGGTTATATCGCATACAACCAATCGATACATTCATCGCGAGAATGAAATACGGTATCACATACATGCATTATTCTCGGTCCCGCACATATCTCATATGCGCTCCTATTTCGTTTCGCTTGAGCCAGGAAACCTCTGTGTAGGACTCTAAAGACTCGTCAATACGCCGGCAGCAGATGATGATCATATCAAACACCCACAAGCCGCAAGCGGTCTGCTAAACGTAACGGCCACCCGGGTATTGAGCGATCAGAAGATCGACGAGCAAGCCCGCTCACACTCCAGTGAATCCAACCAGTAACACTACCGTACAGTCCGGTCTGATCGTCTGATCTGTCGCATATCTCGCCTAGGGGTGGTAAACGTCAGACCCCAATAGCTCGATAAGTCGTGTCGATATGAGGTCTATAACAATTCGAGAAACTACTAGTAACACTTACCAGTAAATCTCAGCAACCCTGGCCAGGGATTTCCTGTTATAGCCAATCGAACACAGCGCAACATCAACCCCCTATACCGGGAGAGACGAATCCCCTCCTATCGCTCATTGCCTCCATGTGACTCGGGACTGTACCCAAAAACCACCGTTTTGCACGCCCTCTTAGACGTGGTAAGATGGAAATCAAAGCACAGTGGGAACCACACAAGACTCTATGACGATCTCGGGTCAACAGACTACTCTGTACCAGTGTCACCAGAGAACTGCCATCTGACGTAAGGTATAATACCATCTGGGAGTTCTCGGCGAGTCCGTCCAGTGTACCCAGTCTCTACTGAGCACCCGTATATCATCTCTGATGTCAAACACCAATGGATATGGGATCATCCATCGCCCATCTGTGTGGGTCGAGAAGGTATACGCTAGTCTACTCTGGTATATCGATGCCCTGTCTCGATACACCCACGACTAGGGACCTTGAAGGATGTACTTATGGACTACCATGTCCCCACTAGTATGATCCGCATCATAGTCCAGGTAGTCAAGTACACATCCTAAGGGCTTTACCAACATGTAATAGAGAGACAATCAGTGTACACGTTAAGGTAAAGTTCAACCAGATAGCATACTATCATGTCGAGCAAGAAAGTCCTCCCTATATATGTCCAAGCATCCACTACAATATACATCCTATGTATAGTAATGGCCTCTAGGGCATATATATAACTAACAAATATCGCATACATGATAGAGCCTACTGCCGAAGCATAGGGTATCCCTTGCACGCGAGTGATCCATGAGTAAGGGGTGAACCACCACGCGTAGAATCCTCCATACTAAGCCCCTTTAGTATGGTGTCAATGTACCTGGATTTGGGACACTCCCAACATCCACATAGATCTATCACCATAGATCATAATCCACAAGATGTAGTAGGTATCATCCAAATATTCTATTGAGAATCCTCGTGATATGAGGAGCTTGACCGAGTGTAGCATAGGAAACACTTTCCTATCAAGAGTATATCATTTACGTACAATACGTGGAAGACAACCTCACTCTCTACAGCCTTCTTGTATATACAAGGTTCATCTACCTTTTTGATGAAATCAAACACTTTGACTGCCACATCAAAATAGATGTTCCAACTCCGCGATGCTTGCATTGATCCTGATGGACTTAAGCATAGCTTTGAAAGTCTCAACTTTTCCATCTACTCCAAGAATATTCTCAAGATCCATTTGCTCCCAATGGGTTTTACCCCTTCAGGTGCAACATGCAAAGTCATACTTTGTTGGTGTACATGGATTCCATCTTTGATCGCATAGCATCCAGCCATTTCACAGAGTCCCCACTCGTGACGGCCTGCCTGAACCTAGTTGGGCCATCATCAACCATGATGCAATCCTCACTCCCACTGTCACCGAGAAGACCGTAGTATCTCTCAAGTGGATGAGGAACCCTACCAGATTCGCGGAAAGGCTGAGGTTCGTTGGAGACTATTGAATCCTTTGGTTTCACCAAATCATCAGTTGTTAGTTTGTCTAGCTGGGACTCCTTCCAGTTCTACCTCATGACCATAAATTTCTTCACAAGAAATTCCTTTTCTAAAAAGGTGGCATGCTGAGAAACAAAACACCTTTTTCTCCTCAGAGTGGTAGAAGATATTCCCTCACTAATGTTTGGGATATCCTAACAAACTTATACAGATCTGACCCTGCCTCGAGCTTGTCCGGATTTTGCTTTTCAACATAGGCCGGACAACCCTATATCTTAACTCGTTTAAGACATGGTCTGTTCCCATTTCATATCTCATATGGAGTAGTAGGCACTGATTTGGATGGAACCCCATTCAATAGGTATGCAGCTTCTCAAGTGCATAACACCGAAAATGAAACAGGTAACTCAGCAGTACTCATCATAGAGCGCACCATATCTCATAGGGTGCGATACCTCCGCCCCGATACACCATTGTGTTGTGGTGTATTCGAAGGAGTAAGCTGAAAGAGAATTACATTCTCCTTTTAGAAAATCTAGGAACTCCATGCCTAAATATTCTGTTCCTCGATCTCATCGAAGGACTTAATACTTCTACCCATCTGGTTCTTCAACTTCAAGCTTATATTCCTTGAATTTCTCAAAGGTTTCAGACTTGTGTTTCAACAGGAACATATGTTTGAATCCTAAGAGATAGTCGATGAATATAACGAAGTATGAAGAACCAAGCCTAGCATTTGTAGACATAGGACCGTATACATCATCATGTATATATCCCAAGAGTTCACTAACTCTTTCTCTGTTTCCAGTAAACGGAGTATTAGTCATTTTACCTTTGAGACAAGACTGGAAAGTATCATAAGATGAAAATTCGAACGAATTCTAATATTCATCCTTATGTAACTTAGCTGGTCGTGTCGCATTGATATGACCTAGTCTACAATGCCTCAAGAAGGATTCGTTCATTTCTGAACTACTCCTCTTGTGTGTGTTTTATACACTTAGAACTGTGGTTTGATTTAGAACGTATATGCTATTATATAACGTGACTGATTGAATCAACTCTTGATTCAAGAGAATGTTCACAACATTATCTTCCAATACAAAATTACATCCTTCTTTAACTCATTAAAGAAACCGATGTAATGTTGTATATCAGGTTCGGTATGTAATAACATTCGTTCAGAATCAATGTATTAATACAAGGTGATATTTGCCAACTGACTTGGCTGCAACAATTACACCATTCTCTAACACTTAGAGATATATCACCCAATCTCTGTTCTCAACCTATCTATAGCCCATGTAATATATCACATATGTAGGTCCTGATCCGGTATCACATACCCAGGACGTAGAAGATACTGAGAAACAATTCTTGGTAATGAACACACCCGAAGAAGATGCATCAATATGCACTTTCTTCGATTGGGTGACATGGGAATCCGGATATTCCCCTATTTCCTGCTCAGTCTTATAAAAATTATAAGAAAGAACAGAACCAACGTTCCCTAGCACAGTATAATAAGCAGGTTCGGTCAATGCATCCATATTATTATCTTGATTAAGTCATGACATGGTCTCTACCAAGAGAGAGAGAAGAAAACACTCTGCGTTCGCTCTTTGTAAGATTAGATTGGTTATTATTTTATCTAATCAGGATGGCTCCCACTGTTTTTATCAAATCTTTCTTCAAACCCTAAAAGTTAAGACTAGCCGGGATTAATTACACCCTACAGGTTCGCCAATCTTTCGGCCAGGCCAGTGTCGGTACTTTGAGGGAGGTTCCCCATGCTTTCGCACGGACCTAATTAAAATAAACCTCATTTTCCCAAGGGCGTAACCCCGTTAACACCTTTCTAGACAGCTACTTGATCGACTAATTGTGATGTGTAAAACTCTCCCAGAAGTAACTCTTACTCGCAGTGGGTATCGGGATCTAACTATCTCATAGAAGGTATGCAATCTCATTGCAAATTTCAACACTTGAAATTCCCGATAATATTTTGCCCCAAGCGATCTATGACCTTGACAAGTTCAACAAACCATAGACCGCGTGTCAAGTTCAACCCGTCATTTCCTGATTGAATTAAACCTACTCGCACGACCCTTGACAAGGTCAACAAGGCCGCACGACTAGCCTAATCCAATCGCATCATATGCTAGCAGATAATCACTAATCAGCTACCGCACACTAAGCCTTGACAAGGTCAACAAACGCGGCACGAATACTAAATACTACTTATCTGAAATGACGGGGGGCTACGACAGGTTTTTATGAAAACCTTTTGCGTAATGAACTTGATATCGTTGTAGAATCGAGTGATTTTGAAAAGGAGTGTTTTTAAGACTTTTACTAGTTTTGCTAAAGAGGTCACTCCCGGTGAAGGGATCTCGGCTCTTTCCTCATCGAATGAGGTGCAAGATATTTCATAAATACCACCATGCAAAGCAAAAACTATAGAAGCAATCAAAAGACAATCCGAGTTTGTAGTATCTGCTAGTTTCGCTAAAGAGGCCACTCCCGGTGAAGGGAACTCGGCTCTTTCCTTATCGAATAAGATGTTGCATATTCTACAAGGAATACGCTATGCAAAACAAGAACTAGAGCTACCAGTTTTAAAACAAGTTTCTACAACATCTTTAGGTTTCTTTTTCTTTCATTAATCTCACTAATGAAATCCCAATAATTTTGCCTCCCAAGCATCACATATGAAATGAAAGCATCAATATATAATATATATCATATATATATAATATAAGCATTCGTCTCAGAATAAGCAGTGATCACATCATAGATATCAGCAGCAGAAGAACATATATGAAATATTGGATATACTAGGAATTCGGTGTTTTAAGTTAAGCCTGTATAAAACACGGATTCCACGGTCGCGATGAATAGCCAAACCCACATCCCTAAACCCCTATGAGAGCGGCAAGCAACCCTACCAATTCTAGAGTTAGGAGATCCGGTCTCGACTCCTCGAGAGGGTCTCCTACTGGACTCCAGAACCCGGTTACGTGTGCTCTCCTCCTTGGGTCTATCCTAATGCGGAAAAGTAAATAATATACATCAATGGTGACATCATCCTCAACCCGGCAGTGCCCCAATAAAAGAATATTACATACAAGATTTTACATGAATGAAAATGAAAAACTCTTATCTCATATAAAACCCCCGGCTATTCAAACACGACGATCCAATATAACATATCACAACAACACATAACATCACATGTCATCAACGTAAGTAAATATGCGTATCCCAGTTGTCGTTGACATATAGCACCGAAACCGGCGATACACCACATATTACACTTACGATCGCAGAAAAGAAAATGAAAAACTACAACAATTGGAATCCGCAACCACCTTAGACATCATAAACCCAATGTATCACATACTTTGAATTTCATGCCCAACAAATGAATTCCTTAGACATCACATGCCTAACAATTATAAACCCCGCATTTTAGTTTCGATATTGAAAACAATTTTCAATAACCTATCGGGTAATTCAACAAAATTCCCGATAACCTGATCGAATGCTCGTCGGAAACTTTAGTAGATGGCCACACCCTCCGATACCGCCAACGAAGTGCACTAAGGCGGAACACCGCTGCCGCGAGCACCCGAACGGATGCTTTTGGCGGCCGGGTTCTCCTACAGTCACATGGTCGGGGCTATGGGGCGTGGCTATCTAGTAAAGTTACCCGGCGAATATCCACGTACACTACATAATTGCGACGGACTTTTGATCACATCAAAATCCCCTGGCAACCGATCAATTGAGACTAAACCGCTAGATTTATAAAATTCAAACTAGTTATCTCATAACTAATTGTGGATTCCAAATATTGTATCACAATCACAGATAGCTAGATGAAGTTAAACTTTTCAATCGAATAAACAAGAACCCAAAGTTTCCCAATAAGCTCAACACTTGAGCGGAGTTCAAAAAGTACCCAGAAACTGCCACAGCTCCTATGAACCAGCCGTAGAAGGGTCAACCAATGCCTCAAATGTGGCACCGCTGAACTACCACAAACCCTAGGGTTTGGTGGCGGTTCTGATGATCACATAATCGAGTTAAAGTTTCGTTTTTCTAGAAGGTCCACAGAATCGCTTGCAAGATTTTCTGAAAATTTTAAACTCGGGAAAAAATCCAACACTTGGAAAATTTACAGCAGGGAAAAATTGGGCTATTGGTATCCGTTCAAACTTTTTAACATCGTCTAAATATACCCGAATACATGTTAGAATTACGACTATGAAACACTTCGAGTTGCTTTTGCAGAAAGTTAACATCACATGCAAATTTAGCAAAAAAAAAAACAACACCTGAAACATCAAAACCCAGAGACTGGAACACAGGCAAAATTTCAGGGGGGGCTCGGTTTTTGGCCGAGATGAGGGGTAGTGTAGCCGGTCCTTTTTTCATAAAAACCCCTGAAATTTTTACAGTGTTCATGTTATATCTCATACAACACTCTGTACTTGTTTGGAAAAATTTTTTGACAACTATAAAAATTCGACAGAAACTGGAATTATACGTTTCAAGTTTCGGAGAAGTTTCGGTTTCGTAATCTAATAAACATGTTTAAATCTCTAGCTTGGCTCTGATACCACTTTAGGATTACCTAGGACGACAGCAAGGTTTCGGGAGGCATCGTCCATACCGTTTTTAAATTTTTGCCGTTCTAAATAACTCTAACCTAGAATCTTGAACTGGAAATTTAAACAACCAAGCAATGTTAACAACTTAACATCTAAGTGAATGAGGAATACAACCTTTGTAGACCGGTCCTTCACTTCAATAGCTCCGTGTGGTAGTCCCTTCGCTGCAATGAAATGATCTTGCGGACTCTTGAATGGCTCCATCAGAAGAAAGCAACGATCTTGCTTGAAGTCTTCGAGGCCGAAGATGATCTATGTCGAGGAGACACTAACCCAAGGTACCCTCTTCACTAATATGGGATTAGTGAAGCTAACACCCTATACTAAAGTGCTAATCTAGTAGAGGATGATGAAGTGGGATTTTTGCTCACTTTGGAATTAATTTTCTCGCTAGGGTTTCTCACTTGATCAAGAGCTAGAGAGCTCTTGAGTTTTGAAGAGGAAAATGAAGAGAGTTAATATTGTCAGAGAGAATGGCAAGCATAGGTGAGAAAATATCTAATATGTCTCATGTAGAGACTTAACCATGTGTTAAGATAATGGTTGGGTTAATAAATAGCTAGTATAAAACAAAACTAGTGGACTAGTCAATGGGTCTCCAAGCTTCTCAAAGCTTCATGCCATGTGACCATTATCCAACTAATAATTGATTTAAACTAAATAAATAAACCCTACATTATCTTAATCATGGTGTAAGTCTCATACACCCATGTAGCTTGTATCATCAACCATGACACAATTAGAAACACAATTAATATATATCACATATATATTAAGTGTGCACATATGAGAAAAACAAATATTTAAGTGAGCTAATATTAGTTAATGTAAATTAATATATCAAATATATAATTATACATTAAATCAACACTTGATTTAATAATCCGGTTATATCTCATATGACCGACTAATATTATTTGTATCATTATATCGAATCAACATTTGATTCGATAACCCGGCTATATCGCATATAACTGACCGATACAGTATCGACTTATCGAATCAACTTTGATTCGATAACCCGGCTATATCACATATAAACGATCGATAGTTTATATCGCGAGAATAGAATACGGTATCACATACTCATATTAATCTCGGTCCCGAACATATCACATATGTGCTCCTACTTCTTTTTGCCTGACCCAGTAAAACCTCTGTGTAGGACTTTAAAGACTCGTCAATACGCCGGCAGTAGGTGATGATCACATCAAGCACCCACAAGCCGTCAGCGGTACTAGCTGGACGTAACGGCTACCCAGGTATTGAACGATCAGAAAATCAGCAAGCAAGCCCGCTCTAACTCCTGCAAAAGCCTAACAGTAACACTATCGTACAGTCCGGTCTTTTCATCTGATATGTCGCATATCATCGCCTGGGGGTGGTAAAACGTCAGACCCCAATAATCTGATAAGTCATGCCGATGCAAGGTCCATAACGGTTCGAGAAACTACTGATAACACTTACCAGTAAATCTCAGCAACCCTGGCCAGGGATTTCATATTATGTCCAATCGAGCATAGAGCAACATCAACTCCCAATACCGGGAGAGACGAATCCCCCTTATCGCTCATTGCCTCAATGTGACTCGGGACTGTACCCAAAAACCACCGTTTTGCACGATCTCTTGACCGCGGTAAAGTGGAAATCAAAGCACAGTGGGAATCACATGAGACTCTATGACGATCTCGGGTCGACAGACTAATCTGTACAAGTGTCACCAGAGAACTGCTATCTGACGATAGGTATAATACCATCTAGGAGTTCTCGGCGAGTCCGTTCAGTGTACCCAGTCTCCACTGAGAACCCGCACACCATCTTTGATGTCAAACACCAATGGATGTGGGATCATCCATCGCCCATCATATGGGTCAAGATGCGTATACGCTAGTCTACTCTGGAGCATCGATGCCCTGTCTCGATACTCCCTCGACAAGGAACAATTATAGGGTGTACTTGTGGACTACCCCTGGCTCCACTAGTATGGTCTCCATCATAGTCCTGGGAGTCAAATACACATCCTAAAGGGCTTTGTCAACTTGTGAGAGCAAGACAACATCAATATACAAGTCAACATGTTAAGATAAAGTGCAACCAGATAGCATATTATCATGTCGAGCGAGAAAGTCCTCCTTACATATGTCCAAGCATCCACTACAATATACATCCCATGTACAGTAATAGACTCTAGGGCATACATATAACTAACATTTATCACCCTGTATTACTAAATATATTGATTCTGAATGAATGTTATTAGATACCGAACCTGATATACAACATCATATCAGTCTTTTTATTTAGTAAAGAAGGATATAATTTTGTATTGTTTGATAATGTTTTGAACATTTCCTATATCAAAAGTTGATCGGTTCAGACACGTTATCTAAAAGCATATACATTCTAAATCAAACCACAATTCTTAACGTACAGAACACACACAAGGGGAAGAGTTCAGAAATGAACGAATCCTTCTTGAGGCATTGTAGACTAGGTCATATCAATGCGACCCGACTAGCTAAGTTACATTAAGATGCATGTTTAAATCAGTTTGAATTTACATCTTGTGAAACTTTCCAGTCATGTCACAAAGATAAGATGACCATAGCTCCGTTTACTAGAAACAGAGAAAGAGTTAGTAAATTCTTGGGATTGATACATGATGATGTATGTGGTCCCCTGTCTACACATGCCAGGACTGGTTCTTTGTACTTCATTACATTCATTGATGATCTCTCAGGATTCGGACATGTGTTCCTGTTGAAACACAAGTCTGAAGCTTTTGAGAAATTCAATGAATATAAATCAGAAGTAGAGAACCAAAACGGGTATAAGTATTATGTCCTTTGATGTGATCAAGGAGGAAAATACTTGAGCACGGAGTTCCTGGACTATTCTAAAGGAGAATGAGATTCTCTCTCAGCATTACTTCTCCGTATACACCAACACCACAACGGTGTATCGGGGTAGAGCAATCACACCATATTCAATATGGTGTGCTCTATGATGAGTACTACTGAGTTGCTTATTCCCATTTGGGGTTATGCGCCTAGAGAAGCTGCATACCTATTGAATTAGGTTCCAATCAAATCAGTGCCTACCACTCCATATGAGATATGAAATGGGAAGAGCCCATATCTTAAGCAAGTTAAGATTTGGATTGTCCGGCCTATGTCCAAAAGCAAAATCCGGACAAGCTCGAGGCAAGGTCAGTTCTGTGGAAGTTTGTTGGATATCCCAAGCATTCGCAAGGGAATATCTTCTACCACACCGAGAAACAAAAGGTGTTTTATTTCTCGGCATGCCACCTTTTTAGGAAAAGGTATTTTTTAAGGAAGAAATTTATGGTCATGAGGTAGAACTGGAAGAAGTTCCAGCTATACAAACTACAGCTGATGATTTGGTAGAATCGGAGGATTCAATAGTTTCCGACGAACCTCAGCCTCTCTGCCGATCTGGTAGAGTTCCTCATCCGCTTGAGAGATACTTTAGTTTCTCGATGACAGTGGGAGCGAGGATTGCATCATGAGATGATGACCCAACTAGTTTCGAGCAGGCCATCAGGAGTGGGGACTCTGTAAGAATGGCCGGATACTAAGCGATCTGAGATGGAATCCATATACACCAACAAAGTATGGACTTTAGTTGCTATATCTGAAGGGTTAAATCCCCATCAGGAGCAAGTATATCTTGAGAAGATTACTTGGTGTAGATGGAAAAGTTGAGACTTTCAAAGCTAGACTTGTTGCAGGAGGTTCTCGCCATTAACCAGGTGTGGTTTTTGATGAAACCTTTTCTCCAGTACCTATGCTTAAGTCAATCCTGATCCTACTTGCCATTGCTACATACCATGACTACGATATCTGGCGATTGGGTGTCATGACTGCTTTTCTAAATACTGATTCAGAAGAGAGCGTCTATAAGTACACAGCCAGAGGGTTTCGTAGACAGTGGGAGCAGCGGAAACGTGTGCAAGTTGCTTTATGCGTTAAAACAGGCATCGCGGAATTGGAACATCTGTTTTGATGTGATAGTCAAAGCGTTTGACTTCATCAAAATAGTAGATGAACCTTGTATATACAAAAAGGTAGTAGAGAGTTGTTGGGATTCCTTAGCACCTAGCCTAGGGTTTGCAAGCATCACACATGCTACAACAAAAATTTCAAGGGGGTGTTAAGCAATCAAACTAAGAATCATGCTAGAAAACTAAGGTAACCCAAACAAGTAATCTACATTACAAAGAGAAGTGAACAAAAATACAACCTTTGTAGATCCGGTCGTTCAGTTCTAAAGCTCCGTGTTGACGTCCCTTCACTGCGATCATCGAACTCTCGGACTCTAGTATGGAATTCACCGGAGAAATGAACAAGATTGCTCGTAGTCTTCGAGGCTGAAGATGATCTACGTCGAGGAGACTCAAACTCAAGCTACCACTTCACTAGGTCAAGAACTTTGTGAAGAGAACACCCTAAACTAAATGGCAAGTAGTAGAGGATGATGAAATAGGAAGTGGGTTCACTTTAAATTTTGATTTCTCACTTGTTTTCATCACTTAGAAAAAACCTAGCAAGGTTTTTCTTTTGGATGAAGAATAAGAAGAAGTGAGAATGAAAAATGAGAAAAGAATAATGATAATTATGCAACCATGGGTGAGTTAGTATCATCAACTAACTATTGTAGAGAAATAACTATGGCTAATTATAATGGTTTGGTTAATAAATATCTTAATTGAGACAAAATAAGTGGACTTTGTTAAAGATGCTTCAAGCTTCATGAAGTTTCAAGTCATGACAAAAGATGCCACCATTTTGAATAATTAAGATAAATAAAAACCTAAATCATATCGCATATAACCGACTAATATCTGGTGTATCAATATATTAAATCAACACTTGATTCGGTAACCCGGCTATATCGCATATAACCGACCGATGATACAAATCGCGAGAATAGAATACAGTATCACATACTGCTATTATTCTCGGTCCCGCACATATCTCATATGCGCTCCTAATTCGTTTCGCTTGAGCCAGAAAACCTCTGTGTAGGACTCTAAAGACTCGTCAATACGCCGGCAGTAGGTGGTGATCATATCAGTCACCCACAAGCCGCAAGCGGTTTGCTAAACGTAATGGCCACCCGGGTATTGAGTGATCAGAAGATCAACGAGCAAGCCTGCTCACACTCCTGCGAATCCAATCAGTAACACTTACCGCATAGTCTGGTCTGTCCGTCTAATATGTAGCATATCTCGCTTAGGGGTGGTAAACGTCAGACCCCAGTAGCTTGATAAGTCATGCCGATGTAAGGTCCATAACGAGCGTGAAACTAATGATAACACTTACCGGTAAATCACAACAACCCTGGCCAGGGATTTCCAGTTATGGCAAGTCGAGCATAGCGCAACATCAACCCCCAATACCGGGAGAGACGAATCCCCTCCTATCGCTCATTGCCTCCATGTGACTCGGAACTGTACCCAAAAACCACCTGTTTGCACGACTCATTAGAGCTATGGTAGGGTGGAAATCAAAGCACAGTGGGAGACACACAAGACTCTATGATGATCTCAGGTCGACAGACTAAGCTATACCAGTGTCACTAGAGAACTGCCATCTGACGTGAGGTATAATACCATCTGGGAGTTCTCGGCGAGTCCGTTCAGTGTACCCAGTCTTTACTAAGCACCCGTATACCATCTATGATGTTAAACACCAATGGATATGGGATCATCTATCGCCCATCACATGGGTCGAGAAGATATACGCTAGTCTACTCTGGAATATCGATGCCCCGTCTCGATATTCCTACGACTAGGAACATTGAAGGATGTACTCATGGACTACCCAGGCCCCACTAGTATGATCTGCATCATAATCCTGGAAGTCGAGTACACACCCTAAGGGCTTTATCAACATGTAACAGAGAGACAATAAGTATACATGTTAAGATAAAGAGCAACCAGATAGCGTACTATCATGTCGAGCAAGAAAGTCCTCCCTATATATGTCCCAGCATCCACTATTATAAACATCTCATGTACAATAATGGCCTCTAGGGCATACATACAACTAAAAATCTATCACTTGCACTAGGGCCATCATATAGCAGTGGTTGTAGTATCTCATACTCAACCATCCCATAAAAGTCTCTCTCTGGGAAAAGGCCTTTGTGAATGGATCCGCCGTGTTGTCCTTTGATTCTACTCTCCTAACCTCGATCTCACTGGAGATCAACCATCTCTATGATCAGGTGATTGTTTACCCCAATCAGAGCAAAGCTCTGTTCAAATTCCAAGGCGGGAGCTGAAGCAACACTTCAGATTCCTTGCGCTGGGCGCAACGCACCACGTGTCAAAATCAGGCACGCCAGCGCAAGGAGCGCAGCGCACCCGATCAGAGCAAGACTCTATTTAAATAAAAATAAGGAAGCAAAACTTCAGCTGCGCTCTGCGCTGCGCGACACGTGGCAGCGCAGTTGCGCTGGCGCAGTGGCGCTGCGCTCTGCGCTACGCGACACGTGGCAGCGCAGTGGCGCTGCGCTCTGCGCTGCGAGACACGTGGCGGCGCAGTTGCGCTACGCTCTGCGCTGCGCGACACGTGTCAAGCGCAGATGCAGTTGCGCCAATGCCAGCACCAAAACATAAAAATTCTGGAAAGATCTTTCTCAATCTTGTTAAAAACAAGAAGATTGTCTTCTGTAAAACAGAAGCCCTTGGACCAAAGATCCAACGGTGAGGAAAAATCCCCGAATCACTCAAAGAAAGATCTCTCTAACCAATTTAACAAACTAATTGGCACTATAAAAAGGCCCCTAGACCCCAAGTCAACAAGAAGAACAACACAGACAATAGAGAAACTCAAGAAACAGAGAGAGAACTCTAAAGAATTTGGAGAAAAACTCAAAAAAGAGAAGAAAAGGTAAACGCTTTGAATAAAAAAGAAGAATTTCTTCTGAAAAGATCATTGATCTAAGAATAAGATCAAGGATCTTCAACAAATAATAATAATAATAAAGGCGTTGCCTTTTGATGAACTACTGGTTCTTTGAAAACAAGAAAATTTGTTTTCTTTGATCTAAAATTGATCAAAATAATAAAACAGTGTCCTGCACTTGTAAATCTGCACTGTTGCGCTACTGGGTTGGCGCAAGCCACCAGGGAGCGCCACGTGTCAGCTCCAGAATGATCTACGTTATGCGCTGTTAAAATATAGCACTGCTCTCATGAATTGGCGCAACCCACCAAAGCGCGCCACGTGTCAGAAGCGCAATAGCGCAGCGCACTGGCGCAGCGCACTGCGCTTGCGCTCACCAGAACGTGACACGTGTCACCTCCCCATGGACTTGCTCCTTGCGCTCCTCAATTGGCGCAAAGCGCCTGACAAACCATGTGGCACTCTGTTAGACTAATTAATGCAATGCATTATCAAAGGCAGAGCCCAATAAAGAAAGGTCTATCAGACCAAACAAAGTGCTATGCACTATTAAAAGGGATAAAGCCCAAACCAAGGTCTGTCAGGCTCAAAATAGATGTTGTACATCATTTAAAAAGGGCATAGCCCAATTAAAAGGGGGGCCTAATAGGCCAGACAAAATGCACTGCATTATTAAACAAAAGGCAAAGCCCAAGCCAAGGTCTAACAAGCCAACCACAAATAAAAACGTTGAACATCTTCAACTGGACTTAGCCCAATCACGGCCATAAGTCCTCAAATTAAATTGACTGAGCACGGCTGCTCTCTTAAATCAATTTACAACTTTGGTTCAAGGGTACATCTCCGAACTCCTCTGACATCCGTCGTTGTAATCCTTTAACGTCGTCAGAGAGGTGACGGGTCCCGACGGCCATATATTATTAAATGGACCCCCATGTCCCTAAACTGGCAATGGACCCCCATGTTCCTAAACTGGAACATGGACCCCCATGTCCCTAAACTGGAACATGGACCACTATGTCCCTAAACTGGAACAATAGAGCCCAAATGCTCTTTTGTCGGATCTAAACGATCCCGTTTAAGTTGATCTTAGCCTCAAAAATGGTTAACGTATCTTTAAACCTTCAGACAGACTTTAGTCCCAAATCGGACTATAGATCCCTTAATCAACTTTGGCTCAAGGGTACATCTCTGAACTCCTCTGACACCTATTGTTGTAATCCTTCAACGACGTCAGAGAGGCGACGGGTCCCCACGACCATATGTGAAATGGACCGCTATGTCCCTAAACTGGAACAATAGAGCCCAAACGCTCTTTTGTCGGATCTAAACGATCCCGTTAAGTTGATCTTAGCCTCAAATTGGACTAACGTATCCTTAACGAACGTTTAAGTTGATCTTAGCCTTAAACATGGTTAACGTATCCTTAAACTAAAACACCAAACCCAAATCTAAGTAAATACGGATTTGGACTAATCCACGTCCTACGGGCGATGACATAAATTAGTCTCCGTATACAATCCACGGGAAACCACAAACAAAACAAATACCCACGACACGAAGTGAAATTATGGAGAAGGAGAAAGTTGTTACCGCGATGCGGTAGCGTAATTAACTGCAGGGGCTTGCGCCTGCAGGAAAGAGCGTCCCCACAATCAAAAACCCCTCAAGTGAGGGGGAATCTGACGAAATCTGCTACATCAGCCGCATCCGCCCAAACCTCCGATACACGGTGCCATAAATCAACTTGGCATCTTCGGAGAGGTGGACGGATAAAACCAAATAGCATCTGCCCCGAACCTCAGGCTAGACGTCCATGTCTTGGCCGCCGTTCGGAGGGGAATAGATTCTGGCACACCCGGTGGGACCTTTTCCTCTTTCCACTCCACACTTCGTGTGTCGTGTTTGCGAACGAATCGCAGTTTGCTGTGCTTGCCTGTGGATTCAAGGTACTAAGATTTGGTGTCTTACTCCATGTAGAAAACAGAAGATCAATGGCTTCAAACTGCACTGCCTGCAACTGCAGCTCTCGCTCCGTCCTTGCTGGAGGAGTGACTTATGGGCCCTAAGCGGCCTCCCTTTTCAAAATGCCAGTGGAGCAGGTAACTCAAGCCACCGCTGGACTATTCTTCGGGACCCTGCTCCCACCGATGAGCTTCAATGCCCCAATGACATCGCAAGAAGCTCCAAAGAAGTTGGTCTTTGATCGGCTTTCTACTGCCCGGCCCCTCTCAACGGGTCGCCCAACTTCAATACCTCAGTTTCCAACAGACTGGGCCAGAACGTCTACGAGCCCGTGATAACCGAAGCTGCCATCCCAAAGCGGATAGCCATCCCGGCTCAAGCAGACGAAATCATTGGAAATGCTCCTCTTTCCAGGAAGTCAGTTTTTACAAGGCTGGCCATTCTGGTTGCTGCTCCAGGCGAGCTCCTCAAAGTTGCTTCCCCTGCCCAGAGGTTTGTCTTTAACGGATTAGACCTTGCTTCTCAACGGGTGTCAGTCTTCGACAGGCTAGCACCAATAACAGTCTCTCCTCAAAGCAGGGGGCATGACGAAGTCACCCTTATAGCTGAAACAACTCCATCCGCAAGACACGCTTGACGTCGCCACTGGCGCTGAGTGAGGAAGGCTGGGGGCAACTCCCCCTTTGGGATGACTCCGCCAGCTCCGACGGTGGAGATCGAGGTCGTTGTTCCAACCGAGAACAGCTTTGAACTGCTCAACAAAGTGTGCAGAAACTCTCCTACTGCATTGCTGAAGAAAACTCCTTCACCTGTGGAGAATACTCCAGAGAAGAAGCTGGAGCAGCCCCCTCAATGTCTGTCCTCCAAAATTTACAAGGTCTGGCAGAGGGTTCAAGATTCCGTAATCGACCAAGATCACTCTCGCCGGCAGAAAAGGGCGAAAGTGCAGGAAGAAAAGAACCGTCCTGACAAACAGCAAAGGACGACAACTGCCAGGGCGCCCGCTGCAACGGCCCCCTCAACTTCAACAACCCACAAGAGAAGAAGGCCGGAGAAAGTCCCCACGCCTGCGGCAAATGCCAAAGGCGGCGAACCCAAACGCCCTAAGTCCGGAGGCATTGTAGTCCATACCGTCTACATGGCGTCTGGTAAAGAGGACAGCCGTACATCTACAGGTCATAGACCGCTTACACGGTCAGTGACTAAAGCTCAGGAGCAACAGCAGAAGCTCCAAGAAATGATGAACGCAATGGCCGCACTCACTGGGCCAAAAGAAAGCCCCGAAGCGTCCTCGGATCAACGCCAGGAGCAAGAAACTGACGTTGAGTTCCTTCACAGGATATTGGAGAAGAAGGACAAAGAGGCTGCGGAACAAGCGGCCAACATAAAGCGAATGGCCCTCCTGTTCCAGGACATGGTGGGTATGATGATCCAACAAGATCCTCCTGCTCAAGATCCTCCGATCGTCCTTGAAGATGACAGGGGAGAAACGTCGAATCCTCCACCGGCTTTGTCAACAGCCAAGGAGGAGACGATTTCCAAAGCTGACCTGGACGAATATATAGCTCAACAGATACGGGTTCACCAGGCGACTGAGGCAGCCGGTCAGGTCATAAAAACAGGGCGACCATATCCGAGCTGGTACGACCAAATCAGTTACCCACCGGGATATAAGTTCCCTAAGTTCCACGTATATAAGGGGACAGGGAACCCACATCAGCATGTCGCTCAATTCAGGGCCTTATGCGGCAACACTGGAGGCGACGACAAGCTGCTGCTTCGCCAATTCGTCGGCAGTTTAGCGGAAACAGCCTTTGAATGGTATTCAGAGCTACCTAACGACTCTGTTAAAACATTTGCGGAAATGGAGCTACTGTTTACACAAAGATTTGCGAGTGCTAGTGGACGCACCCCGATAACAGCACTGATTAACGCCAGGATAAGGCCCGGCAAAACCTGGGTCCAATACGCAACACGGTGGCGAAACCTATGGTCGAAATGCGAACAACGCATAGAAGAGGCACCTGCGGTAGGTATGTTCGTAGGCACTCTCGATCCGCAAGCAACCATCTCGCAATTCATGATGTTCTTAAGGCCGACCACCTTCCAGGTCTTGATCGACAAATTAGCCCAAATGGACCAGATGGGCCATGGACCGTCTCCTCCAAAACCAGACTCTCGAAATGAGAAAGGAAAAGGGAAAGCGATCGTCGTCGCCAGTGCTCAACAGCAGCCGAGCAACTCAAAGCCGGTCGTTCGCCAAAACGACGTGCATCCACGCCCATCCCTCGAGAAGAGGCTAGGACGTCCTTACTCGTTTCCTCAGGATAAAACAAGAAGACTGTTTGAGCTGGCAGTACGCAACAGACTCATCAATCTGCCGAGTCCAAAACGTCTGTCACAGCCAGGCGATCTCAATAATCCCAATTATTGCTCTTACCACCAAACGGTAAGTCACCCGATCGAGGATTGATTCGTCTTTAAGGGATGGATCGAGGACCAGTACCTACAAGGCAAGTATGCGCTGTCTGAAAAGTGGAAGGTAAACCCACCACAGCCGCACACTCTAAAGAAGACGGACGCACCGGGGGCAACTTTTCATGTAATCTCTCACTCATTGGCGGATGATAAAGAGGCTCCTTGCGCCGAGAAACCGAGGGCGGACCCCGAACCAGAAATTCTGCGGCCGTCAGACGAGTTGATCGATACCTTCCTGAATGAGATTCGTCTGAAAGTTAAAGCCAATCAAGAGCGTGAGATGGCCATACTGGAAGGAGTCAAACACCGACTACTAGACCAAAGAGTCATGGCACTTCCGTTAAATCAAAAGTCATCCGCTGCGGATAAAAACAAATTCAAGACGAGGAAAAGGTTCGCCAAAGCCCTATCAGTGGGAATGAAGCTACCACCCTCTGAAGAAAATACTCTCGGTGGAGCAGAGATGCATCCTAACTTCTGTTTATATCATCAGAAGATCATGCATCCTACCGAAGACCGCGACTCCTTTAAGTGTTGGTGGCAAGGGTATGTCGCTAAAAAGCAACACTTCAACAGGACAAAGCGTGAAGCTCGCAGACATCAGAAAAATGCGATAGATGAGCGCAAAAGAGCCGCTGACGGCTGTCGCATAGCCGACTCCAAGGGATCGCAAATTATCACCTTTAGAAGCGACTCTGACGGAGAAGCTGCCCTTAACCCTCTCCTCAAGGAATCCATTTCAAAAATGAAAGAATTGAGGAGTTGCGAGAACATTCAGCCGTGCAATCGCATGCTACTCGGGAAAAATCTCGGCCCCGCAAACAAAGGATCGAGCAAAAAGAATAAAGGGAAGGGAAAAACAGCCCTCGTGGCCAACATTCAACAGCAATCGAGTGGCCCTAGGCCGGTTTTTCGCCAAAACAATGTGCGACCACGCCCATCCCTCGAAGAGAGGTTGAAACGTCCTTACTCATTTCCCCAGGATGAAACAAGGAGGCTGTTCGAAGTGGCAGTGCATAACAGGCTTATCACTCTACCGGAGCCGAAACAACAGCTACAACTAAATGACGTCAACAATCCTAATTACTGCCCTTACCACCAAGTATTGGGCCATCCGATCGAAAACTGCTACGTTTTCAAAAACTGGGTTGAAGACCAATACCAACAGGATAAGTTCACGTTGTCCGAAAACTGGAAGGTGAGCCCGCCACAGCCTCATGCTCCTAAGAAGATAGATATGCCGGGGGCATCATGCTCATTCATAAGGAAAGAAGCCCCATAGACCGAAAAGTCAGTAAACTAGAGATTCGCCTCAAATACGGAAATGACGGACCAAAACGTCCTTAAACTAATGACGGACCACTATGTCCTAAAACTAGCTGACGACCGAAACGACTTTAAACTACTACCGCAGCATCCTCAGGCAGACGAGATAAAAAAAAGAGAATAAAAAAATATATAAAAAAAACGGTATGTCCATAAGCAAAATGGGCACGGATGAAAACCCGAAAGGGCTCCGTGAGTAAAAACAGCAGGGCTACCGGCGAGTGTTTGTCAAAACCCAAAAGGGCGCAACCTCGTTAAAAGACACTTATAAGGTCCTCTCGACCTTGTAAGGAGAAACCACCCGCGTGAGATCCTTACGACTCACAAGGAAGCAACACACTTAGGGATCCTCACGATTCGTAAGGAGAAATTACACTTGCGAGATCCTCACGACTCGTAAGGAGAACTCTCTTATGGGACCCTCACGGCTCATAAGATTTGAAAGTCTTAAGTTACAGAGACCTGAACCTGTTCTTAAGAAACTCCCACAACCTTCGATATTGCCCTACAAGTGGCTCAATACTGACCCTTGTATACAATCCACGGGCGCGAATAAACATTTCCCTAACCAAGTCCCATCCGTGACTGGGGATATGTCCAAACGGTGAACAACCCTTATAAGTCCTCTCGACTTATAAGGAGAAAACCTTTTTGTAAGATCCTTACGACTTGCAGGGGAACATGCACTTAGGAATCCTCAAGATTCCTAAGGAGAAAACACACCTACGAGATCCTCACGACTTGTAGGGAGAAATACCTTTGTGAGACCCTTACGGCTCATGAAGTCAAAAGTCTTAGTCGACAGGATCCTAACCATGTTCGCTAAGCCACCTTTGTTCGACATCGACAGAGGCAAATGATGATTCGCTCCTGGCAATATCCCAGTTGTAGCGATGCTGATGCCTAAACCGGTATCAAATTCCAAGTCCTGTCATGGCAAATGATGATTCGCTCCTGGCAATATTCCAGTTGTAGCGATGCTGATGCTGAGATTGGCACCAGATTCCAAGTTCCACACTCGCAATAAAAATCAGCGAGCTAAAAATGCATACGAAATAGCCGAAATGATGGGGCAACTTGCAACAAAATCAGCAAGTAAAAAAATGTATGCATGCAAAATAGCCGAAATGATGGGGCAACTTGCAATAAAAAGCAGCGTGTAAAAAAAAATAGCCGAAATGATTGGGCAACTCGCAATAAAAAGCAGCGAGTGAAAATAAAATAAATAGCCGAAATGATTGGGCACCGCGAAAAATAGCCGAAATGATTGGGCAATCGCGACCTTCGCGATATAAAAGCTGAAATGATAGAGCATCGCGGAAATACAATAATAAAAATAAAAATAAAAAAATGAATGAATGAAACTTATGCCCTACAAGTGAGATCACATCGATCCATGTATACAATCCAGGGGCACAAACAAAGAGGGAACCATACCTTCCCAACAGGCTCCACCAGAAAGCGAAGCCAAATCTCGACGGTTCATAGACAACCTCGACATTTTTCGTAATATTGCAGACACAATGTCAACAAATGAAGCAAAAGAAGATCCCTAGCTTCAGGGTCTCGACGTTGATATCGACAACATAGAGATCACCAACGGCATTTCTCCTCACTCCAACCAGATGTAGACATGACGTCAACAACCGACCTCAGAGTCGCAACGAAACGGAGCCACGGCATAGTCCCTAGTGTTAGTGTTTATGCCCTAGAAGGCCATTACTGTATCATACTAGTTTGTATATTACTTAATGGAAGCTTGGGATATTCATATGTATATAACAGTCTTGCTAAACATGGTAGTATGCTACTTGGTTTTTCTATCCTAATATGTGAGTGTACGTATTGATAGAGCTCTTAGGATCTTACTTGTCTACCAGCGTTGTGATGGCAGTCACACTAGTGGGGGCTGGGTAGTCTACAAGCACATCCTTATTCTGGTCCCTGGTCGTTGGATTATCGAGACAGAGCATCGATACTCCGGAGTAGACTAGTGTGTACGCTTCTCATCCCAGTTGGGGAGATGGTCTGTCCCACAGCCGTCAGTACGTCGTACTGGAGATAGTATGCAGGTGCTCGTTAGGTTACGGGTACACCGGACAGGACTCACAGGGAACTGTTGGTTGGTTTGATACCAGTCGTCAGTGAGCAGTTCCCAGGTGACATGAGTACAGCATAGTCCGCAGACTTGACACTGCTACTTCGCCTCGAGTGTGTCCCACTGTTCTTAGATTGCTACCCTACCACGGCTCAAAGGAGTCGTGCAAACAAGTAGCAGTTGGGTGCAGTCCCGAGCACTTGGAGGCAGTGGCGGTTAGACAGGATTCGTCCCTCCCGGTATTGGGAGTAGATATCGTGCTGTGTCAGAGAGCCATTACGCAAAGTCCCTGGCCAGGGCAAGCGAGATTTGCTGGTAGGTTCCAGTAGTTTCTCAGGGTGTAATGGGCTTCCCTCCGACACGACTTATACCGCTATTAGGGGACTGACGCTTGCCGCCCCCTAGGCCCGATATGCGATAGTCTTGGACGAACGGACCGGACTGTATGGAGATTGTCACATCAGACTCAGTAGGAGTTCGGATGGGTTTCCTCATCGGCCTTCTTATCGACAACTACCTGGGGACCGTTACGTACAGCTAGTGCCGCTTGCGGTCTGTGGTTAAACCCACTGCCCGCGTAGTAGTCGAGTCTCTAGAGTCCCACACAGAGAGTTTCCTACTCCAGGCGAAACGATATAGAGGTCGCATGGTTTTGCGACAAAGGGTTCGGACGCATACGTGCGTTTACGCGTGTACGACTTTCGGACAGTTTTTACCAGTCGGCTTTGGTTTAAGCCAGTTACTGGTATCCAGTTATTGGATTTATACAGTCTAAAGTTTTTCCGTATTTTTATGGATCGGAGGGGCGTTCTCGTAATTACTCGAGAAGCTTCTAGAAGGTGGTGACTAAGGAGGTTTAGGTGTCATTTGCATTAAATGAGTTTAGTGAGTCATGAGGGTGATTCATGCATATCATTAATGCATGATAAATGCTTGGTGAGTCATGACAATGAATCACCATTAGATATTTGTGAAGCATGCTTATTCATTATGTATTATTCTTTTTCTCATAAATAAGAATGCTTCATATTTATTATGATAGATTTACTATTCTCATTTGATTATTCATTCTCACCTTCTCTCTCCTCAAGCTCTCCCTCTTCAAAGACTAATCCTCCCCTCTCATGAGTTGAGAACAAGGGTTAGTAAGACTAATCAATCCATAACCATCACTCTATTTCATCCTAGCTTCTTTGATTAGCAATCCAAGAAGGTTAGTTGCCTCAAGTTTAGAGGTTTAGCTTGGAGTTTTGCTCTCGGGTGGATCGTCTACTACCTAGAGAAGGCCGAGGAGAACAAGGATATCGTAAAGACGAAGGAGTTGGTTCATAAGGTATAATCCCTAAACACAGTAGTTTAGAAACACTTTGTGTTTGGTTATTTATAGTTTAGCTTCGATTCAAGCGGTTAGTCGATGTTCGTTCACTAAACAAGATCGTTTTTGAAAATTCCGCCTCCCCACAAGTTCTGGGGTGTAGTACATCGACTTACAGTGGTATCAGAGCCTCGCTAAACAATAAATAACTTTATTGCAAATTTGTACGAATTTCGAACGGAAAAACGAAGCCGGAAAACCCTAAAAATGTCAAGTTTCTGTCGAAATTGAAATGAAGTCTAAAAATTTTTCAGGGATGCTCAGAAAGCTTGAAAAGGGTCCAGGAGAACACCCATGAAATTTGAGCCCATGAATCGGCTAAAGCGCCGCGGAAGCGCGGCGGATCCCACCGATCCGCCGCGGTTCCGCGGCCGAGTTGCCGAGTCATGGTCTCATCTTTCATGTGTGGGTCCCCTCTGGTATTTGGGGTTTTCTGGAATATTTTAATTTTGCTCAGGTTTCAGTTTTACAGAGCAGTTTTTGGAGCAATATTAATGTTGTTTAATCGATCGAAATTGTACAGTATTTGCATGTTGGATTATATCTGTGATTGATAAATGTGTTCGTAAACCTCCCCTAACTGCTAGTATGTCGGTTGGCAGGGGGTTGCACATTTCTGTAATGGTTATATCTGTTTGTGCATATGAACTGTATTGGACTGTTGTGGTGTATAGCCGGGGTTTTGCAATGGGTTATTGTTTAATTCATTTGTTGTAAATGTAATTTGTTGTAATATTATTTTTGCGGGGCACATCCAGGTTGCGGTTGTAGCCACCGTTGTATTATTTCATTTTACTGTTTTTGCTCCTAGGACTGACCCAAGGTGGGGTACACAAACTGCCGGGCGGGTAGTTTTCCGTACCCGTAGGGGTCGAGGGTGGGGTAACAGCTATTCATCACAACTGTGTAATCTGTCTTTTCTTGCAGGCTCAAAAGAAATACAGATTGCTTGCAAATCCAATATTGTTTATCTGTGTTCTGGAATGTATATCATTGCGTCAGACGATGTAAAATATCTATATATATGATAGCTATTTAGACGTCACTTATGTTTTACACCCGCGCTAGCCCAGCCCCCGCTCTGTCGTTAGTTAAGTAACCTAACGGGTGATGACGGGACCCCGTGGCGAATGCGGATGGCATAAGAGGACGTTGTATTTTCGTTGTTTTCTGCAATAATAGGTTAATGATGGGACGCATTATCTATAATGCAAAGAAAAACAAACCAAAATTTAAATCGTTTGAACAATTTAAAAGAAACCACTCGGTTAATTTTAAAAACAGATATTTTTAAATGCGGAGCTTTAACCACTCCTTTTAGAAGCTATCAGGTTCCTTCGGTTATATCAAGTTCACTACGTTCACGGTTTCGCCAAAACCAGTCGTAGCCCTCCGTCATTTCTTATGGATAGTCAGTAGTATTCAAGCTATGCTTGTTGGCATACGTCAAGGCATAGTGTTTGGTAGCTGCTGGGGTATTCATTTGTTGCATAGATAGATGTGTTGGTTTGGGACAGTCGCATTACCTTGTTGGCATACGTCAAGGGTATATACGGGTGGGTTCAAATTAACAAGATAATGATGGGCAGAACTTGACATGTGACTTATGATTTGTTGGCATACGTCAAGGTCATAAGAGCATGGGGCAAAAACTTATATCGGGAATTTCTAAAGAAACTGAAATTTGCAAAGAGATGCATACCATTTGGAGTTTGATGAATGTTGGTAGGATTCCTTCAACATTATCATACGATGATATTTGGATCCCGATCCTACTGTGAGTATATGCTACTTATCAGGATATTCGTCACTTAACGATCAATGCTATAAACCAAGTAGGTGTCCAGAAAAATGTCAGCGGGGTTACGCCCCCAGAGAAAAGAGGTTATTTAATTAAGGAACTTCGCGAAAGCGTTGGAAAACCTCCCTCGAAGTATCGACACTGGCCTGGCTGAACGGTTAAGCAAGTATTGTACGGTGAGAATAGTCCTGGCTAATTCTTCTTTTATGGTTTGAGGAAGGATTCGAGAAACAGTGGGAGCCATCCAGTTTAGATAAACTAAAAACCACTCTAAACTTGCAAGAGCATCATGCTAAAGAGTTTTCTTCTCTCTCTCCTAATTGCAGCGACCCTGAAAATGACTGGACTTAAGTTACTTTTAGAGAAAAATATACTGACAGGGCCAAACTATAAAGATTGGCTGCGGAATGTCAAAATGGCTTTGACCTATGACAAACTGGGATACGTCCTCACCGCTACGGCACCTGCTGTCCCTGGTCCCAAATCCAGCAATGCAGATAAGGAAATCCGCAAAACCTGGGATTTAGATTACGCGAGAGCCAAGTGCATCGTGCTTGCCTCAATGAACAATGAACATCAGAGGAGGCACGAGGATATGTCCCTAGATGGCATATTTCTCCATACAAAGGAACTTTATGGAGAGCAATCTCGTATAGCAAGATACGAGACCTCTAAGAACTTGTTTCGAGCGAGGTTGGCTGTCGGGTCATCGGTAGGTGAACATGTCCTACAGATGATCGGCTATATTGAAGAGCTCGCAGACCTTGGGATGACTTTGGATAATGAGCTGTATACAGACCTTATTCTCCAGTCCCTTCCTCCCACCTACGCCCAGTTTATCCTCAACTTCAACCTTCAAGAAAAAGAAGTTGAACTTGCGGAACTCCTGAACATGTTAAGGAGTGCAGAGGGCACCTTGCAGAAGGCAAGGGAAACACCCGCTATGTTTGTTGGCGGTGCATCTTCTTCCGGGTCTAAGGCTAGGGCCAAAGGAAGGAAGAAGAAGGCCGCACCCAAACCTAGAGGAGGTGTTAGTAAGGTGGGAAAGAAGGGAAAGAAAAAGTTTGCGGTACCGGTAGTGGGCCAGGATGAGTGCTTCCATTGTCACAGGAAAGGGCACTGGAAGAAGGATTGCAAGGCGTGGAACGCCAAGAACCAGGAACCGAAGCAAGCTGTGGCTTCGACTTCAGGTGTGTTTGTAATTGAGAATTGTCTGTCGATCAACTCTACTTCCTGGGTATTGGATACCGGATCAGGATCTCATATTTGCAATTCATTGCAGGCACTGAGAAACCGTAGAGTGCTGAAGGAAGGTGATATGATCCTCAGGGTTGCTAACGGAGCTAGCGTGGGAGCTGCGTCCGTCGGGGATTATCACCTAGGATTGACGAGTGGACATATTTTGGTTTTGCATAACTGTTATTTTGTACCAAGCTTAACGTGTAATATCATATCAGTTTCCTTGTTATCAAATAAAGGTTATGATTTCACGTTTGTAAGAGATGTTGTCAACATCCACCTTAATCATGGTTTGATTGGGTCCGGTACTCTAAATAACGGCATATATGTTTTAAACCAACTCCAAATTTTCAATGTCCAGAACACACTAAAAAGAAAGTCTCCAGATTTAAATAAAGCTTTCTTATGTCATTGTAGACTGGGTCACATCAATGAGAGAAGGTTGACTAAGTTGTATAGAGAAGGATATTTAGACTTGTACGAATATCAATCTTATGACACTTGTCAATCTTGTCTCAAAGGAAAGATGACAAAGACTCCATTTACTGGACAAGGAGTAAGAGCGAGCGAGCTCTTAGGACTCATACACAGTGATGTATGCGGTCCAATGTCTACACATGCGAGAGATGGTTATTCCTACTTCATTACTTTTACAGATGATTTCTCTAGGTTTGGACATGTCTTCTTGATGAAGCATAAATCCGAGGCCTTTGAGAAATTCAAGGAATACAAGAGTGAAGCAGAAAACCAAACAGGCAAAAGTATTAAGACACTGAGATCTGATCGAGGTGGAGAATACTTAAGTGCCGAGTTCCTAGGTTACCTAAAAGAGAAAGGAATTCTCTCTCAGCTTACTCCTCCATACACTCCACAGCACAACGGTGTATCGGAGAGACGGAATCGAACCCTATTGGATATGGTACGATCCATGATGAGTAATGCTGAGTTACCGCGATCTTTCTGGGGATATGCGCTAGAATCAGCGATACATCTTTTGAACAGAGTTCCAACCAAAACTGTGCCTACCACACCATATCAGATGTGGAGTGGGAAGAAACCCTATCTTCAGTACCTGAAGACATGGGGATGTCCAGCTTTTGTAAAAAAGCAGCATCCGGACAAGCTCGAGGCACGCTCAGTAGAGTGTAAGTTTGTGGGATATCCAAAGAACTCTACAGGATATTGTTTCTATTACGCAGAGGAACAAAAGGTTTTTGTTTCTCGTCATGCCCGCTTCTTAGAAACTGAATTTTTAGAAAATCAGAAGAGTGGGAGCGTAGTAGAACTGGAAGAAATTCCAGAACCACAAACTGCTACTGAAAGTTTGGTAGAACCAGGAGTTCAAGAAGAACAGAACATTCCCGCACCACTCCGCAGGAGTAGTAGGCCGTCTCATCCGCCTGAGAGATACTACGGTTTTCTCATAGATGGGGATAGAGAGGATTGCATCATAAATGATGATGAACCTACTGACTTCCAGCAGGCCATCCAGAGCGGCGACTCGGTACGATGGCTAGATGCAATGCGGACCGAAATGGAGTCCATGTACACCAACAAAGTATGGACTTTGGACTTTGCTCCAGATGGGGTAAAACCCATAGGATGCAAATGGATCTTCAAGAAAAAGATTGGTGTAGATGGACAGGTGGAAACCTATAAGGCTAGACTTGTTGCAAAGGGTTTTCGTCAAAGACCTGGTTTGGACTATGACGAAACTTTTTCTCCAGTGGCTATGCTCAAATCCATTCGGGTCCTTCTTGCTATTGCTGCCTTCCATGATTATGAAATCTGGCAGATGGACGTACAGACGGCTTTTCTGAATGGAAATTTAGAAGAATGCGTCTACATGGATCAGCCAGAGGGTTTCAATCAGAGTGGGAGCAGCGGGAAAGTATGCAAGCTGCTTAAGTCTATTTATGGACTAAAGCAGGCATCGCGGAGTTGGAACATCTGTTTTGATGAGACAGTCAAAGAATATGACTTTATCAAAAATCCAGATGAACCGTGCATATATAGTAAAGCTGTAGCCAGAAGTGTCGTATTCCTCGTCTTGTACGTGGATGACATTCTATTGATAGGAAATGACATTCCTATGCTACAATCTGTCAAAGGATTCTTGTCACACAGGTTCTCCATGAAAGACCTGGGTGATGCCTCGTACATTCTGGGGATCCGGATCTATCGTGATAGATCCAAGAGGATGTTGGGACTTTCGCAGTCCAGGTATATCGACACTGTACTGAAAAGATTCAGTATGGAAGATTCTAAGCGCGGTAATCTACCAGCTTGTCACGGAATCACCCTCTCCAAAGAGATGTCTCCCAAGACTGATTTGGAAAGGGAACGCATGTCTATTATACCCTACGCTTCTGCGGTAGGCTCTATAATGTATGCGATGTTGTGCACCAGACCAGATATTGCTTACGCACAGAGCGTGGTAAGCCGGTATCAGTCAGACCCAGGGGAGAAACACTGGATAGCAGTAAAGAACATTCTCAAGTACCTGAGGAGGACTAAGGAGATGTTCTTGGTTTACGGCGAAAAAGACCTCAGGTTGGAGGCCTTTGCTGATTCCGGCTTCCAGAGTGATAAGGACGATTCCAAGTCCATGTCGGGTTATATCTTTACCCTCAATGGAGGGGCTGTGTGCTGGAAGAGCTCCAAGCAGGACACCGTTGCTGACTCGACGATGGAAGCGGAGTATATAGCTGCTTGCGATGCCGCAAAAGAAGCAGTCTGGATGAAGAAGTTCCTAACAGAACTTCAGGTGGTTCCTACCATAGTTGATCCAATACCTCTGTATTGCGACAACAACGGAGCTATAGCTTTAGCGAAGGAACCAAGGTCCCATCAGAAGTCCAGACACATCTTAAGGCGGTATCACCTGATCAGGGAGATCATTGATCGTCAGGAGATCGAGGTTCGGAGAGTTGCTTCTGAAGAGAACATTGCTGATCCATTCACGAAGGCCCTTCCTCAGATTCAGTTCGAGAGGCTACTCGAGATCATTGGTCTACGATATGCCAGTACATGGCCCTAGTGCAAGTGGGAGATTGTTAGTGTTTATGCCCTAGAAGGCCATTACTGTATCATACTAGTTTGTATATTACTTAATGGAAGCTTGGGATATTCACATGTATATAACAGTCTTGCTAAACATGGTAGTATGCTACTTGGTTTTTCTATCTTAATATGTGAGTGTACGTATTGATAGAGCTCTTAGGATCTTGCTTGTCTACCAGCGTTGTGATGGCAGTCACACTAGTGGGGGCTGGGTAGTCTACAAGCACATCCTTATTCTGGTCCCTGGTCGTTGGATTATCGAGACAGAGCATCGATACTCCGGAGTAGACTAGTGTGTACGCTTCTCATCCCAGTTGGGGAGATGGTCTGTCCCACAGCCGTCAGTACGTCGTACTGGAGATAGTATGCAGGTGCTCGTTAGGTTACGGGTACACCGGACAGGACTCACAGGGAACTGTTGGTTGGTTTGATACCAGTCGTCAGTGAGCAGTTCCCAGGTGACATGCGTACAGCATAGTCCGCAGACTTGACACTGCTACTTCGCCTCGAGTGTGTCCCACTGTTCTTAGATTGCTACCCTACCACGGCTCAAAGGAGTCGTGCAAACAGGTAGCAGTTGGGTGCAGTCCCGAGCACTTGGAGGCAGTGGCGGTTAGACAGGATTCGTCCCTCCCGGTATTGGGAGTAGATATCGTGCTGTGTCAGAGAGCCATTACGCAAAGTCCCTAGCCAGGGCAAGCGAGATTTGCTGGTAGGTTCCAGTAGTTTCTCAGGGTGTAATGGGCTTCCCTCCGACACAACTTATACCGCTATTAGGGGACTGACGCTTGCCGCCCCCTAGGCCCGATATGCGATAGTCTTGGACGAACGAACCGGACTGTATGGAGATTGTCACATCAGACTCAGTAGGAGTTCGGATGGGTTTCCTCATCGGCCTTCTTATCGACAACTACCTGGGGACCGTTACGTACAGCTAGTGCCGCTTGCGGTCTGTGGTTAAACCCACTGCCAGCGTAGTAGTCGAGTCTCTAGAGTCCCACACAGAGAGTTTCCTACTCCAGGCGAAACGATATAGAGGTCGCATGGTTTTGCGACAAAGGGTTCGGACGCATACGTGCGTTTACGCGTGTACGACTTTCGGACAGTTTTTACCAGTCGGCTTTGGTTTAAGCCAGTTACTGGTATCCGGTTATTGGATTTATACAGTCTAAAGTTTTTCCGTATTTTTACGGATCGGAGGGGCGTTCTCGTAATTACTCGAGAAGCTTCTAGAAGGTGGTGACTAAGGAGGTTTAGGTGTCATTTGCATTAAATGAGTTTAGTGAGTCATGAGGGTGATTCATGCATATCATTAATGCATGATAAATGCTTAGTGAGTCATGACAATGAATCACCATTAGATATTTGTGAAGCATGCTTATTCATTATGTATTATTCTTTTTCTCATAAATAAGAATGCTTCATATTTATTATGATAGATTTACTATTCTCATTTGATTATTCATTCTCACCTTCTCTCTCCTCAAGCTCTCCCTCTTCAAAGACTAATCCTCCCCTCTCATGAGTTGAGAAAAAGGGTTAGTAAGACTAATCAATCCATAACCATCACTCTATTTCATCCTAGCTTCTTTGATTAGCAATCCAAGAAGGTTAGTTGCCTCAAGTTTAGAGGTTTAGCTTGGAGTTTTGCTCTCGGGTGGATCGTCTACTACCTAGAGAAGGCCGAGGAGAACAAGGAGATCGTAAAGACGAAGGAGTTGGTTCATAAGGTATAATCCCTAAACACAGTAGTTTAGAAACACTTTGTGTTTGGTTATTTATAGTTTAGCTTCGATTCAAGCGGTTAGTCGATGTTCGTTCACTAAACAAGATCGTTTTTGAAAATTCCGCCTCCCCACAAGTTCTGGGGTGTAGTACATCGACTTACACCTAGTTCCAAATCTTAACGGCAATATCTACAGCCTAAGAATCAGCAACGGCGTTCCTTCGCAGTCCAGCAGGATGCAGATGCAATGTCAACGAAAGACCCCATGGTCGAAACAATGCGGAGCGACGGCAAAATCCCAGCTTCATCTCAACAATCGTCTCGATACAGCAGACGAGATGTTAACAAAGGCGTTCCTTCGCAGTCCATCGAGATGCAGATACAACGCCAACAAAAGACCTCACGGTCAAAACAAAGCGAAGCGACGGCAAAATCCCAGCTTCATCTCAACAGTCGTCTCGATACAGCAGACGAGATGTTAACAACGGCGTTCCTTCGTAGTCCATCAAGATGCAGATACAACGCCAACGAAAGACCCCATGATCAAACAAACGGAACCACCGCAAAATCCCTAGTTCCAAACCTCGACGGTTCACCAGCAACCTAGAGACAATCGCGACGTTCGTCTCGATAGAGCAGACGAGATGTCACCCCAGCGTTCCTCCTCCAGCAGGGTTCAGACGCGACAATCAAACAAACGGAGCCACGGCAAAATCCCTAGTTCCAAATCTCGACGGTTCACCAGCAACCTAGAGACAACCGCGACGTTCGTCTCGATACAGCAGACGAGATGTCACCCCAGCGTTCCTCCTCCAACAGGGTTCAGACGCGATAATCAAACAAACGGAGCCACGGCAAAATCCCTAGTTCCAAATCTCGACGGTTCACCAGCAACCTAGAGACAACCGCCACGTTCGTCTTGATACAGCAGACGAGTTGTCACCCCAGCATTCTTCCTACAGCAGAGTTCAGACGCTACAATCAAACTAACGGAGCCACGGCAAAATCCCTAGTTCCAAACCTCGACAGTTCACCAGCAACCTAGAGACAACCGCGACATTCGTCTAAATACAGCAGACGCGATGCCAGAAAATGAAGCAAAGGCCAAATTCCTAGCTTCAGGGTCTTGACGGCAACTCACATAAAACCTGAAAGACTATCGGAGATCATCCCACACCAGCACGGAGTGGTTATGACTCATCGGGGCTCTCCAAAATGAGCCTAACCTCAAGTAAAAAGCGGCATAGAAAAATTCCTAACGCTTGCTCTTCCGATGGTCAAACTGCCAAGGAGGATTGCTTGAAGACGTCTTGTCCAGCCCCCGAAGGGATCAGAGACACGGCAGTCGCAGGGCTACTCGAACAGCACGATTGCATATCAAGGAATATATCAGCTGATGCGACGGTACGACGGCCAAAACCCTAAGTACCACAGACCCTAACGGACTTCTGTCGTAAAGAGCAGAGGTTAACTGTGACGTTAGGATATTCTTGCGAGAAATGCTCGATTCGTCTCGACTCGTAAGGAAATTGATGTCTTTGCGAGAACTGCTCGATTCGTCTCGCCTCATGAGGAAAAGCCTTAGGCGGCGGGGATTAAAAAAAAAGAAACATGTTTCCTAAGCACTGGGATCTTGCAAGTTGGTCCAAAACGGTCTCTCGCATACTATCCACGGGTCTCACTCTCCAAAGTCGAATCTCGACAAGGAGGGAAACAACCGCTTACGGGTCCTCACGACTCATAAGAGGGAAAATTCTCTTATAAGATCCTTACGACTTATAAGAGGAAACGCACTTAGGAATCCTCACGATTCCTAAGGAGAAAATACACCTACGAGACCCTCTCGACTTGTAGGGAGAAAAGTCTTTATGAGCCCTCACGGCTCATGAAGTTGAAAAGCCTTGGGTAGCAGACCTGAACCTGCTTCCTAAGCCATCACTACTCCCCAAGATGTTCAAGGCAGAATGTTCTATATCGCTTACAGGCCACGCGTATTTAAAAAATGTGCCAGTAACAGAGCAGGAAATAAAAGGAAGGAGGCAAAAGATTTGTCATTCATACTTGGAAAATTTTTACATCAATAAAGACAATAAACAAAAACATTATTCAAATAATTACAACAGCAAAACCTCAGATCCTGGACAGGGATTGAGAAACTCGAAAGTGACCTTGTCCAAGACTTTCCAAGCTTGGCGAACCATCCTGGTGTGCTTCCTTTCGCGAGCACGGGCGTCGGGATCCCCACTGATGTCCTCCACCCTCCGATAGGCAGCAAGAATGGCGGACTGTTGAAAGGCTTCGTGCAAGAGATCGATAAGATTATCTCGTCGTCTCTTCGAGATTAAATTCATCAGGTACACTGAGTGCACCTTGTCCTCGGCGGCGTCCAATGCCCTAAGCGGCACGCCGGTAAAGAATAGGGGAAGCGCTTCCCAGATGGCTCCCACAATAAGCTTCAACAGAGGGGAGCGCCGAGGAAGCAGTTGACCGTTGTACGCGTCGAAGCGACTCATGATCTTTGCACATTCGGCATTGGTAAATTCTCGATTTTGAGGATGTCCCCGTAAGAGATAATCTCGTCGAGGTCGTACATGTGGGCGTCCATCACTCCTATGAAAGAAAATCGACAAAAATTAGCAACTCTTAAGAGTTCTGCTATATGATTTGGAAGGAACTAAGATCCATTAATGAAATGAGGAATATACGAGAAAAAAATCTTTCAGTGAGCAAAGCTCTATTAATGGAACCTTAATAGGGTTCTCCTTAGTTCTCTTTAGACCCCTTTAGAGCAAAGCTCTGCTAAGTGAAACCCTAAATGGGTTTTCTTTAGATTAGGGATCTATTGAGAGCAAGGCTTTGTCAATGAAAATTAATTTAATTTAATTTAACTTAAAATTTTTACCTAAAACTTTTAAGAGTTTAACTCTCGGAGTTCTTGAAAATAAAGAGCAGGGCTCTGAGACTCTGAAAGTAGAAATTCTGAAGATGAAAATCATCTGAGGGACCAAAGGTCCTATTTATAGGCATTGAAGAGCCGTTTCAACTTCCAAGGGATGGCGCAACGATTGGAATTCTACCACCGCTGTGCTCACGTTTGGAGGCCACGTAAGCGCAACGGTGGGGGGGCATTTGTTTACCCCAATCAGAGCAAAGCTCTGTTCAAATTCCAAGGCGGGAGCTGAAGCAACGCTTCAGATTCCTTGTGCTGGGCGCAACGCGCCACGTGTCAAAACCAGGCACGCCAGCGCAAGGAGCGCAGCGCACCCGATCAGAGCAAGGCTCTATTTAAATAAAAATAAGGAAGCAAAGCTTCAGCTGAGTTGCGCTCTGCGCTGCGCGACACGTGGCAGCGCAGTGGCGCTGCGCTCTGCGCTGCGCGACACGTGTCAAGCGCAGATGCAGTTGCGCCAATGCCAGCACCAAAACATAAAAATTATGGAAAGATCTTTCTCAATCTTGTTAAAAACAAGAAGATTGTCTTCTGTAAAATAGAAGCCCTTGGACCAAAGATCCAACGGTGGGGAAAAATCCCCAAATCACTCAGAGAAAGATCTCTCTAACCAATTTAACAAACTAATTGGCACTATAAAAAGGCCCTTAGACCCCAAGTCAAAAGAAGAACAACACAGAGAATAGAGAAACTCAAGAAACAGAGAGAGAACTTTAAAGAATTTGGAGAAAAACTCAAAAAAGAGAAGAAAAGGTAAACCCTTTGAATAAAAAAGAAGAATTTCTTCTGAATAGATCATTGATCTAAGAATAAGGTCAAGGATCTTCAACAAAAAATAATAATAATAAAGGAATTGCCTTTTGATGAACTACTGGTTCTTTGAAAACAAGAAAATTTGTTTTCTTTGATCTAAAATTGATCAAAATAATAAAACAGTGCCCTGCACTTGTAAATCTGCACTGTTGCGCTACTGGGTTGGCGCAAGCCACCAGGGAGCGCCACGTGTCAGCTCTAGAATGATCTGCGCTATGCGCTGTTAAAATAGAGCACTGCTCTCATGAATTGGCGCAACCCACCAGAGCGCGCCACGTGTCAGAAGCGCAACAGCGCAGCGCACTGCGCTTGCGCTCACCAGAGCGTGACACGTGTCACCTCCCCATGGACTTGCGCCTTGCGCTCCTCAATTGGCGCAAAGCGCCTGACAAGCCATGTGGCACTCTGTCAGACTAATTAATGCAATGCATTATCAAGGGCAT